>LPNX010017165.1:934777-1003174 GCA_001517045.1 Pseudotsuga menziesii
ATAATTAAATAATCATTAAATAATATATTTAATGAATGGAGGCGCCTTAACTAACTGTAACTGATTGGTTGAACTGAAAGTAACCACCAGTTAGCAATTAGGTGCATGAATGTCACACAGATCACCCCTGGAGTGCTCCAGTTAGCCTCCTTGACTGTAGGAGAAGGCTAAGTTAGCCTCCTTGACTATAGGTAGGCGTGGGAGTGACTGGGATGATGGTAATTAATGCTCCACTGATGTCAATTAAACTTAGGATAGTGGTTTAACTAGGCCAATTTGACCGAAGGAGTGAGTATGAAGGTAAATGTCTCCAACAATGTGGTTGACCTCAATGCTATCTAGTTGTGGTATGTCTTATTAACAATTGCAATTAGATATAGGTAGTTGCAAATGTAAACTTGTAGTTTCTTTTTTGGAAGAGATAGTTGTGGAAAAGTATTGTGTTACACTAGAGACCAACCAATTATAAATGGAAATCATCTTGTTTTTGTACATCAAGTTTCTACCTTCGATATGTCACTTGTTATGCTAGATATTAGACAAATGCAATAATGTTGTTGATACAATTACAAGGAATTTAGGAAGTGGATCACATAAATAATACTCAAGGGAACAACAACAAGCATGGCTCTTACAAAATTGCAAGGGAGATGCCCCTTATTTTGGCTTCACCTTCCAAAAATATAAAAATTTCAAGTTGTTATAGGTAGATTTCATGTGACTTATGAGTTTCTTATAGACAATTTTGGAGCTTATATTATTTCAATAGAAATTGTAGCATCATATAACAAGGCAATAATCTTTATTATATCTTTCTCTTTCCTTAACCTCCAAATATTATGAGATAGAGGACCATCTAAATTTAGTTGTACTAGTCTAGAGGAGGGAAATATTGTGATATGCATAGAACGAGCATCAAATGCATAAAATGATGAGTTATTTTATGTTACATCGATCTTGTATGGTAGATATGTGATCGGAATAAATAAAACTTGACTATGATGCCATATAAATACCCTAAAGGGGTTGTGATGGTTCAATAGGAACTAAAACTTCACCAAATCCAAATGTATGATGTATATTTCATGACTCTGATGTATTCATGGCATCCCATTTATAAATTTAAATTGGAATAAAATTCTCAGTAAAATTGCTTAAGTTTAATGCTTACTAAGATTGTTTCATAATTTCCCTTAAAGGAACCAACAAACATTGCTTAATACATCTTGAATGGTTAGACTCATAATATTGTATATAATTGGACTTATGACCCCAAGGCCTACTTTTATATATATCCAATGATGAACACATTGTACTTTGAATATCCATTCCAGTTTGAAGAATTTAGAGTGATTGCAGTAATGAAAGGATTTTTCTTAGTTCAAAATTTGTCTCAAAAAATGAGTGTATGGGCCCTCTCTCTACTATTATATCCTTTGGCACTGAATTTGGATCTTATGTTTTTTTTCACCCTACTAGTAACTTGTGTGTGGAGTTACAAACAATTTTTCACCTAATTTTTCTCTTGCTTCATAACTTTCGTACTCATTTTTGGATTAGAATAACTTGTATGGAGTTTAATATTATCCATATAATTGTTACTTGTCAATTTGTTTGTTGGTGACCCTATTTTTACTAAAAGGTGTTTTACATATCTAATATGAGTTCATTAGTTAGACTTTTTCTACAATATATTTTATATAATTAACATCCCCTCATTATATATATTGCAGATTGAAAATTATTTTCTCCATATTGAACAAGATTTGAAAGTATTACCTCTTTGTGCATTAGAAGAAAATGAAGAAACTTCCAGAGCCATCATGAATGAATTTCCATCGTAGTTCTATTATGAAGATTGTTTGCCCTATGATGTTTATGTTGATTCAACACATCTTCTCGCTGTTCAAATCAACCATGGTCAATGGGAACAAGTGAGCGGTATAATTGTATACATGCTTTTGAATGTACTAAGTACGAGTACATTCATCACTGACGGATCTATGAAGTACACCAATATCATTCTTACCAGCCTCCTTTCCACCTATTTCCCTACAACCTACAATTGGAAGAGAATGACTGGGAAATATTTTTTTGCAGTTAAGCGAACCATAGGTTCCCCATGGCATCAATCTATGTCGACCACTCACAAAAAATTAAAAAATGGCTCAACCAAAATTAGATTGGGATTATGATTCCAATGATGGTTTCACTAGTGGTTGTCCATTGGAGTGCACTTGTGGGGAAGACGACTGTGTATGTTTTAATGATGACATTTAGGAATTTAATAAAGCTATTGTGGATGCAAATAATTTCTTTAACTTGAATAACTAGTTCTATGATATGGTTTTTGTGCATCATTCTGAATTTTGTACAAACTCCTCTATGTATATTATATATATGTGGTTTTGTTGTTTATGATATTCCAACTTGTTTTCCTTTTAGGAAATGACTTGACATGCATATAATGTAATGATCTAGTTTATATGTATGATCATTGATCTCATCGACCCTTTATTGAAGGGGTCAATCAGATTTGACACTTTATATTTTAGTCTATTGTTTATTACATCAGTGGCGGAATTATATTTTCTTGTTGGAATTTTGGACTTTCAGTTGGTCAATGGAACTGCTAGACTTATATATTCTGATTAGTAGTTTTGTTTTTTGCTGAAAACGGTAGAGGATTTTCCTCAGAAATGTGGCTGAAATTTGTTGTAACTCTACATATGTATTGTGGACATATGTTTTTCTAGGGACTAAACACTCATCCCTTTTTGTTGTTTATGCTTAGACATTTATGGTTTACTCCGAATACACAAGCTGTGTATCTACAAAATGCAATTTTGTTCTCGAAAGATGAAATGAAATTATGCTTTTTTCCCAGGAAAAAAAAATGTATGATCATTAATGACATATGATTGTTGTGATGATCTGAATATTAATATGGTTGATATGACTTGATCTTGTGATATGAACATGTGATATACGATTGTCATTATGAATCCATGTAAAATATTTTTTTTACTAAATTATATCCAATATGTTAATGTATGAATGATAAATGTTATATTTTAATGAATGAAAGCTAAATGTTTGTTTAAGATGAAAACCACTTTTTTGCACACATATTCATTAATTTTGAAGTACATACTTTGGGAATGGGGAATTGAGAGTGATGTTCGGGGGGGGGATATGAGATTCCACCTTCACGAGGTTGGCCCTATTCAATCGATAATATTAAAATATTCTGAAAGAAAGGAGAAGCTCCATAAGGTAATGCACTTTATTCATTTGTATTATAGAGCTGTAAATTTTGAAAATCATGTCTATTTCTTAAATTCATTTCCATAAATTTAACATTTCATGGTTCATTGATTTCTACAAGACTTCGCACTAGGAATTGCAGCTGATCACTAGGCTATGTGGAGAGGCCGCATCAATTGTACTCAAAGTTACATAATACTCATGAATATTTATTTTTATAGAAGGCTTTAGTTATTTAATTTGCATGGGAATTGTAGTGGCATGGCTTACTTCATTTATTATTGTATGTAGTTTATTTCATTCAATCAGCTGACAATATGCATCTTTATAATACAACTTTGACTGAGATTTCATAGCATAGCGTTTGAATACACAAATCGACTGAAAATACACCAGCACATAATTGAAAGACAATTTATATGAGAAGAGAGTGATCATATACTCACATTTATCCTCTTTATGGCTTCTTTAATTTATATTAAAGGATATTTATATATATTTATAAATATATTATTATATATTATTACATATTCATTGAAGTTTATTTTTTAACGGAAACATATATATTAATATTAATATATTAAATAACACTATGGTCAATCCAATCAATTGAAGCTTATAGTTTGGTATGGGATATTACTATGGGTTGTGTTGTTGAGGAAGTGTTCCACTAGTAGATTCCAACTTTGGATGAGGGTTGCACACTTGTAAGTTATATGTTTGTGGTTATACATTTGTAGTTTAAAACCATTCATCCACATCTTCCTCCAACTTCTCGAGGAAAATGTTCCACTATTTTGGAGCATCCTGGATGAGGGTGTTCACTTTAGGGATGTCAAATGCCTCATTCCTTTCCTACCTTGATGAAGTTCTCTCCTAGTTTTTTGGCTTACATGTGTATCTGTGTCATATTTGATGGGATGATCCACATGGAGGAGTGTTTCTTACATCATTTTATGCCATTTGTGAGGATGGCATTCAACTTTGTTGGAGCTTGTTGATGGGAGTGTCCAATGGAGGATCATCCTACATCTGGAGGTGCCCTATTTGTCATTCTGTATTATATTGAGGTAGTATTCAACTTAGGGGTCTCCCTTTCATAATTTTGTGTCACTATTGAAGCAACATTTCACCCCTTTGGTATTTGTTTCTTGGAGTTGTGCACATTAAAACTGTTTTGAACTTTTTTTAGGAGGATCGCCACATCACTTTGAGGGTTATATTTCCATATTCATGTAAGTGTGCCACTTTTAATATGTTTTATTCCATATTTAAAGGGTATTTCTAGCACGCTCTTTTAGGACATATAGAATTGGAGGAGATCTAGGATGACCAAACCCTAAATATAGGGTTCAATTACCATGTTTTGTTGACCTATCACAAGCTTTTAGGACTTACTTTGGAGAGCCTTTGGAGGTTGAGACATGGATTTTTTTAGCACAGAGTCTACTTCTTAGTGAATTTCCTTTTCATCCCTCAAGGATCCATCACCAAAGAGTAAGAATCATCCATTACACAAATATGGATCCCCATCCTAATACCTTTTATACCTCCATTAATCATATGGATAGAGTACACCTATTTAATCCTTCAACAATAAGAATACAAGGAAGAGGTGAAAGAGGACATCGCTACCTCAAGCCTTTAAAGGTAAAGAAAAAGTATGTAGTGGAACAATTTATTTGTAAGGATAAAGGGAACATATGAATAAAAACCTTCCATGTCTAAGTTACGAAATTGACATGAAAAGAAAACATGTAACACCATCAACCTAAGGTAAGGCCAACTAACCTGATCACTTTCCTTCGATAACTTTAATTTGATGATAAAAATATACCTTTTGCTTACCTTAATAGTATTCAATTCCATAAATAACACGAAATAATAGATCAACAGAGCTAGATTTCCTTCTTTTCTTGGAAGAATAACTAGTTTTTTTTTTTTTAAATCTTATAGATATCACCGTTATATCGACAATTTTTTCATTGCTATCTCTAACAATTTTGTTGCTAATACAGGAACAACGTCGCTTTTTCAATGTTTTATGTTGTAACCGTGACGGTTTTTTGTTTCTATCCTTAAATATTTCCATTGCTAGTATAACATTATTGTCGCAACATTATAGGAACATTATCGTTATTGTGACATGTTTTCGTTATAGCCACTGGTGGTTTTTTTTGTTGAAAGGTTGGGGATACCACCTTAGAGAAGTGACATTAGTTCATTGGATTAGCGACGATATTACATTGCAGTATCAACACTATACAACACTAGGAGGGGAGAAATACATTGTGATATTGACACCTCTGAGTTGCAATATTGACGGTTCTGCATTGCCAGAGTGACGGTATTTCATTGAAATTGGGGAAGAAATACGTTGTTATTTCGACAATTGGCATTGCAATAACAACAATTATATGTTGCAATAGTGATGATATTTAGTTGAAAACAAGATGAGAAGAGTCTGTGACAATGGCCACATGGCATTCCTGCTTGATCAATATTTTGATGGGTTTTCGTATATGTCGACATAACGACGAATAGGAACATTTGTGTTTTTCATAATTGGAACAAAACACTCTCATAATCGCAATAGATACCCATTGAAAAAAGAGTCACATATAATAGTGTCAAGATGGAAGAGTTGTTCCACTTTTTTTTAGATTGGTGTAATATTAATAAAAATGAATTGGTAAAAAATCATCTATGAAACTTAATGTGGAACAACAACAACAACAACAACAACAATTATTGTTCCAATTTTTGTAGATTCGTGTAATATTGATAAAAAAGAATTGATAAAAACCATCGATGTTGACACTTAACGCGGAAAAAAATTGGGAACAACAACAACAACAACAATTCTTTATCCATCATTATCTCAAATATTCCAAATATCTAGAATTTGCATTTAGGGTTTTACTATCCTACTTGGTGATTGATAGATTTATATTTAAGATGCAAATATTCTAGTATATTGATCTCTATACTAATATAAGCCCTAGTATTAAAATTAACCTATGTATAAATATAACCTGTAATTAGAGTTCATCACGTTGTGGTCTAGTGGCAACTTGGAATTTTGTGATGAAGAGATAGGTTTGTATTTGGCAAGCATGTTCCTTCATTGTAATGGGTTTGTTTGTTGTTCCTATTATTGTAGAAATCAAGAATCTGGATTTGGTTCACCCTTGTTAAAAAGAGTCAATTATTATAGTTTGTGTACTCATTTACATCCTTGTGAGTAACCTTGGTTTAGGAACATTAACCTTAGCCATAATCACTACAATTGCATGGAGATAAGCTAATCTTTTTTGGGTTTAAAGACAAAAAAAGTGCCTTCCCTTTAAACACAATCACAACCCCTTATCTTGTACTAAATATAACCCTTAAACCTTCCATAAATATAACCCCTATACTAATATCACACCAACCATACACATATAACCCCTAATATATTAACCACTAACCCTCAATATAACCTTAATCTTGAATATGCCATCGACGTGTAGATTAGTTGGTGATAGTTTAAATAGTTAAGGCACTCCTTCCAATGTCGTTGGTTCAAACCCCAACTATTCTTGTGTGTCGCATGTGGCAATGTGGGTATTCCTATAGGTTATAGTGGCAATGGACCAGATTCGACCCCATGTCACACAAGTACAAGCTTAACTTAGTAACCAATTATGCTAATTACAAAAAAAAAACTTAACCTTGAATATACTCCCTACCCCTTACTAATATATTCCCTAACCCTTTACTAATACTCATATAAACCATATTCCTTATATACAATCTACCCCTTAACACTATAACCTCTAACCTCCACATATATAACACCTTACCAACAATCCCATAACAATATAACCTTTAAATACATTCTAATATAACCCAAGCCCTAATATTTTACGTAAACCAAAGGTAACCATACTCCTAATCCCTAACAAGATACTAATATAATTCCTATTCTTTAACATTACCACTATCTCCTAACCCTAGATATATCCCTTAATTTCCTATTAATATAACTCAATACCCCATACTAATATAATCCCTAAGACCAAATATAACCTATTAGTCATAAAGTGTTCACTTGACTACAAAGGAACATAGTTTAGGCACCTCAATAATGATAAATTTGGTTGGTTGATTGGTGGATCGGGTAGACCAGGCTTGGATTACCATCTCATAAGCAAATATCTGATTCATATACTATATCCATAAAGAGAAGGCCGCTAAATACAATGTTCAGATACTTAGAATGAACATAAAAGAGAAACACAACTATGAATATATCACTCATTCATCTTGATTGAATGACAAATCGAGAAAGGCAGAATGCTCCTAATAAGAAACCCTTTCGAACTAAGAACAAAAATAATTGAATACAACATAGAGAAATAGGTCATTTACAATGAATCCTTCACCATTTCTGGATTCTACAACTCATAACTATAGCAAATACTACACTATAATCATCACATCCAAATAGAAGAAGAAGATAAAATACCATGAGATAACACATATTGAACATAACATTTATTGGAGTCTTCAGTAAGGAAAATACATACATACGAAAACAGAGTTTCTATATACAAAATTAGACTATAAAAGTTTGTCCCCAAAACCCAAAACTGAGCCCCTATTATGTTACAAATGATCCAATTTATAGAAAATTTATTCCCCTGCAGTTACAGCTTTTTTGGCATAAAATTTAAACAATAAACTAAAAATGAAAGCAATCTGGAAGTAGTTGCCATAAATATGGAACTGTCCTGTCCTCCAACGTTCAAAATTGAACCCTTCCCAGCCCTTCCAAAGGGTTCTATCCCTTCCCAGAAGTGTAAAGTTAAAATTGCCCTTCAAAAAAAATTAAAAATATGAATTTTAACTTTCCAATTAAGAAGGGCATAATTTATATCAACATTTCAAAAGAAGCAAAACGAGGCCTGAAACGAGCTCAAAACTTTATGCCTACTACCTATGTGAACCTCGCTACCAATGTCCACTCTTTTTTCATCAAAATGAAATTCAAAAGGTCGGTTTGATGAGTCCTCCTCTATAAGACTTCATTTCTTGCATGAATATCATGGACTCATGACAACTATAAACAACACTCGATGTCATGCAAATACAAATAATGACATGTATCTAGGATCACAAACTATGCAGAGGTCGATTTATGCAATGCTATAGAGAAGTATCATTGGGCACACGATATGGAGAAACAATGGTTATTAATAAAATTAAAAAAACAAGTGTTAGCTTAAAAATAGTCTTCACTTTGATGGGTGGCATGATCATGATGTAATCTCCCTCCGTCCTTCCAAATATTGTAGTTTCTCATAACATTTGTCCTCAACACCACCAAAATACATATAAAAATTACTTGTATTTACATCATCTTCCCTTTAAATCCTCATCTCATAGTCATAACTAAGGATTATTATGCATGCACATGCTCACCTTATAATACGAATTGGGTCAAGGCATAGAGACAACCATAAAATATTAAATGTGTCATGATGCAAAGAGTAAGAGACAAGTATAAGTAAGTCTTATATTAAATTTACCATATAAGTCTTTAATTAACACTATAAACTAACATTTGACACGTTGGATTGTTGTGATCTTCTTATCACTCCTTACAAATGTGATTGCAAGGCATTCTTTGAAGGTGAAGTCTATAATTTGAGGTCTTCTTCCTCATTGTTATGCCTTTTGGTAAGACAATAAAAAGGGTAGTGGCCTACATCGGCATGGAAAATGGTTTTGACATAGAGGTATACGCATTAGATGTTTTCATTAAATAACTTGAATTACTACATGTTACTGTCGATTCTTTGAATCGTGGACTAGTACAAAACACAACAAATTTTAGAGCCACGAGCCCTTAATTACTCACACTTAGAACTTTCTCAAATCTAGCCTTTAATTAACTTCTTTTGGTATTTTGGTTCAATTTAAAAGACAAATTTTTGAGACTCCTACATGCAGTGAGTTGCAAGGATTCAATTGACTCAAGCTTGATTCCATTTCCCCTCCATCCCATACATGTATGCTTTCACGACAAGTGTTGAACAAAAATTTTAATGCCTTGACCCTCGTAATGCTAGCTTTGCTAACTTCCTTGGTATGTAGAATTTTTTTTTAATGTTTTATGAGTGTGCATTATTTTCTGTTAGGTTCCCATTCCTTATTATTCTTAGATCTCTCAAGCTTGGATTGCACTTGGATGCCTCAATATGGTTAGGACATAGTGTAAGTGGTTTTTTTGTATAATGAAGTGTGATCCAACTTAAAAAAATACAATAGAATAGTTGTTATGTTACTAAACTGTAAAATTAATGATACACATTTGACAACTTAATGCGTTCAAAATAAGTTTTGTTGAAAATACATCATTTTTTCATGTAAATATTAAAGGGTGCTCAATTATAAAAAAAAATTGTAAAATTTTGAAAGAACAATATTTATTTTTTGCATTTTTTTTATGAAGGGTATAGGTAATTTATAATTGTCAATGTACATACAATTACTTATATTACCCTTCATCTTAGAAGGGCTCCAAGAATAATTTCCCGTCCATTTGAAATTAAGACCCACCCTTCAAATTTGATCACGGTTGTCCTCTGCTTCTTCGATGAAATATTTTGACTACCATCTATTTTGGATTTTAGGATATTTAGATTAACCAAAATATTTGATGTTTGATACTCTGCCACTTGACAAATGCCTTCAATTTGATCCCTGATTCTTTGCTTGAAAATGTGGGTTTGATCTTTTGATTTGTACTTGAATACTTTGATAATCATCTAATCCTGGCTTTGATATATTTAGATTGAAGATCAAATTCAATCCAAATCCAACTTATAGTTCATGTATCGTAGGTTCATAAATGGAGAAAGCATCCTTCTCAAAATAGAAAAAGCTTACGTAACTATCACTTGTAGCTTACACTCCAAGTGTTTAAACACTTAGTGCTTGATATGAGTTCTCTACTGGACACGTGTGCTCTACGTGCACTTGCATTTGGATTAAAATTTAACAAAACATCAACTGGATACCCCTTATTGGTACAAATAACTTTAACCTAAATGTCAAGACAATTCATGAATTTCTAGCTGAAAACATGCTTGGAGGCTTCCTCAGTACTTGTGCTCTACTGGCACTTGCATTTGGATTTAAATTCACCAAAACATCAACTGGATACCCCTTGTTGGTACAAATAACTTTAACCTAAATGTCAAGACAATTCATGAATTTCCAGCTGAAAACATGCTTGGAGGCTTCCTCAATTTTTATTATGGCATGTAGTTCAAACTATCCTCTGTTGGGGGATTTGGCTTAGAATGAAGTTTCTTCCTTGTTACACTTAACTTTTTTCTACAAATTCTCCTTAGCATTTTTACCTTTGGTCATGTTGTGCTACTCCACTGGTATATAATGGCCATATTGCATAATCCACTCAATTATTACAAAAGAGCTTAATAAGAGAAACATGTTACTTACAAGAATTGAACTCGGGTGGAGAGGGTAGCAATCATTCCTCTCAGCCACCCAAACTACATTCAATAGACAAAAATAAATAAAACTTTTAACATAATATGTTCTAGTATATTCTCAAATTAATTTTATATCAAAATTTAAATATTAAAAAATGTTCAAAATAAAGTTAAAGGTTATGCTAATATTGAAATGTTCAAATTAATCTCTAAAATTGGAAAAATAAGAAATATAAAACAAACTTAAGATTAAAATTAAAGAGGTTAAAGTTATTTTGCTCCATGTTCCATGTTCAATCTACAATTAGTGAAGCAACGAAAAATGGAGAAATGTAAGCGTTATAAGACCAATTACAAAATGGGAAAAGAGCAAAAGTTATCATATCAAAGTGAGGAGAGGAGAAAGTTAGGTACTACCGAAGAAGACCATTGAGCTTGGAGACTTGTGAAGCCACGAAAGGAGTAGGGAAAGGAAAGTAAGGCTCCTAAAGTGAAATTAATAGCAGTGACATGTCTAGCTTCACTGAAGGTGTTTTCTTTTTTCTCTAATTATTTCTTCCCCTCTGACTTTTTTCCTTTTATTTGTTCTAATCACGTAGAGGTTTCTATGTTTTTCATACTTTAAAGTGTTTTTCAACCTATGATTTAGGAAAATAAATGGTTAGAAACAAGAAGATGATCTCAGTCAAATAAATGGTTAGAAACAAGAAGATGATGAAGTAAAAATATGAAGGGTTAAGAACAGGAACATGATGAAAAAAAAATATAAAATTATAAGAAAGATACTTTATATTATATTTAAATAATAAAAATTATTGAAAAATAAAAATTATAAGAAAAATAGTTTATATATATATATATATATATATATATATATATTTATATATATTTATTAATAAAAAATATTGAAGAATAAAAATTAAAAAATCAAATGGAAAAATAAATTATTAAAATAGTTTTGACAAATTTTTAATTATATCACATGTCAACTTATTATGTGGGTAGCTTAGGATTTTAATGGATAGACTTATGGATAGTTATGGGTTGTTATACTCATTATTATACTTTGTTGTATTTTAGGGTAGGGTTGGCCTAATCCCCTCCTTGGGGATAGGATTTTAACCTTCGTGAAGTGGTGTAATACACCAATTCCCTCATTTGTAAAATCACCTCAATCAAGAATGGTGGCAGGTGCAAGGAGCATTATTTATGATCTTGAAGGAACTCAATAACTAATGTACAAATAGGAACTAGGCACAATAACAATTAACCGAGTAGAGGCTTACACCCTCCTACAAGGAATCAAGGATACAACCTCTTTAAATGTGAGATTTGTGTTTTCCTTCGGGAATTCCTCTATCATCATCTAGTTTATTAACAATATAAAAACTCCAAATGATGAGAATCTCACCAAAATCATCAAAAGAATCAAGAAAGAACTCCACAATTTTGAAGAAATCCAATTCCTTCGTATCTTGAGGAGCCTCAACAAGGAATTCGATGCTTCAAGATTGGAAGAAGGCATATTAAAGAAAAATGGGGTAGTATATATTTATGCCATCCCCAAAGTTATATCTATCTAATTTTATTTCATTGTGTGACACTCAAGTTCACTATGAGGACACATCTAGTTAAGAGTAATGGAATCAAAGGGGTGAGGGACAAGGCATCAATAAATCCCTACCTACATATGTTTGAGTCACTATTACTTGCAGTTTTGAAGTCATGGGGAAATACTTTGCCATTGCATCTAGGATTTTGGGTTTCATCCCAGGGCATGGTAATCAAGCTGGTTTGAAGGATCAAGGTGATTTGCACTATAAATCATGGACTTTACGGTGTAAACATGTATGCTATAAATAGTCATTTTGGATAGTCATTGTAGCTTTGTTTACATTTCATATTTGGGTTTGGATATGTAAATTTTCTTTGTACCCTCAAGGCCCGATGGACCATAATTTTGAGTTTTGTTCTTATCAAGGAATGATCTCATGTTATGATCTCGGCCAAATTTTCTAAATCCTCAAAGACTGATCAAGTCCGCAAATGCAACGAGAAACCTAGAAACCACATCCACAAGTGTCGGCGAACCACCTTTTCCTTTAATACGTTAAACAACAGATGCCATCGAATTAAAACGAGTGACCCTTTACCAATTACCCAAGTCTTTCCCATCACTAAGGTTGTGTTCTCCACTAACAGAAAATGGAAACAGTGACTAGTCATTAACTAACATGATCAATTTTAGGAAATAACCAACCAAGGGTTTCCACTTCTTCCTTATCCACTATAACAATTCCAAACGAGAGAGCAAGACATATTCTAAACAACCAACCAAGGCCAATTGACAAAAACTCTCTAATCAACCCAAGATGTGATCTTTACTGAGCCCCATGTGAACCCTCTCCGAAAAATTTGCCTTAAACGCCTTATGAGACTATCAAGACTTAGCTTTCTTAACAAAGAGACCATTCTCACAAAACCTTGGACATTCCAATAAAGGAATAAAATTACTCTCACTCTTCACCTTTTACTCAATATGTGGTGAATACTTTGAGATAGGCGTACCAAAAAAATCAATAGGTTCATTCACAATACAACCTCCTAGTACCTCATTAGCTCGAGATGTACCAAACCTGCCTTTTACTAAACAGGAGTTACTACCTAACAAGCTAGTTGAAGATTTTACCACAGAGGAATTTTTAGTATTTACTATAGGAGATCGAGCCCTTGTCCCATCAAAGGATATCTTCCCAAACGGGGATGATGAGCACATCCTACTCAACCCTCTAATCTCCATATCAGATTTAAAAATACCGCCAACTACATCAACCTCATCATCTAACCATGACAACTCTTCTATCTCCATTGCACATGAAACTCTAACAAAACTAACATCTCACCGCCAAGTGGGACAAACATATCCCAAGTTCTGCAACAGTCTAACTACCCACTCCAAACCCTGCAAAACCTAACCCTAGCACCATGCCTTTGGTGGAGACATTGGGAATTAAATATATTAGAGATGTAATGATTCCAAGAAGAGATGAAGTCAAGAGACATAATTACAACACTTAGGCACAAGTTATCGTAACACAACATAATATACATCAAAATGCATTTAAGAGAAATATGATATCACAAATACTTGATTGCTAAGATCGACCCATGGGGCCATCCCTTTATAGTGCCAAAAGGTAACAAACTCCCTTCAAGTGAGGAAGATCAGGTCCACATACTTGGGTCATAACACATAACATCCTCTACGATTTTCACCTTGTTTTGTGTCAAAATCGATTGTTAATTTCTAATGTCTTGACCATTTGAATGCTTAGTTTGTTGGCTAGTTGATTCCTCATCAATCAACCATTCAATCTACTCTCCTAATGGACTCGACCATCTGATAGACTCTCCTGGCCAACTATTATTTGTTGATTGTGTGTCTCTAGAAGGTCTAGAGATGTGATGAACTAGCAAAGCCTCTTGTTCCAAAATATTCATGTATTCATTTCAATATCCTCCACATTACTATAACTACTCCCACATTACAAGAAGATGTGGAATAAGCAACTTCACTACTCATTTCACTTGTTCTTCTTAACATTGAGTATGGTTCAAGATCTAATTCCCAAATAAATCCATTGAATAGATCAATAAATGATATAGAGGAAGATTTTATGTAATATCTTAGTTACTAATTACAAGATTTATATAAAAATGGTACAAAAGGTACACAAGCCTAAGTGATTTAAATCCTACTATGATTGCAAAACACACTTTCTATTTTTACGCCTTTATGTGATTTTTCCCCCTTCATGTGTTTATCCCTCAATAGTTTATAGTATGCATGTTTAAATCCAATATTTCAACTACACTCCTTGAACATAATTAAGTATTTGTATCTTACAGTTGCAATCAATAGTTACATGAGATATTGTAATATTATATAGAATGCAATCCTAGCATTTTAGTTTTCTTACAAAAGTTATAAATACAGTGTATATATTTGCACTTCGTTCTCATCATACACCTTAACCATAGTCACTAGTAGAGTGTGTGATACTTCTAAGGCACTTCCATACACCCAATGCTCAAGGATGACAAGAGGCCTTTCTATGATGGTTCATATGTAATGGTTATCCTTCCTTGTGTATCCTTTTTCCTAAGTCTAGATGTATGAATGTCAATTCACCTTTTCAATGTCTAAAACATAGGTGAGATCCTTATCTCTTTAGCTTTAATCAATATTTGTACATGTTAGGCCTTTTTGGATTCTTCCCTTTGGCATTTTCTTCTTAATTGGGTAAACCTAAAATTGTGTGCTTAGGTTTGATCCCATGGTTAGTTAATAATCATGCAACTTAGAGATATCCAACATTTTTAGATCCATTTGAGGGCACACAAAAAAGACTTTCTTTGTCAAATTTTATCTCCCCTTTCATGGCTTAGTTCTTCACTTAATATGTGGGTTTCTCAAGCTAATTCACTCTCTTATGGAGCAAAATCCCATTTCTAGCAAAAATCCCTGAGCTAACCTATGGAACTGACATTTTTTCATACCCATGGAAGGAGAATTTTCCCAATGTTTGGTTTGTCATTTCCTTATGTCATTCCCTTTTCTATAAGCACCCTACTTCACTTCGTTATGGACCCATTTTCAAATCTAAAGCGCCAAAATTTGGATAGATATGTGTTGCAATATTTGTAACTCTCTTGGGTTGCTTATACCAACTATCTCCAAGTCCACCCTAAGTCTTTGAGATAGAGGGTTTTCCTCATAGGCCTACTCTCTATATTGGTTTGGTTTCTACCTCTTATTGCATTGATTGAATTGGTCTAGGGTTTTTGGCTCCAATCATAGTGTTTCCTTGGATAAACCACACCCAAAGGGAGGTTAACACACCAATGATATAAAAATAATCCAATAGCTAAGTGAACACTTGATATTCCATATTTGGTGATATTCTTTGTATTATTTATGTGGTAGATCTTATATTGTAGATATCGATTTGTCTTGACAGATATTGTCAAGGTGTTTTTCAGTAGGATATAACCCTTTGAAGTGTTGTAGGAGGCTCAACTCATGGAAATGATCCATTCATTCAAATCAAGAATTCTTCATTCTATGTATAGTCCTTTCTTTTCCCCTTTAACTTTAGTTTGGTTTCTTTTCATTTTAGTAGGTAAAATACATAATTAACTATGATGGAAATGCATATTTAAATTTTACCTCTATATTCTCTTTCTCATTATTGGAAAACCTTGAAACCCTAGTTGAAGTACCTTGCAAAATTAATCGTGGCCTTAGGTTCACATTTTAATCAATAAATCTAGAAATTCATTTTCCCTCTTCCTCACTTTCGCCCTAGGTTATTGATTACCCTCAACAACCGTGAGGTGACTCCACTCTCCCCATTGTTCCTCTCAATTGTTGTTGGCCATCATTATGATAATTCCATGTCTCACTTTAACTATTGGTGGTGTCCATGTTCCTTCAATAGTAGTAGTTGTCCATGTCACTCCTTGTCTTTGCTCCATGTCAAGGGAAGTCTTGTGTCATCCTCGCATTATCACCATTCCCTTGAGTCAATTTTGACTCTTAATAATTTATTATTGTTCTAATCACCTTATGTTGGTTAAAGGGACTCATCAATGCCCTTTGTCCAAGGGATCTAGGGGTTTGATCTAGATGATTAGTACCTTGGTTTATATTTTCCTTGTGAGTTGTGGATATCTATCACTGATTCCTAACTAAACAATTATTTTTGTTGTTCAACTTCAACTCATTTATATACATCATGAAGGATCATAATAGTACCTTGGTCCCCACTTTCATAAGAGGTAGACAACCTCACATCTTGCGGGTATTTCCATTATTGATATTTGACTATATGGTTTCTCCCAAGCTTGACTTCAACGAATTATCGCATCGTGGAGAATTGTACGTGGTGGTGTAATTCCACATTCAATGGAAATCCAAGAACATTTGTAACTCTTCTCCAATGAGTGTTTGAACCTAGTGTGTTGAGGACCCTTACAACTTTAATCCTAATATTCTACAGTTTTGTGTTGCCACTTGAACAACATTATGCCATTGATATAGAAGATGTATTATGTTCTTTAACTCGATCCCATATTGAGCCATGGCCCCATTTACATGATGTAGTTTACTTTATTCATATACTAGCATGGTTATGCCCCTCTCATGAGAAAAAGGATATTATGTCACAAAACTTTGTTGTGTTTGTAGGAGTTTCTCTTTCCTCTTTCTTGTAGGTGACTTCATTGGGATCTTAGAATTCCATTATGAAACAATGTAATATTTTGAATGCATTCGCAGGTGGTCTACTTTGTGGAAAATTTGAAAATGTGTATAAGATTTGGAATTTCATGCCTTTTCCTTGGTTAATTTGGTCAATGTGGATTTCCCTTTGAAAGTCACACAAACATGTTGAAAAGAGAGTAATGTACACACAGTTACGTTGATGGCACATAATTTTATTAAAAATCCATGCAATCTTTTATACAACTCTCTAGAAGGTGAACCAATTCTTCACCCAAAACCCTAGGAGGAACCCTAACTCTAAAAAAGAGCCTCATCTACACTGTAAAGAATTTTTAGACATCCTTAAAGAGAGATTACCAAAATCACTTTAGCCAATAATAAAGACATGTTGGAATTATTCGCATATAAGGTTGTTCACTTTGCACTTTTGCTTCTACATTTCCCATTGCTTGTTAAAGATTGAGAGGAAGAAGAAGCCATTGAAATAATTTTGGACTAAGAGAGTTTTAAGAGGAAAAAACCCAAAGGATGACGGATTTGGAACCACCCCTTCATATGCAAGGTAACTTATTGTATCTTTTACTCTTGCTAATGAGAATCTATTTTCTTTCTCCCCATCTATTTTGATGATTTGATGTTGATTATATACATTTTCTTTCATTGAGTTTCAAGTAGATTCAATTTTCTCTTCTTTTTTTAAGAAATTAGATATAAGGCTTAATTATGAAATGGAGTAGGGTTTCCTTGATTGATTGTGTGCAAGTTCATTCAAAGATCAAGATCCTCCTCTTGCTTCAATACAACAATCGAGAATAGAAGACCTTGCAAGGAACATCATAGTGTATGTTCCTTCCTGTTTTCTTAAACCCTATGTTTGCTTTATTTGTGTGCTTGTTTGGAAAGAATAAAATAGACCATCTAAAGTTGTATGTCTAACAGTGAACCATTCCACTAGTGAGGGAGACTTTGGTCACATTGCACTAAAATTCACCTAAAATAAAAGGTTGATGCATACTTAATGGTCCATAAATTGTTACCTCTATATAGTGTCAACCTTTGATACATATACTCAACATTCCATAATGTGTTGCATCTATATAATAATAGCCTCTTATACACAATCAACATTCGATAATTTATCACCATTATATAGTGCCATAAATGAAATAGCAAAGTGAATCAACAAAATAATTAAAAAGAAAATGAAAAATTAAACTATGAAGCAACATAAGTAAACTAGTCAAAGTTGATCAATAATACTTTTGTTAAAAAACAAACCTTAAACCCAATTATCTCCACAAGAGTTGAACCTCACCCTAAAATAGATAAAAATTAACTTTGGTAAAGGCTTTAAGGCCAGCCAACCTAAGAAAACATTGATGCTCGAGAGTAGCCAAAGACAACCTTAACTTCTTAACCATGAAGTTGGTGTATAATTTAAGGGACCAACAATAAAACAAGATAATTATAATTTCTTTGACCAACTTCTTCATTAGTAAAATGGAAGGCACCAACAATTAAGCAAAGATTACCAAATTGACTCGAGTTAGGAGAGGTCTAAGCAATGGTTACAACAATATCATCTTTGTAGGAAATTTAAAATTAATAATTAACCCATTATAAAACATACATAGCATTCCTTCTTGGCATTAAAGGGGTAGATAAGAATGATAAAAAAAACATTGAGAAAATTTCAAAAAAAAAAAAAAAAACTCCATCACCATATGCCTATAAGCTAATAAAGTGACGAAGCTTTAGCAAACCTCATTGTTGATGAGGCTCAACATAGAGAACAACAATATGGTATACCATTGGACCTTACAGGTACAAGCAAAGAAAAAATATGATCTTCCATTGGAACTTTAAGGGTACTAGTAAAAGTCATATTCACAAATAATTATTTTTCTACAGTTACTTTTTTTTTAATTTAGTTTAATTTAAGTCTCCAAAAAAAATTGTTTATTTGATTTGTTTTTAATAAAAACTTGGGATATAAAAGTTTTTAAGATATTACATAAAGAGTTAATTAAAATTTATTTAGTTTAATGTGTCTTTAAGTAAAATATGTTTCTTGAATACGTATTAGTATGTATTTGTATTATGGATGTTGACAATCACAATATGTCCTATAGACATAGACATAAAGTGATTTGATGGTTCATCTTCACCTCAATCTTGACAACTATTGATCCATGATCTCTATTTAAAAACAGTAAATTCTATTTGCTTAGTGATAATTGTGACAAACTCATATGTATTCATTTTCCTTTTGAATCAATATACTTGCTTTAAGTAATTATTTCATTGGGATTGTGGATTGTTTTCCTCTTTAAAGATTTTAACCATATAAAAACATCGATATGTTAATCTGTGATATGTCTGTGTGAGCAATTGCTTAAGGTGTTTAAGTTGGGTGAAAATACATTGTTTTAGTTGAATAGGTATGTGTTTGTAACATCTCTGCCCATCCTTTTCATAAAAAAAATGTGGAACTACCATCTCTTTTTGCACTTAAAAACTATAGTAAATTATACTTTTTTATTTTTTTATATAAATAACAATAATAATCTTATTTAAAATCACAACCTAGCTAAATAACAAATTAGTATATAAAAAACAGAGACCCTTCGTAAAGAACATATCTAAACAACTTTGTTCAAAAAATATACAAAAGTTATAACAACCTTCACGAAAAAATGATAATTAAACAACTTTGTTCAAAAAAGTATACAAAAGTTATAACAACCTTCACGAAAAAATGATAATTAAATACCACATTCGAGTAAGTTTAGTGAAATGTTGAACAAAGAGCAAGAAAAAGAAAAAAGAAAAACATAAGTCGTCAATGAGTATAGTCAATGACTATATATCCTCCCTTTCTAAAACATCGAATAAAGCATTAGAGTACAAAATAGTAAGAAGATTGTGCATGCATTATAAAAGAAATCTCAACTTTGTAAAAAACTAAATGCAAAACTAAAACGGCGAATAAAGCATAAGAGTACAAAATAGTAAGAAGATGGGCGTATAAGGAATGCATGAAAAGGAATCTCAACTTTGTCAAAAAAAAAAAAAAAAAAAATGCAAAATAAGACATGTGAAGACCAAGTCTCAAGTTACACATGGGACATGACTAAAGTAACACATATGAGATGTGTCCCATGTGAGAGGTTGAGCGTTAATAAACTATTCGACGATTTCAGAACTCAACTGCGAAGCAATAAGGGACCTGAACTCGAGATTGAGCATTACGAAGAAACTATTTGGACGATTTCAGAACTCAACTGCGAAGCAATAAGGGACCTGAACTCGAGATGGGGCATTACGAGAAACTATCTGATGATTTTAGACCTTGACTACAAAACAAAGAGGGCACTGAACTCGCTGTTGATGAAAGCCATGAAGAACAAGTACAATCAAGAAGAACCACTCGAGTAAGATCTAATCCTGACTCCTGCCCATTGATGATAGGCGCTCAGCCAGGAGACCAGTAAAATAAAAGTTTCCATTTTACAACTAAATAGTATTCTGGCGGGGAATATTGAGGATAGACTTGTGTGTCTAGGTAAATTTTACTATTCTCGGAAGATTAAAAAAAAAACTGTCTTATTTTGTGTGAATGGATATCCAACTCAGGGTTTTGATCTGGCTTATAGACCTAATCTCAGAGGAAGGCTTGTAACACCCTCTCATATATTGTACAGCATCTATCTCACCATTTGGAGACCGCTAATATAAGCATATTTCTTCCAACCAAAGAAAGGACCAATAAAGACCTAATCTCAGAGGAAGGCTTGTAACACCCTCTCATATATTGTACAGCATCTATCTCACCATTTGGAGACCGCTAATATAAGCATATTTCTTCCAACCAAAGAAAGGACCAATAATACTCTCTTGGTATCTGATACTAATGCCTTCCTCGGAAGGACTTTTGGATATGAATTTTTCCCGACAAAAGTAGAGGGCATAACATTTTTTGTTCAGAATGACTTCTAGACACATAAGCCTACCCCTGGTAACAGGTGAGAGCAACACAAAGCAGTAACGAACCATGTTATGAGACAGGTGCATGTTTCGTTGCAGCAAGCAAATAGTTATAACCTCACAATTGCTTCTATCACTTCTTATACACTATTATCTCATCACGTAAATGAGTTTATGGCTAACAAGTTTGACTTCTGAATGTCATAGAGAGTTAAACATCGAACATTACAAAGTTTATGGCCCCTGGCAGACAACAATGACCTTGTGTCTCAGCTGCAGCTGATATATAAGAGTCCTAAATTTCAAATCTGTTATCAATGTACAAACATTACTTGAAATATTTTTAAATTTAATTAGAGAGCAATTCTCTCTAATCTTTTGCACAAATTTTTCTTGTAAATTGATGTCAGTGTTCAACCACTAATGAATGATGCCAAACAATGATACAACAATGACCATTGTGTCTCAGCTGCAGCCCATATAGAACAATCTAAACATCCAAATGTCATCAATGTACAAAGCATTACTTGAAATATCTTTTAAAATATGGCAAATGTCTCTAATTTTTTGCACATTTACTTTTAATCCTTATAAATTGATATCAAAGTTCAACCACTGATGACTGATGCCAGAAAACGACTTTCAGATGTTCACAATACAGGATATCCCAACACATGGGGGTATTACATAATACAAACATACACATATACAATTAAATGACAATGACAAATCAGCTTCAACCAAAAGAAACAGTTAAAATGTGAAAGACATGAGCCAGCCTGGCAGTTTAAAATCTATAAGCTTAATTCAGAAACAATAATCCATTTTTTACATCCTGTATTCAAAACGGGTGACTTTATAATGCAGCATGCTCGAGAGTTGAAGCTCAAACAGGCGACAGTTTGTTGTGGTTGAGCTATTTATGATTCATCTGTCAAACTACAGTCAACTGCACATGACTCCTTTGCAGAAAAACTGAAAAACCAAAGACATTAGAAAACAATTTCCATAATATGCTGTATAAGAGACCTCCTTCATCACTATCAGGCAATAGGCAACTATCCTTAATACCTACATAATGATGCCTTCCTTCAACAAGCGGCGAGAATGTACATAGATCTGTGAATTACCTCCACAAATATTGGACAGAAATATACCAGCATGAAATAGGCAACTAAGCATAATACATATGTGGCGATGCCCTCTTTCGACAAGAGCCAAGAATGTGCATTGATTTCAGGAAAGCCGCCATATTACAAGGACAGAAACATACCAGCATAAATATGCTTGCAAACCAAAGAATTCCATATGATATACACATCCAGGTTAAGACTGTTTCTGAGCATGTGCTTGAACTGAAGCATGATGACCTTGTCCCTTGGAATGAAGTGATGCTGCCATGGCCCGTAGTTCATTGACAATTTCAGTGAAAGAAAGTCTTTCAGTGGGGTCAGCTGACCAACACTGTTCCATTAGTGACCGCCATGAAGGATCACACCAGTTAGGCACAGGTGGTCTCAATGTATTGCTTACTATCCCTCCTGAACAGTCACCCCAAACAAAAATCTCAGATATGGGAAGATCATTGAAGGAATCATATAGAAACATTAGATGCTTCAGTAATCAGATGAGCATCAAAGAATTTCTATATAATGAACAATTTTCACATTATCAATCCCCCATCTACCGCTAAGAAAATGACAGCTCAAAAATGGAAAAAAGAACAGAGATTCCAGCTGCACACCAATGATTGCTCCATAATACATGTCAGCATAAGGTTCGTCACCAGTAAGAAGCTCCCACATTACTATGCCAAAGGAAAACACGTCAACCTGAAGCCAAACTCAAAAAAGTTTAAAACACTATGTCCAAAATACTTAACAAATAGGGCCATAAACTATTGCTTTTCACCTTCTCAGATAGTTAACAAAAAATTTAAAATGGAAACCTTTATATGACTATACACTATTTTTTCACCTTTTCAGAAACCTTGCTACTGCTACCATTTAAAAGCTCTGGAGCCATCCATGGAAGGGTTCCCCGAACACCGCCAGAAACTAAGGTCTGGTGTTTGATTTTAGACAAGCCAAAATCTCCAACCTGGAGAAAATAAAGGCAGAAGTAACTTGTTAGTTGATTTCCATTGTCAACTAATTCAATGTATTTATACATTTTTAGGCATTTCGCAAGTTCAAGCCTCGAAACCCCTAGATACTAAGATAGTTAGAAAAGAAGCAGGTCAGAGGATTAAAATCCAATTGAAGCGACAAGCCAAGTGTAAAGCACAGGTATGCAATTCCAGGCAAGCACGAGCCAACCCTCTACACCTATCAACAGATCAACATCATTGTGTCTGCAAAGCCATCCAAAATATTTCACTACTGACCTTAAACAGCTTTTAACTGAATGAGCCAAAAGATATCTCATATCTCACTCTCATAGAACAAAATGCAATTTAGACAGAAATGGAAACATTTTGTACCAGAAAAGCTGTAAATCTCTCTATAACACTTACAATGTTACCCTTAAAAGTACAGAAACAACAATGCAAGTCAAAGAATAGAACATACGATGTACTGAAAACTTGAAAAGAATATACATGTACCTTGCAAATAGGACGTTGAGGATCCCTCATGTTAACTAGCAGATTTTCACATTTCAGATCGAAGTGCACAATTCTTTTGTTATGTAAATATTCCATTCCAAAAGCAGCATCTGTTGCAATTATGACCCGTTTGCGGTGATCAATTGTCCTGCAGACAGCAATATGCCTTTTAAACTATTTAATATTTAAATAATTTTCTACCCATTTATTGCTTCTTTAAATAAGAAAAACAAATACCATTAATGGCATAATCGATACCTATCCTTCCGCTGTAAAACGTGTTTGAGAGAGCCATTCACCATATATTCTGTTACGGTTCCCAAAGTTCCACCAGGTCCATCAGGTACAACACCATAGAAGGCCACAATATTTGGATGATGGAGCTTCGAAAGCAAGCAAGCTTCACTCCAAAAATCAGCTCTCTGTAGATTATGCCATAGTAAGTTATGCACTGCACATCATAACAACATACGACTAACAGGAAAGAAACCATAAACTACACATATTGATAACTTTGGATTGAGAATTCCACCAGACGTTCTTGCTGGGACGGCCTTCCTGCAAAGCAACTATTTTTTATCCGTTTAATTGCAACATCTGATCCCCTCCATTTGCCATGGTATACTGTTCCAAAGGTGCCAGAACCTAGCTCTTGCAATTCTTCAAGGTCAGCATTCTTTATTATCTGTTGACAAAAACATATGACCAAAGGATTCTTTTAAATAAAAATGCCCAAATTATAGGAACAATAATATTATGATCCAATTAATTAGCATATTGATATTGAAATTTTAAAACCTGCAATCCATGAGAACTAGCTTCAGCTTCAACATTGACTGCAGCACTAGTTGAGTCATCATTATCTGAGTCCTTAACTTTAGCATCCTGAACACATGAAATGTCAGCTCAATGCACATCAAAATGCATCTGCTAAAAACATCCTAAGAATGTTAAAGACTAGGTAGGATATCCATAAAAAAGCCACACCTCTTCATTTATAAGAATATCCTCCTCCACTGCTTCAGTTACTCTACCATTTGAAGTGTGCTCCTCGTGTTTTACATCGTCATTGACCTGAGCCCATTCATTCATTGATAACGTTGGAGCAGGAAGAAGTGGTGGCCGAAGAGCAACTTCTGCCACATTCTCTGCCACACTCTGTAACTCTGCTTTGACATGCTCATCTGACATACCTTTCTTTATTTTTTCATGGGTAGAGATAGCACCTTCTCCCTCAAATTGGAGGCTAAAAGAAACTGAATTACCATCAGACAGAATTGGAATATTATTATCTGATGAAGAAATAAAGACAGTGGGCTCAACCATCCAAGAGGTTTGCAATGTTTCTGAAGTGGCTAAGTCTGGAGATAAAATGTTAACCATATTTGAATCAATAATACTGATTGGCAAGGTTGTAAGGTCAGGGCCAGAACTTATTTTCCCTCCATCAGAAGAGGAATTGGACATAACTTTTGGTTGCACATAAACAGAATGCTCATTATTGTCTTCAAGAAGGCTTTTAACTAATCCTGGTTGGTGGCCTTGAGATCCATGGGATAAATGACTTGGATTTTCACTGAAACCACCCATGTTAAGGTTATCGACACTCTGGTGTGCCTTGTCACTTGCTATTAAGGGCACTACATTCTTGGGTTCAGTTTCACTTAAGTTCCCCAGTTGTCTAAGGGCATCTTCATCTTTAGCAAGAACTGCATCTAAGCAGTCACCCAACCATGTTTCTGAGTTGCTTGATGGTACTTGCTGGTTGATAGAATGCTCAGTGATAAGATGAGTTCCTCTATGATCTTGTATACTATCCACAGAGGGAGGCACTCCTAATTCTTTTGTTTGCCTAGTAGGTTCTAAAGCTTGCAAGGGTTCAGTAAAAAATCCTACAACTCCAGGCTGCCCTGAAATGGCAGGTATCTTTGTATATGTTCCCTCCAAGGGTTTAAAGGCCTCAGTCTTCTGATAAGTCCCATAAGAACAATCCATGCCTGGTTCCAAAACAGCATTAACATCTTCTGCAAAACCCAGCGCAGTGTAGCTTTCTCCAAGTCGTGCATGACTGCTTTCCAACGACTGAGGAATCTGCTCAGCTTTGACTCTAGTTTCTGGCATTTTTGGCGACAAAACAAATTGTCTGGCAGCATCATTGTGCTCCAAAATCCTTTGTTGGAGCAATCCATCATTCCTATCCAGTTTTTCACGAAAATTAGGAAGAACAAATGGCTGTTGTACTACAGACTCTGAGGGATTGCTTGTTACTGTGTAGCCTTGCACTCCAGACAAATTCAGTTCTGTTTCGTTCCCATGTTGGCCACTTCCACTCTTTTGACCATTCATTCCCTGGTAATCTTTGAATATCACTTCATCTTGCATTGTGCTTGGTCCTGTATATGAAGGGACTGGCCTTGCTGATCCATCAGAATGTAAAGTCCTTTCATATACAGGCTGAACTGCTTTCGCCCTGCGATCAAGTAATGATGTATCAGAATATGCATGACTCAATGCATGTTGATGAGACACATGCTCATGAGACATTGCTTGCTGACGTCCATATTGTTGCTCAATGGAGAATATCTGAGGAGGAATAAATTTTTCAGAGGTTAACTCGTGGTAACTAGCTGGCGACGTGGAAGGAATAGGATAAAAAACTCTTCCCCCTTGATCAGTATAGTTGTAGACAGCTATTCCATATTGTTGCTGGAGTGGTCCAGTCGTTTGCCGACTCACAACGTGAGGCGGTAGAGGATCAGACCCCACCATATGCAAGCCTGTTCGTTGAGTCGAAACAACCTTGTGAAGAGAGGCACCATTTATCATATCCTCTTGTAGCCTTGCCTGATCAGATTGTCTGAGACTTGTGGCCTCGTTGTTTGCCAACTGCTGACTAAAAAGATGAGCTGAAAAAGTAGAATGCTGCTGAGGAGACTGTTGCAAATTTCCACCTTCAAATCCAGCCTGATGGGTGTAGTCCATTCTTTTGTAACTATCCTGATGGGCATCAGGATGATGCTTCCGTTGGGCTTGGTATAAAGGGGGTGGTGGATGCTGAAAAACAATGGTCTGAGGATCCATGACTGATTGGACATCCAACCTGTGATCCAAAACAGGAATTCCATGGGAGTCAACTCTTGGCAACACGGTGTCATCGACTCGTTCATCACTGCCACGGAGAAGAACTGGTTGGCCTGAAGGAGGGGACAAAACAGGATCTGTCTTAGTAGACACTTCTGGAATCCTTAGTTCTGAAAAGCGGTAGTAGAGGTCATGCTGGCATGCAGAAGTAGTTACAGCAGTTCCTCCATATTTCATATCCTGTTCGCTTTCAGATGGTCCAGTTAAATATGGGTGGCCACTGACCTTCAAGGGTTGTTCTGGAAAAAACATAGGAATACTGGCAACGGCAGACTGCTTAGCCCCAATTGGCAAAGAAGATAACGGAGGTAAGGAGGGTAGCAATGTTACGGGAGCACTTGATATTGGTTGTTTTAAAGAAAGTGGCACGTTAAGTGGCAAGTGTGCTGAATTTGTAGTATCTTGGGTGACTTGTACAGAAAAGAATGACTGAGTAGTACTTTCTTGAGCTCTTGGAGTCCCACACCACTTCTCTGGAGCCTCATACGCATTCATCTTCTCCACTTGCTGCAAGGATGTAACTTTTATACTGTCAGCGTTCTTCCCAAATCCCATCTCTGGGATGCCAGTGATGCCATTGACGGCATCAACATATCGTTGCTTAGCGCTCCACTTATCGTTCATTGCATCAAAATGGCTGAGATCATAATCAGCTGTGGAGAATAGAAAGACACGGAGCCTTGACGAACCTTCACCACCCTCAAGCCTGGAATACTCTTCCATCATATTCTCGAGGTCCTCATCAGAAGACACAGAAACTAGGGCATCAAGATCCTCGTCCGGCAATTGATACTTGAGAACCAGAACTTGGCCATAAGCATCTGTCAGCTTCTGCACAAGATCCGCGTAAGTAATTCCTTTATTTACTGTAATGATCCGTGTCTCTCCACCCACATATCTAAGCTTCCCATCACTAGGTCTAGGAAGAATTTTACCACCAAAGCTGCACATAAGCTTCACCTTTCCCATAGGCTGATCTCGGTGATGTTGAAATTCGGCCATCCGAGCCCCATGAGACGCCGAACCTTCATTGGACCGATTTTCATCTTCATCCAAAGACCTGATATTCTGCATTCCTCTTGCGGAATCTCTAGATGCCTGAAAATAACTACTCCCAGCCTCCAGATCATAGCCACCTCTCTCCACCATCGGCAGCATGCCATCCAAACTGTCACCAGAACCCATTCCACCCCCACCCAGAATGCCCGACAAATCAGCATAATAAGGTTGCATATTGCCGAATTCTCCCGGCCCCTGAACCACCAATACAGATCTACCCTGCAAATTGGGTTTCATGGGCATCCTCGATCCTTCATGCTGAACTTCAACCTCAATCCCAACCCTAACCCCGTGCTCATCGACATAAAAATTATCGCCGACAGCACGGATTCTATCATCGGATTTACTAACCACCAAAAGCTTATCATTAGGGCGATAAAAGGACTGTGCATTTGATAAATTGAAGGCTTCCGATCCCAAATGTCTGTAGACAGATTCCTTCTCCCCCGATTCTCTCAAATTCTCCTCCATATTCTTTAATCCTTGCCTCGGCATAAAATCTCATTCTGACGCTGACATAAAAGCTACCAAATAAGAAAAACAATACTAATAATAACACAAGCACATAATCATTCAAATTTCATACCCTGCAACGAATTCCCAATTCAAAAACTGATATTGAAATTGGGCTTTCTGTTTCCCGATAAACAAAACCCTCATCGGATTCAACGGAAAGAAAAAACAACAGACGAAAACCACTAAACAGAAAGGCGGTTTCAAGAAAACTGATTATTTACAAAAATACCTGGAGACTTGGCAAGCTGTGCCTATAATCGCAAGACCAGACACGGAACTAACAGGCTGTGAAGATTTTCTTATCGAAAACCGCAACGAAGATCTTGCGCAGGGTTCTCTTCTTCTGCGTGCCTCTTCTTTCCCGGGTTCTTGTTCCGCCAGCTTCCCATGGTTTAACTGGTGCGACTCTGCATCGTCTTCGAGAGGTCAGCTGTTCCAATCCTGGAGCCTGGTTTGTTCGATGCCAAATTCGTCCTGAACTCTCACTCCAATATGCACTTATTTTGCTGTTGCCTCCTTTCTTCCCTGCTAATATCGCTAAAATTCAAAATGTTAAAAAGAATATTCTCGTTATGCGACTACTGTCCACGTGGCATACCTTAACACCCGCCGTTGTGGTGGAGTATTTAGTAACTTAGTGTTGTTGTCGAATGTAAATAAACAAAGGTGGAATATTTAGTAACTTAGTGTTGTTGTCGAATGTAAATAAACAAATATTTATTAAAGTAAAATGAACCACCACCTCGTCCAGGTTGACAATTTGGTGGATATCGTTTAATTTTAATTTGGTTGAAAGATAAATTGAATTTCCTTTTTTGAGAGGCTATACTATATAGGATCAAAGGAGTAGGGTTTGTATATTTAACTAAATTTTAAATTTTAATAAGGTAAATGTTGTGTGAATAGCACTTTTTAAAATTAAAATTAAATTATGGTTAAATTTTAATAACTAAAAATATTAGTAAAAAAAGTTATTAAAATTATATTTCTCAATATCATTTAATTATATTTAAATTTATTTGTTATTATCAGATTTATATAAATTTGCTAGCATTCACTTTTATCAAAGTATAAATGGGCACATATTATAACAAAGGTTTTCCTAAAAAAGAATATATTAGATTATAAATTATTGTAATTAGACTCAGCTAATGAACTATGAACACAATGCCTTTCATTGTTGAATTTGTTTTGAACATGACAATATGGTTCTTCCTTATTTGAAGGCTAAATCTCAAACTACTTCTCAAGCAAACAAGCACAAAAATCACTAACCTACTTGGTGGAAGGACTATAAGGTTGATCACCTTTAAGTGGAACCAAACCTCAGATCAAGTTCATCTCAAGCCTCTTGTCTCTAAGTGATATGAGTAGATGACAAGTACTCAACACACAACCTCTTGCACAATAGAAAGTGCCCATCCCCAACGTCAAGCTCTCATATCAAGTTGATTTAGATCACCTAGCTTTGAGTGAGCTAAACGCAACAAGTACTCAACGCATTGTGTCATGTAGACTATAAAGTATTAATTACCCATGTTGGCCTCCTTGAAGAAGCACATGTGGTTCTTGGTTCCTGTATGTAGTCAAAAGAAAATGCCCTTAATAGTATCTTAGTTCTCAGTAATATGTGGGATTAAGGTGCAATACCCCTAGTGCCATTACATTGCCTCTAAAAATTGGAGTTAAGAAACAATAGACCCACAAAATTCAAGATAACACCTTAAAACCTTTATAACCTTCTTTTAGCTCTATGCCTAATGTGTCCTATACCTATGCTCACGATATTATATTTTTAACTAAACATATATATCTACACCAACACATGATGCATACCAACATATAATAACTACATTAACAATTTTAATTAAATATTACTTTCAACACTAAAATATACTTATATACATATACTAAATATAAACATGTACTTTTTTTTCTTTTTTTTTTCAATGTGGTTCACCCGCAGGCTTGATCGACGGGCTACATCCACGGAATAATTTCAAGAGGGCCCACCCGAAGGGGCCTCACTCTCGGCACACTTCATGCCTAACCCCAAGAGCGTCGAGGAGAATGGATCCCGCGACCTCACTTGCCAGGAGGCCTAACTACGGTTGCTCGACCGCTTGAGCTAACTCTTGGGGCTCTAAACATGTACTTATATATCACTAAATATGATATATAATAATAATAATAAAAAATCTATTTGGTACTCTCTTTCGTAACATATAAAAAGATTATTAAATTTTAAATTATTATTTATTTAGATTTTGTTTAAATTTTGATAACGATAATTTAATGTATTTAAATTATTTTCAATGCAATATACTCTATATATATATATAGAAGCGAATTACTAAAACTACTCTCATTTGAATTTTTTATACATTGTTTTTAATAAACCATATAAAAGAAAGTGGAGCGAATAATGCCATAAAAGAAACACCCTAAAAAAGGAAACCAGACTTGGCACCGTCAAGAAAGACAAAGAATTCACCGACATTCATAAGAATATAATTTAATTAAATACAAAATGAATTGAAATAAAGAAAAAGAAGAAGCAGCTCAGGTTCCCACATGAGATGACTTTATGATGAAGGAATCATTAAAATAAATATGACCCTCCATGATGTTTGCAAAAGTTTCCCATTTAAAAAATGTTGCATCACTCGGCATGGCTTTTTTCAAGCTTTGGACGTTTCTGTTTTTTATTTTTTAATAAAAATAGTTTAATGGCTTTTTTTTCTTACTTTGGACATTGTAGTTATTTATGGAAAAAATGGTTTAAGGGTTATAAAATTTAATATAATTGTGGTTAAGAGTTAAGGTTTATTTAGTTTAATATCATTCTATATAATTAGTTTAAGGCTATTTAGTTTAAAGGTTGGTGTGGTGAACTTGAGCTCAAGTTGAAGGATGAAAACTTGAGTTAAGGATCTTGAAGACATTAAATTGGTTAATTATTTAGAAGATCTTACGGAGGGGATAAGAGGGGTCTTATCTAGGTGTTGAGAACTTAACACCTATGATAAAGGACAAGGGGGTCGCACTTCCAGTGAAAACACAAACTTTGGTCTTCATCGTTTTAGAGAGAAAACATGGTGTGATAGTGTAGTGTTAAAAGGTTGTCAAAATTATTGAAGATGTTGTGGTTGTCAAGGTTACAACTACATAGTCTATAGAATGTGAAGCCAAGGTTCTTGAAGTGCGATACAATTCCCTTTCTCCAAAAGACTCCTATGCTCATTGTCCTAGGGAGACAGATATTTCATCACAATCTAGAGTTTTGGGTAATGCACTTCTAGGATTACCATAAGAGGGTTTTGATAAGAAGTGTACGTGTCAACTAGAGGTAGTTTAATTGGTGATGAGCTCAACTTGGGATGTTTAATAGGTTAAAACCCTGATGACTATAAAGTGGTAGTGTAGGAAGAAGAGGGTAAGAATGGGAAGAGAAAGAACGTTTTGAAGAAGAAATAATGGGTTATCCATTTGGTGGTGGGCAAAGATATCAAAGTAGATTAGAAACTAAATTACTTTGGAAAAACCTTAGTCGATAAATTTCTTGGGAGATAGATGATGAAGGCTTCCTTAAACGAGTGGATGCAATAATGTTGGGATCTGGTTATCGGCTATGGTCCATTGTTTATCATATTGCCCTATGGATGGATAGGGTTTGTCTTCCATTCTAAAGAATCTTGTGATTCTAATGGGTAGTTGGTTATCACGCTCTAGATATTTGCATGTAAAGCCCTAGCACCTATGTTTCAATCCTAAATCATAGGCCATCTCAAAAATTTCTATATAGGTTAATATGTTGATCCCCCCAATAGAATTTTCACATGATGAATGTCTTGCAACTCTAGGGAATCGACTTGGTCAAACAATATAAGTGGCCCAATCCTATAAGGAAGACAACCATCGATCAATGATCAAAGTCTAGGTTGAAATTGACATTAAAAAGGGGATATCTGAGAGTTTGGAGATCGTGGTCAATGATCAGGTTTACACACATAAGTGGATTATTCTAATATACAATTTAGATGCATTTGATGTCGTCAATATGGCCTTGCAATAAATGATTGCAATAGACCCTTTGGAGAATTATTTTGGAGGGAAAAACTAAACCTAAGCCCTTACAATGCAACCAAACAGGTTGAGGAGGTGGTTACTTGAAGTGTTTTTTAAGACGATATATTGAAGATGTTGAGAGGAGGCCTGGCTAAAGTTTTAGTGGTGGTTTAGGATGTCATTGTGTCTTCTATGTTTTGCTAGGAAATGCTTTGGTTGAAGTCAAAGGCACCAACCTGAAAAGCTTGATTGAGCATACATCCGTGAAAGAATACAAGTCATCATGGATGGGAATCCATAACACAAAAAGGGGCTACTTTGGAATCCTAAACATCCCACTACAACCCAAATTTCTCCAAGTAACTCCTCTAGACTCAACACTATTCCTTTTACAAAAGAAAACTTGATCCCTGAAACACATTGACCAAACCTAATCAAAATATCCAAATCTCAAAAGAATAATTATAAGAAAAAATAAGACTTATAGGGTTTTAAGTGGCGACCTTGGGGTGGACACTACCATGGAAGACCATTCCCTAAATTTTTCATATTTCTCATAATCAATTGGGAACCTTGTTTTGAAGATTAAATATCAATATTCATAGGTATAAGCGAATCTAGGGAGAGAAGACATTACCATCTCAGACCTAAAGAATTTGATAATGATACTAATGGAATTCTTTTTGTGGGTTTGGGGTTAGATCACTTGAAAGATGGTGGCACTAATCACGTAGGAGGGAAATCTCATATTCATCATGCTCAAGCAAAGGCAGTGAAAGAAATTCAACATTTTTGACATTGGCCCATCACAAAGGCACCTTAGAGCAATCCAAACCCCAAAAAGGTAATTTTTCATGAAAATACTCTCAACCAATATTAGGTGTTTGGGTAGTCAACACAAAAGGATTACCGTTACCAAAATTTTTGAGCTTGAAAATATCAATGTATTACTAGTGCAAGAGACCATGTGTAGGGGTTATCCACTATAGAAAATTTTAGGAAGGGACTCAAAGGTTGGAATTTTTCTTTCGTAGATATGTTGGTATTTTGGGAGGTATTATTAGTTGTTGGGCCAACAACATGAACCTAATTAGTTCTTATGTTTATGTTTTGGGTCTATGCACGGCATTCTATAGTATAAGAACATACCAAGCTTTTATTATGCTTTGCTAATTCTTGCTAGCTCATTCGATTAAGGTGTGGGTCTCGTCAGCAAGGCGACCTGGGTTCAATTCCCCTTAAGGGTGAGTTAGTTAGGAGGAGACATAAAAAATTCCAACCATGTTAAGGGTTGGTGTTGCCCAAGTCGGGTGCAATCCTCAGGTGACTTTGACGACTTAGATGCCTCTAGGTTGTGGCTTCTTAGCCAATGGTTCAATGCATTGGCCCCGAGTGATGGGCATTCGAACAAAAAAAAAACCTTTATTGTGCTTAATGTGTATGGACCTTATGAGGATAATAAAAGGTTTTGGGAAAGAATTTTGAAGACGTGGGTTGTAAAATAGGGTAGAGTTGTAATTGTTAGAGATATAAACTTTACCTTAAATGGAATGGAGGTTTGGGGGGGTATTACTAGGGTTGATAGACTATCAAATTTCTTTCTACATCATAATTAATTGGTTGGATTAGTAGATTTGGATCCTATTTGTAACACCCTTGCCTTGCAGTAAGTGACAACACCTCACTAACCTAGCCATTGGCAAACTCGGGTGCATGGGAAATAGAGACTAACCAAGGCATGATCGATGCAATTGGGCACATCCAGGATCACACAAGGAAACCATAGGGAGAGATGGATTGAGCATGGGTGAGAAGCTTCGGCAAAGGGAGTTTCGGCAAGGAGCTTTGACAATTGGTAAGAGGCTTCGACAAGCAGCAAAGAGGAAGAAAATGCCATTGGGTCCACTTACCCAAGGCATGGTGGTAAGCTGCCCCAAGAAGGGGAAAATGGTTGTACAACATGTTGGGCAATTGTGGACATCTTTGGGTGCATTAAAAGATGTATGAGCATGGGCACACTCAACTTACCGATGGTTTTGTCCACTTAGTTGAGTTCATGGAAAAAGGGGCTCGAGCACATGAAAGTGTGGGCAAAACAATTTGCAAAGTGTGGGTAGAAAAAGCAAAAAGGGGAGCATTCAATCAAGGTGCGACCAAGAGAAGACATCAGTAAGAGTGCTCAAGTGCTAGAAATGTGGGTCAACAAAGCTACTTAAGGGCCTATGTGGTTAGGCCTTCGTATGAGCGCCCACTTTATTTGGGATTTCAAAGGATGCATCACCTATAAGATGTGTTAGATAAGAAAGGATTGGGTGCCCACTTATGAGGAAGAGTGGAGTGGCTCCTCATATAAATAAGTTGGGCACACAAGTAGCAAAATCATCCAACAACAAGTTTGAAGGATAAGGGTAAATAAGCTTTGAGTTAAAGAGGTCACTGAGGAAAAAGCAACCTAAGGCAAGTTAAAGTGAAGTGTTGTGGTAGGCAGGCTTTCGAGATCAGAAGGTGCTACAATAGGCAAGCTTTCAGGATCATAATGAAGTGCAAGAAGGCTTCCAATAGAAGAAATTAAGGGCAGCAAATGAACAATAGTGTTGGGAAAGCTTTTCCTTAGATTGTTCTTTGTTGTATTTCAAGTAGTAGGATGGAGGCCATGCCCCTTTTGTATATGAGGTTCTGGTCATTTCCCAAACCACCCTTTGTAACTATATATTTATTAATACAACTTATTAGGTGTGTGGTTTGGGCATCCACTCAATATGTTGTGTTATGGTTGGATTGTTAATTTAGCTAAGTAAAGAACACACACATCATAAGTTAAGAGTCCAAGTGTTTGCTGGGAAAGGTTGACCTAAATGATCAGTAGCTCATGGAAAAAGGTATAGGAATGTCTTGAGTGAATAGGCGTACTCCACCGAATAGTAACCTCGAGTGACCAAGTCCTCAGAATGAAATCCAATGGTGTCATATGATCGCTAAAGTTTGGGCAAGGATACAACACCAAAGCCGTAGGGTTGTGATAGATGGTATCAAACTTGAAGGTAGTCTAAAAGAACAACTCCGGGAGTGATCTTCACAAATGCCTGAAAATGTCAGATGGTAACAAAGCCAAAGGTAGTTCAGAAGAACATTTTTAGAAGTGCTCTTCACATCTGTCCTGAAAGTGACAATTGGTATCAAAACAAGAAGTTTGTCGAAGTTGAGATTTTAGTAGAGCTAAACGAAGCGGAGACAATTGTGTTGAAGGTTTCAACACCAACAAGAAAAGGGTGCAAAACATAGACTTGCGCAAGATTCCTTATCGACAAAGTGCAGGACTAGGCACAAAGATGAAAACAATAAATTGTGTGTCATTCCATCGATATAAGGATGCTCATTAACAATGCAACTGAACAACAAATTGACATGAAACCCCAATAGTAGGACAACAAGCTCATTAGTAGAAAAACATCCGTTAAGAGTAGTGCACTTTGGCAAAGCGCCCATCAATAAAAGCATATGTTAGAAAAAACATGCTTAGGCAAAGAATCTGTCAACATAAGCATCTGTTAGCAACATCGCACATTGACGGTAGCGTGCATTGGCAAAACACTCAACCATCAGCATAATCATGCACAAGGAAGCCAAGGAAAACCGACAAAGAACGATCAATACTAAGGTAAGAGTTTGGGGGTTAGTTGCAGGTATTCACTCAGGAAGGGACCAAGTTTGTTCAAGTCCCCATGGAAATCTTAGAAGATGAAGTTGGATAATGGCATAAAGAGTCAATGGATTCGAGGATGAAGTATGTGGAAGTCAATTGGGATCAATTGCTAGAGAACATGTATGTAGTCACCCAACAACACTTGGTAAGGTGGGGGCGGACCAACATGCAGGAAGAAGCATTGTTGCACATAATTTAATTGAATTCAGACCAAGTAGAGGCTCATTTATAGGCAGTAATTAAATTCATCCAAGGAAGGAAGAATATTATCACATAAATGAAGTTGACGTATCTGCTTAAGCAAAAAGGTAAGGAGGTCTCTTGCTTTCTTTACATGCAGAACCATTATATGAATAAGTCCTTGGAGGAAGAGTAAGTTACCTTTGAAAATGGGTGAGGGTAATCCCAAGATGGCAGGAGCACCCAAGGTCCAATAAAAGAGTGAACCCATTATTTGTTGGATTTGCATGAATAACCATCATGCAAGAGATTTCCCTCTCAAATGAATGGTAGCAAATAATGTTGAGGAGCAGACAAGCCAACCTTTAATGGGAAAATTACAAGAGTTAGTTGTTGTAGCTGAGGAAAAACCTATGGAAAGGGAAGAAGAATTGGCCAACTTATACCACATTTCGGTTGAAATGAATGGGAATATTGTGGTTGCATTGGTAGATAGTGATACTAACCACAACTTCATGAAGGAGCAAGTTGTCGAAAGACTTAAGTTGCAAATCAGATCAACAGATGCCTCCTTTAAGTTGGTCAATTCAAAGATAGAATGAGTGGTCGACATGGAAATGGGACTTTCCTTGAGGATAAGCAATTGGTGTGGATAGGAATATCTCACCATAAATCCCATGGATGATTTTGATCTTGTCCTTTGGAAAGAATTCTTGCAAACAACAAAGGCACAGTTGGACATCTTGATCTTCTTTTCAGGCAAGTAACAAGTCATCATATCGACAATAAGAAGGCGCATCGAGTCATTATATAGGATTATTTCCATAAGATTGGTCATGGAAACCAACCAAGTCACCAACCCAACTTCTCGTGAAGAGAACAATGAAGGATTAAGAAGAAATGAAGATGCAATAGTGACCAAGATGAGGAACATCAGTTAAGGACAACCTATTGAGAATGTGAGGAAGAATGCCCAAAGAAGCAACTAACAAAAGGAATACTTTCCAAATGTGTCAAGCAACTAGGCAGGAGCGAAGAAGCCTTGGTATCTAGCAAAGAAGGAAGAGCATGAATAACTTTAGGAACACTTGGATAAGAGAATTGACAAAGAGGTCAATAAATAGAGCAGTTGTTGACAAAGGGTGATGAGAAGATCAATTATAACATTCTATTACTATTATACCTGAGTGTAATTATGGGCCAAATAGACTCGACACACCATAGGTAGACTTATAGTTTGGAACATTCAAACATGGTGGCATCAGTATCAAATTACCTCCCCCTCTTTATTAGAGAAAGTCGTGAAGTGACCCCTATCGAAGGAAGTAGTAGTGAGGCCAATACATAGGAGAATGATGCCAAGACAAGATAGGAAAAAAACAATTTCAAGTGTTGAAGAAATCGTTCAACCACACTTACCCACAATGACTTGAGAATTCAAACCAAAGAGGAAGAAGGGGAAGTTGGCACATCTTCAACGACAAGTTGTAGACTTGGATGTGAAAAGGGAAAATTGATTCCAAGAAGTGAAGCACAAGGCATAATCAAGTCAAAGGCATTCAATTCACAGTTTGGGAAGACATGAACTTTCATGAATAGGGCATGAAGTCAGACTAGCTACCCGACTTGTCCCCTGATGAAACCATTGAGTGGATTGGCATAATAGTTGGAGTGAAATAATGTGGTAGAAAGGGTTCTTAGGTGCCTTTGTAGAAGGTTTAACGAGAGCATCCCACATGGACAAATAAGTTTGAACGTTATGAGTTCTTGCAACATTGTTGAGGATATTAATGGAGTTGAATGTAGGAGGATGCAATTCCCTTTCCTTGTAGAAAGTGACAACCCCTCACTAACTTGACCATTGAAAAACTCGAGTGCATGGGAAACTAACATGACCAAGGCATGATTGGTGCATTTGGGCACATCTAGGAGCACACAAGGAGCATGGGCATGAAGCTTTCAACAAAGGGATCATTGATAAGGGGCTTCAGCAGTTAATGAGAGGATTCAACATAAAAGGCTTTGACAACCAACAAGGGTTCAACAAAGAAGGATTCAATAAGCAACGCAAAGGAAGAAAATTCCATTGGGTCTACTTTCCCAATATGTGGTGGTAAGACACCCTGAGAAGGGGAAAAACAACTATACACCATGATGATCACTTATGGACACCTTTGGGTGCATTAAAATATGTATGAGCATAGGCACACTCAAATTACAAGGGTGCATCCACTTAGCGAATTTCATGGAAAAAGAGCTCCATCACATGGCAAAGTGTTGGAAGAATAGTTGGAAAAGTGTGGGTAGGACAATCAACAAAGGGATCACATAATCAAGGCACAACCAAGAGAACGCGTTGGAAATATTTCCCAAGTAATATAAACATGGGTCGATAGAGTTACTAAAGGGCCTCCACAAGTAAGCCTTTGCATGAGAACCCACTTTCCTTGCAGTTTCAAAGGACACGCCACTTAGAAGATGTGTTGGCAAAGAAATATTTTGGCACCCACTTATGAGGAAGAGTGGAGTGACTCCTCGTATAAATAATTTGGTTGCACATGTATCAAAGTCATCCAACAACGAGCTTGAAGGCTAAGAGTAAATGAGAATTGAATTGAAGAGTTCATTGAGGAAAAAGAGATCTAAGGCAACTTAAGGCGAAGTGTTGCAATAGACAAGCTTTCGAGAGTCGAAAGTGCTACAACAAGAAGGATTTCATGAGTAGAATGGAATGCACACATGCTTAGAAGAAATGAAGGGCAACAAACAAACAATAGTGTTGGCCAAAATTTGCCATAGTTTATTCTTTGTTGTATTTCGAGTAGCAGGTTGAAGGCCACACCCCCTTTGTATCTAAGGTTTAGGCCATTTCATGGACCACTCATTGTAATTATATATTTATTAATAAGACTTGCTCAGTGCCTAATTTGGGCACCCACCCAATATGTTGTGTTATGTTTTTTCTCTTTTGTGGTTGAATTGTTAATTTGGCCAAGTAAAGAACACACACATCGTAAGTTAAGCTTCCAAGTGCAGGTTGGGAAAGGTCGTTGGGCATGGTTGGCCTAAATAATGGGTAGCTCACGGTAGAAGGTATGGGCATGATGTAAGTGAAGAGGCATAGTCCACCAAAGACTAACCTCAAGTGACCAAGTCCTTGGGATGAATTCTAGGTGGTGTCACATGATCACTAAGTTTGGGCAAGCATATGGAACCAAAGATTTGGGGTTGTGACACTATCTCTCTTAATCCTACTTGGTGGAACAACAAGGTTAATAGAGAAGCTATATCCAAAAGACTAGACAGGTCTTTAATCTCAGCACCTCTATTGCAATAATTGGACAAATACACGTCTTGGATAGAGAAGGGTAGAGTGTCTAAACATTGCCCCATTCTTCTTTAGTTTGATGGAATGATTGGAAGCTTGGAACTTTTTTCAAATTTAACTCTAGTTGGCTCCAAGAGGACGAGTTTTAAGTGATTGTGAAATACAATTGGAGAAGTCACAATACAAATTATGGGAACTTTGTTGTGAATGGTTTGTCATCTGATTAACGGTTATGACCTGGACAAGGAGAAAACACTAGAACATGGATAAATCAATCAAGGAAGTTGAGTTTGGAATTGGTGAAATGTTTAGTAGGAATACATGTGGTCTATTCAATAAGGATTTATTAAGACTTGACCATTTGGAAATTAAAAATGTGAAATTACTTGATGAGAGGGAGGTTGAATGGAGATTGAAGAGGAGAGTTATAGGGTTGGAGCTTGGGAATACAAATACTAAGTACTTTAATCAATTTTCTAATTTCAAGAAGATTGTCAATACTCTCTAGGAGATGGAGAATGAGGAGGGTGAGATTGTTAGAAGTTTCCAAGACTTGGCAGACCGAAGGATCAAACATTTTAAGAAAATCTAATAAGAACATGAAGGTGCAAACATTGCAAGGATAGTTAAAGTTGCTTCCTGATGTTCAAGATTGGTTTCAAAAGAGGATAATATAGAAATGTATGAGGAAATATCCAAAGAATAACTTTTTAATGTTCTTTGTTCATTTAAAAAAGACAAGAGTCCAAGACTTGATGGATAGTTTGTTGAGTTATTTTTAGGATTTTTTGTAGGGAGAAGGTCTACATAGGCTGGTGGGGAAAATTAAAATCACTACTAATGTCCTGTGATCTTTTAACACTAAATTTATAGCTCTCATACCAAAGGTGATAAAACCCAAGTCTTATGATGAATTTAGACCCATTTTACCATGTAGTTGTGTATATAAGATTATCTCCAAGGTCCTAGTTGTAAGGTTGAAAAAGTTACTCTTTGATGTAATTTCACTTGAACAATTTGGATTTTTGAAGGGTAGACAGATACGTGAGGCCGTTGAATCTCCTCAAGAGGGTCTACATTCCATTAGAGGGGAGAAATTGGCACCCATGTAATTAAATTTAGATCTCTTTGAGCTTGTTGACATGAATTATTAGTGTTGCCTAAGATTATCATTACTCTCTGCCCAATAGGGAGAATAGTTTTCATTTAGAATTCAAAACTCTTTGACTTCTTATTAGTTGGTTTATGTGTTTTAATTTTTTTTCAAAATTTTCATATAGTTTTATAAAATAAATTTAAAATTAAATATTTGAAAGACTAAAAATATTTCTCATGATGTTTAAATTTGTTCAACTCTCTTCCTTGTTGGTGGACAAGGACATAGATGGAGCATAATTGTGAATGTTTGAGCAAACTTGGAGATGCTTGAACTTTAAAACTTTGATTAATAAATCACTGCATATATGATTCTCATAAGACAAATCAACCGCATAAATCATTCAACCACAAGAGAGAAGATATACCCAAGGAAAACCTTCCAAACACAGAGGATGAAAAACCCAATAATTCTTTGAGTATGATAGATAGATTTGCAGAGAATGGTTTACAACACATAAGAATATTGTCTGATAAGAGATGACACCTCAATAGTAGAGAAGAGAGATCCAATACAACACGGTAATCAACTGTATTGAACTTTCCATATGCCTAACATATTAATAACAAGCCTAAACACCTAGCATGCACAAAGATATGTGCCCTTCCTTTCACTATTAGTTTTAATTGAATGTTGACTGACTTGAATTTAGTATTTTAATCTTTAATTGAATGTATGACCATAAAGTTAGGAGGTTAATTGAATGTCTTTGGTGCTTCACATTTAGTGCAAATTTATATTATTAACTTCTGCATGGATCTTCTTAGTCAACTGAATGTTGATCACTTAGTTAACATGTTATCTTAAGTGTCATCAGTGCTTCACTCTTAGTGTCATCCATGCAAAACATTTGCATGGATCTCTGTAAGTTTCTTTTAATTAACTAAAACACACAAGTCTTTATTAATTCAATTACATTATTTACTATTTTTATCTTTGCATGGATCTCAGAGAGATTCCTTATTTAACTTATACATTATTTATTTACAACTAAGACTTTAACTTAAGCCTTTACAATTTGAGTTCACATGAAGGCATACATAGGCAATTCGAATTCATTCTCTCTATTCTTATCTCTTTATCATTTATTATTTACTGCATGGTTCACATGTGTATTTATTTATCCATCTTATCATATCATACTCAGAAGAAATATTCCATACTGATGATCATATATATTACCCCAAGCCATATAGTCATATGCTAAAGTAATTCACTCTAGGGGTAGTTAATCCCTAAAGGATACTTATAGCACCCAGTGACCATGACTAGCATGCAATATATCACATAGTATGACCACATGACTTGATACAACACAAGTCCATATCCATAATTGAATATTCATTATCATAGGGTACCATCTATGAGAATCATTGACTTGATACAACACAAGTCTGCAGTCTTGATACAACACATTTCCTCTTGCGCACTCTTCTCCACTACTAGCCACCACCATCTTCAAATTCCCCCCCACTGCCTCCCATCCCCACACTCCAGCCTACTCCATCATCCCCCTCCACTCCCTACTGTTCCTTCATCTCCACGTGCCCAGTCCCATCGCAGCCAGCTCCCACATACTCGTTGCTCCTTTCCTCCCGCGTACAGTCCATTTTTATGCTCTACCCAATGCTGCATAGCAACCAGCGCCTCTACTCTACGCGTCCATTTGCTGCTCACTGCCCATTTTTCCCATCTGTCACTTCACGCCCATCTCCTGCTTCATGCGGCCCATTATCTCCATGCTAACCTGCAACAACAACAACAAAAACAAATAATATATTATAATAATATTATATTATATATATTATATTATATTATTTCAAATATTTTGCAATATAATATATTTTTAATAAATTATTTTTAAAAAATCAAATATTATAATATTTGTTTTAAAAAAAACTATATACAAAATATTATATAGTTTAGAAAAAAAATATTAATTAATTAATTAATTAATATATTATTATTCAAATTTCACCTCAAAAGCCAAAATAGCGTTGAAATACACACCTTCACATACAAGGTCCAAGACAATGGAGGAATTGAAAGAGAAAATCGAAAAAATGGAGAAGGACATCAAGTCCCTTGTCGCTAACCAAAAAGGCTCGAAGGAAGAGATGCAAAATAACAATATAGTGCTCAAAGACGAGCTTGTTCTGGTACTAGAAAGAAGGCTGGATGAAAAATTTGACATCTTGAGTGAAAAACAAAAAGACATGGATGACAAAATGAGTACCATGACTCAAAACATAAACACCTTAACACAGAACATGATCACCATGACGCAGAACTATAATACATTAATTGAGATGTTACAAAAGCTCATACCCAGTTCGAGCCAAGTCAGTAGTCCAGACATGTTAGATGCCTCATTTCATGTTGCCACCTAGGAAACACTCACAAAGAATCAAGAAGAGTTGCAAAAAGAAATAAAGATTAAAAATGTGATGCTTAAGCAAGAGATAGAAACAAAAGTACTGCCAGATATGGAGGCACGATTAAATAACAAAATAGATGGTATTAGTAAGATAGTAGAGAATAAAAAGACTAAAAATCACCGCCAATAGCGAAGTAGTTCAAATATGTCACTTTCATCGTCCAGTAGTTCCGAGCCACCATCAAACCATAAGGCAAAAGGAAATCAATATCGTCCTCACAAAGTGTACCCACCTAAGGAAAAAATAGAGTTGTCGAAGTACAATGGGAGTGAAGACCAATGCGTTGCTTGGCTAAACAAAACAGAATAATACTTCGACATTTACAATATTCAATATGACGAGGAGAAGGTGAAATATGCGTCGATGCATATGGAAGGGTATGCCTATAATTGGTACTTATGGTGGAAGAGAGATAATTTTACCTACACCTGGAACTTGTTCAAAATTGATTTTTTTAATAGGTTTCAAGGAATCAAATTACCAGATTACAACAGGTTGGAAGAGTTGAGGAATTCACACATCAGTGGGAATCCTTATCGACACGAGTATTTGGGTTGTCTGACAAGCAAAGACTCGAAACCTATTTAGGAGGTCTTAAAACATACCTCCAAAAAGAGTTAAAGTTGCATGACATACCTAACATAGAAGTAGCAAGACATAAAGTAAAAGCCGTAGAGTGCAAATTGGAAGGAATTAAAACAAGAGGCGATAACCATTATCGGCAAGAAAAAGAGACATAGTGTAGGTACTGTGCAGATACTTGGTCACTCGGTCATCAATGCCACAAACCTCAATCATATGCCTATGAAATGGAAAATAGATCGAAGTCATCTAACAATTACTCTAATAATAGAAAAAAGAAGAAAAACATATGTCGTCGATGCAGTGATGACTAGACCCTTGGTCATAAATGTAGGAACAATCAGACAATACAGTGCAAAATCATCAAAGGAGAGGAAGTGCAAGTCTTTGCTCAAGAGACCTCGTTCGATTCTAATACCGACACCGAGTCAGAATGAAGAACAACATTAGAAAAATACTTAAGCTTTGAGGACAAAGCTCCCTTAAAGGGAGTGGCAATGTAATGAACATCAATAAGAAAATAGTTAAATAATTAAATAATTTATAAGTTAGGTTAGTATGAAAGGAGGCGTCTCCTCATCATGAATGTCCAAGCCATATTTAAGGCCAAGACATCTTTGTAATATTCATCATCTAATATATATTATTCTTATTTCTCATCCAACATGATAGTCGGATTTGGTTATTGAGAGATCAATCGGACTTGGTTGCTCCATTCATCTTAATGTGTTTCACATAACATGAAACATTGGGTTCTCAGAAAGCTTGATTTTAAAAAATATAATAACAGTAGGCTCAAGTATTTCACCCCAATAGGCAGCATCCCAAAACTACACTACTTCCCAGTAGGTAGTACTATCCACAAAATACATTTTCTTTTGTAGTACTCTCTGGCATGCACCTTGCTTCTGTAGTACTAGTCGCAATACACATAGATTTTGTAGTACTAACCACAATTTACATTGCTTTATCTCATGCTTAAATAATAGTTGGAGAGCACAATAGGTATACTATATATCAAATACAATAAAGAACCTATTCTAATGTACCTCAAAGGCACTCAAACATATGCTTAGCAATAAGCATAAAATACAACAGGTCTTCTAAGAGACCAACCAACTACTTATATATGGTAGCATCATTTGGACCCGATCCACAATGCAATTTCTCTAAACTAGAAACAATGGATTTCATATCCATCATATACAACACATTAAATGTGTAATATCATACAGAAATAAAGTCTTATCTTTTCTTTCAATCTTCAACATTTGTTGACTTCAAGAATCTTCTACCATCTGAAGAATTTCTTAGTGAGCTTCCCATTCTCTATGATGTTCTTCAATGCCTGATCACTTTCATAGTGATTTCATATCATAGTACCCCACATAGCCAAGTGTATGGTTATCTAACCTCTCCAAGAGGTTTAATTGCTCTCTGACAGTTCAAACTATAACTCTTCTTGAGTATCCAATAGTTTTTGAGACTTTGATGTAGCGTCCCCAGACCTTGGACAAGGCCAAAGGTACTAAAATTAAGACAGTTAAGTTTAAGCAAAATGAACACAGATAAGTTATGGTTAGACTAACTAACCATAAATAATAAAAAACCTTTAACTCTAGAGATTGAATTATAGCTAAGGTTGCAACACTTAATTAATTATTTATTTTCCAAAGGTAAAAATTGTAACAACATGATTGAGTAATATTATGCATCATCCTTAGCGAGAATAAGATCCTAAAACATGTTCATGCATTATAAATTGTATTAACATTGAAACTACAATTGTTAAAAAAAGTGAGTATTGTTGTTGTAAGTTGTTCTGCAAACTAATTTAAATTTTGGTGTTATTACATTGTGTTGTTGGTGAGGCTGAACAAAAATAAAATCACACACCAAGACACAATTGTAGGTTGTAACATACAGTCACACCACAACCAAAACAAAACAAATGGCACCTACTGCAATCACAACCCACAAAATCACCTCCCAATTGTTGTCTCCTACAATCATTTTTTCACTAATATATTTTAGATTGTATGGCGGCCTCCCTCCAACCATCAATCAATATTACATTCAGATTACATTAATAAAACTAAGATATGCAAATAGGAGCAGATCCATGCATAGAACATTTCCAATCTAACAACTAGTGTGCTCAATTTGGCACCGAGAGAACTGCTGGACCAAAATGGACATATCCCTTTTAGTCTAGCATTTTTCTCCTGGATTCATGTGCGAGAACCTGTACTAGTAGAGTGATAGAATGGAAGCATTGGGAAAACAACTAGACTAACTCTAAGTCTCAATACACTCCCAATACTACCAACATTCCCAACATGGATAAATACCACAAGTCACATGGTCCAAAGCTCAATATTAGCTTCAACAAGGAGAGGGCATATGAATTTATAACACAAAGGGGTGAAATATAACCCAAAGGGATCAACCCAAATTAGAGAGAGGTAAGGTTCACGATTCATCATGGAGACTTGACTTGAATTAGTGGAGTGGTGGCTTAGTGAAAACATTCCCTTTCCCGAATTAGCACCATGAGGAGGAGTTACCAAAAACTAAGGAGTGGAGCCATGAAGAGCACATGGAGGGAGTCCTGGGGTCCCACTAAGGTGTGAAAAAGATGCAATATTAAATCCATAGTTCATAAGTATTGAGAATAGGTTCCGTTGTACAAGGTTTAGGTAACCAAGATTATTAATGTCACCAAGGTGCAAATATGAATTGGAATGGACAAACTTAAGCCAACAACAAGTTATAAGGTTCTAGGGATGTCCCCATTCCCCTTCACTTTGTGGAATCCATGGTCCGCCATACTCTTTTAGTTTCCTTTGCTGAGCCATATATGTATTTAATCAATAGTAACAACATTCAAAGATAACAATGATGCCAGTAATAAAATTAACATTAATAACAATGACAAAGCCCAAAGTTACATTATAAAACAATAATTATAAATCCTTAATCACATTAATAATGCAAAGGAGCATAAGTCCACAAATATATATAAATATCATAAGTCCATAATGCAAAATAACATAAGTCACATGAAGGATAATAAGTATGGGGCTTAACAATTGGGGTATTACATTTGACCATGTCTCTACTCATGTGGATTTTCTCCACAAGATATCACAACCCCTGGCTACCTGAGTCATGTACCATGGCTAACTAGTTTGGGGAGTTTTAATTGTTGTTGCTTGTGAATGTACATCAATACTCCCTCTTCAACTATATGAGTCTTTTTATACTATACCACGCTTGTTTTGGACATAGGCTTAGTAAATGTGCTGGCAATTCTTCTCATCTGTGAATATGTACAGGAGTTACACAACTCCTTTATGTACCATGTCTTGGATATAATCGAATAAGAATATTGTAAATCTTTACTTCTTTACAATATGCTCTATCTGGAGCAACATCTTTGATGTGATCTTTCTCGGTCATTGTACTAGTCAAAATCCATATATCCGTGAAACTTTCTTTCACTAACTGAGACATGTCTGAATCTACATATACTTGTACCAAGTAGGTAACACAACACACGCTTTGTTGTAAATGCCTATGTACTAACTGTAAATCATATAATTGATCTTGATACCTGTGTATATATAACATGTAAAAGATCCTACAAATTTGAATAATAATCATATTTATCCTCATGTGTGTGGTCATGTACTTATAATCCAATGTTCTTGAATCATTTCAGGGACTCTATTGAATATTTTCCTCAATCAGGAAAAAAAAAACTCATCTAAAGACTGTTACAACTCTAAAATTAAGATTCATCCAAGATTCTTACATATAGCTTCCTTCTGAATATGAGCACCATGCAGGTTTCTATATATCAGGAGGTACCAATTCCATTGGTTTTTTAAGAGCCAACAAATCTAGCTTCTCCCTCTCAACATCTAGGATGTGAGAATCATAATTTGAGTCCTCCATCATTGAGACTCATACTCCTCTATGTCTAACACATATATGAATATAACTAGGATAGATGAATTATCTTCAGGAATCTTTAGATATCTCAGAATAGTATCAGGGCTTCTATTCTTACTTCTTCCTAAGAATCATAGGAACCTCCCGATCTGTTATTTTTCTGGATCAACATCAGAATAACTTGATATTCATATCATTGTTTTCTTGTAGAATAGGGAAAATGGTTTTTCCCTACAAGCCAAATTTATTCAAGTTATTAGAAACCTTGCATAATCCAGTCATTTTAATATAATGACAAATATCACATATTGACATGCAAAACATTTTAATCAATGTTTCATTGTAACATATCTCATGAATTTAAATCACATGAATACTCCAATATACTATCAATGGTTCATATAGTTATGTACACATATTAAAAAAATGTTTCGGCATAATCCAATTCATATTTCATAAATAAATTATCATCCCCATATTCATATCTCATGAACAATCATGCAGGCTTTATACTCATAATTTATGAACATTCATGCAACTTTATATTCATATCTCATAAACAGTCATTCACGCTTTATATTCACTTCTCATGAACAATCGCGAAACCCTATACTCTTCTTAATTTAAACATGACATGAGTTTTACTATTTACCAATAAATATAAGGACTGTAACATATGCTTTTAATCATGTTGTACCATAACATCATTCATAATCCTAGGAATACATTTAAAAAAATTAAATCTAATTTTACAAAAGCATATGATAATCAAACAATCATGCATGCATACTTCACTAGTTTTTTTATTTGCCAATAAAAGAAATACAATCAACATATATGATCAACATGTTATATCATAACACAATACCTAATCCCAGGAATAAAGATCTCTATATGCTTATAATGAAACACATTCAAAAGTATACAAATCTAAAGAGTATATAATAAACAAAACATAAGTACTTATATTTAATTGTTTTGCATGCTCCCTCTTGATCTTTGCTTCATTGCAAAGATTAATAGAGTCCCTCGGTCTTGATCTCCTTGCAAATTTGAGTGCATGCAAGAGGGAGCAAATCTATGCATGGGGAAACTAGATCTCATGCAACCTGGAGCAAATGCTCTTCTTCAGGAGAAACTTCTTTCGACGATCATCATCCTCTTCTTCAGATGAGTTCCTAACTATAAGAGGCTCTCATTGCACACAAGATCCATTGAAGAAGAAGGATATCCTATCCAAAAATCCCTAGGTCGTCCAGATTGGAAAGTCATCCAATAACACGAATTCTGAAAACTTCATCTTCAAATACCTGATCGTATCTCCCAAACTGTTTTGAATTTTTGAAACATACTCGCTAATTAGCTAAATTAGTCCATTTGGTAAGTGGGTTTTCAATGGTTTTGGTTGATTCCTCACGGTTTGATAAAAAAATATTTACGGATTTTGTTACCTATAATAGTGATGTGAATGATGCATACTAACTGGCTTTGGATTTTCCCTACATTGGATGAAGACTCCTCCACCACTGTGGATATGTAGCCATATATGTAATGATACTCAAGAGTGTTCAATACCCTTGCCTTCCATGTGTTGAAGTTGGAAGTGCCCTCGAGACAATATTCCAGTGGGACGAAGATCGATGTTATGGCTCTAAGATTTTGCTCAACTCCTCAAGATCACGTAGGCTTTAGTGTGCTGCACAAAACTAAGATCCTTCATGCCCTATGCTTTGATACCATGTGAATGTTTGAGCAAAATTGGAGATGCTTTGAAACTTTTATTAATCAACCACTACATATATGAATCTCATAAGACAAATCAACCACATAAATCATTCGACCATAAGAGACAAGATATACACTGGGAAAACCTTTCAAACATGGAGGATTAAAAACCTAACAATTCTTTGAGTACGATAAATAGATTTGCAAATAACGATTTACAACACATAAGCAGATTGCCTGATAAGAGATGTCACCTCAGCAATAGAGAAGAGATATCCAATACAACATTTTAATCAACTGTATTGAACTTGCCATATGCTTAGCATATTAATTACAATCCAAAACGCTTAACATGCACAAAGGTATGCGCCCTTCCTTTCAATATTAGTTTTTAATTGAGTGTTGACTAACTTGAACCGAGTCTTTCCATATTTAACTGGATATATCCATAAAGTTATGAAGCTAAAGAAATGTCTTTGGTGCTTCACATTTAGTGCACAATTTCTATTATTAACTTGTGCATGGATCTTCTTAGTTAACTGAATGTTGATCACTTAGTTAACATGCTAACTTAAGTGTCACCAATACTTCACTCTTAGTGCCATCCATGCAAAAAATTTGCATGGATCTCTGTAAGTTTCTTTTAATCAACTGAAACACATAAGCATTTACTAATTCAAGAATGTCTTATCAATTCAAGTTCACTTGGTGTCAGCATGGGTAATTCGAATTCTCTCTCCATCTTTGTGCTCATATTAATTTTCTATGCATGGTCCATACGTGCTTTCTTTAATTAATCATCAATATCATATCATACTCATAAGATTGTTTCCGAACCTATGATATTATGTATTACCCCGGGTCATATAGTCACATGCTAAAGTAAATCACTCTAGGTTTAGCTAATCCCTAAAGGAGACTAGTAGCACATGTTGACCATGACTAGCCATATATCACATAGTATATCTACTTTACACAGTAAAGGACACCACCTCACAACATGGGGATATTTGTAGAGCTTGATATTACTCACAAGTCTATTGCCTTGATATTATTCACAAATTACTTGATATTACACACAAGTTTTCTGACTTGATATTACTCACAAGATTTACAACATCGCCACCTCAATCATATAAGGATATTTGTAGGACTTGATATTACTCACAAGTCTACTATCTTGATATTACTCACAAGACTGGAGAATGACTCTTGATGTTGTAATCTCAACACTCCCTCTTAGCGAGGGATACATTCTCTGCCATACCAATCTTATCTCGGAAGTGTTTAAACTTTGTCACAAATAGAGGCTTGTCACAAATTTCAATCTGCTCATCAGTGCCTATGTATCGGAACTCATGACCATGACCATGACTTCAATGAAGTAAAACTTCATCTCAAAATTGTTTTATCTTGAAACACATATAGGGTTTTCGAGAAAGCTCGACTATTAACACCTAATGACTGTAGGCTCAAGTCTTTCACCCTAGTAGGTAGCTTCCCAAGCTACACTACTCCTTAGTATGTAGTACTATCTGCAAAACACATTTTGCTTATGTAGTACTCTCCGACATGCATCTTGCTTCTATAGTACTAGCCGCAATACACTTAGCTTTTGTAGTACTAGCCTCAAATTACATTTCTTATCTCAGGCTAAAAACAATAGCTGGATAACACAATCAAATAATAGTTCTTCCATGTATCAAATACAATAAAGAGCCTATTCTAATGTACCTCAAAGGTACTCAAACATATGCCTAGTAGAAAGCATAAAATACAATAGGTATGCTCAAATACCAACCAGCTACTTACACAAAGTAGCATCATTTGGATCCAATCCATAATAAAGTTTCTCTAAACTAGAAACCATAGATTTTAAATCCACCATATACAACCTTATACAACAAATGTGTAATAACATGCAAAAATAACGAATTATCTTTTCTTTCACTCTTCAACATTTGTCGACTTCTTGAATCTTGTGTTATCTGGAGAAGTTATATGTGAGCTTGTCGCTCTCTGTGATGTTCCTCAAGGCCTAATCACTTTCTAAGTGATTCTTCTCTTTATACTGTAGCACCCCAACTACCTTTATGAGAGGTTTAACTGTTCTCTGACAGTACAGACTATAACTATTCTTGAGTATCAATAGTCTCTGAGACTTTTGACCATGTCTTTTCTCATGTGGATTCTCTCCATAAGGTATCACAACCCTTGGCTGCCTAAGTCACGTACTATGACTAACTAGTGGGGACTTTATCTATTGTCGCCTATGAATACACATCAATACTCTCTCTTCAACTAGATGAGTTCTTTATGTACTATACCAAGCTTGTCCCAGACATAGGATTAGTAAGAATGTTGGCAATGCTGCTCATTTGTGGATATGTACCATGTCTCAAATATAACTGACTAGAACCCTCAAAAACTTTACTTATTTTCAACATGCTCTATCTTAGAGCAACAAATGTAATCTTCATTAATCACTATACTAGTCAGATTTCATATATATTCGAAACTCTATTTTACTGATCAAGACACATCTAAGTCCACAAACACTTGTACCAAGTAGGTACCACAAGACATGCTTTGTACATGTCTATGTACACACTACAAATCACATAACAAATCTTGGGACCTGTGACTAACCAAATACATCTCAACTGACTTGATATCCTCTAAATATGAAATACAAATTATAAAATTTCATATTTACCTTCATATATGTGGCCATGTATATGTAGTCTATCATCCTAAAGTTCTTTGTGAGCTTGTTGTTCTCTGTGATGTTCCTCAAGGCCTAATCACTTTCTAAGTGATTCTTCTCTTTATACTGCAGCACCCCAACGAAATTTCTGAGACGTTTAACTATTCTCTGACAGTCCAGACTATAACTCTTCTTGAGTATCAATAGTCTTTGAGACTTTTGACCATGTCTTTGCTCATGTTGATTCTCTCCATAAGGTATCACAACCCTTGGCTGCCTAAGTCACGTACTATGAGTAACTAGTGGGGACTTTATCTGTTGTCGCCTATGAATACACATCAATACTCCCTCTTCAACTAGATGAGTTCTTTATGTACTATACCAAGCTTGTCCAGGACATAGGCTTAGTAAGAATGTTGGAAATGCTGCTCGTCTGTGGATATGTACGATGTCTCGAATATAACTGACTAGAACCCTCAAAAGCTTTACTTATTTTCAACATGCTTTATCTTAGAGCAACAAATGTAATCTTCATTAATCATTATACTAGTCAGATTTCATATATATTTGAAACTCTATTTTACTGATCAAGACATATCTGAGTCCACAAACACTTGTACCAAGTAGCTACCACAACACATGCTTTGTACATGTCTATGTACAAACTACAAAGCACATAACAAATCATGGGACCTGTGACTAACCAAATACATCTCAATTGAATTGATATCCTCTAAATATGAAATACAAATTATAAAATTTCATATTTACCTTCATATGTGTGGCCATGTATATGTAGTCCATCATCCTGAAACACTTCAAGGTCTTTTACTGCACATTTTCCTTAACTGAGGAAAATCTTTGTCTAGTGACTGCCACACCACTAATCATAAGAATCATAACAATATTCTTGAATACATTTATTAGCTTCCTTCTGAATTATGAGCATCATGCAGGTCTCCCTTTGTACAGGAGGTACATTAACCAGTTACACTGGTTTCTTCAGGAGCTATCGATACTAGCAACTCCTTCTCACCATGTGAATGTGGGAATCATAATTTGGGTCCTCCATCACAGAGACTTCATGCTCATCTATGTCTGAAGCTCTTCTTGACACATGAATGTAAATAAGATAATTTAATTATCTTCAAGATTATTTACATCTCTCAGAATATGATTAGGGATTCTATTCGAATTTCTTCCTAATACATAGGAACCTCCCGATTAGGAACCTCACATCATCCAATTATCTTTCAGGATCAGCCATCTGAATTTCTCTTCATTCAACACGTGTCATTTTTCTTGTAGGCTAGGACATATAGTTTTTCCCTACAATCCAAATTCAATCAAGTTATTGACAACCTCGAATAATCCAATCTGTTGTAGAGGAAAGTGTTCCTATGGATGGGGGTTAAGAGGCCATCAACATACTAGGGTTGAAAGACAAATGCATATAGTTATGCAAGTAAATGTAAACAAGATTCAGAGATTAGCTAGGTTCATACCTTAGTCCAATGAAGGTTGATCCAGTATTTCATCTTTAAATACTTGATCGTATCTCTCAAACAGTTGCGAATTGTTGAAATATTCTCAACTATAAGCTAAATCAACCCATTTGGGAGTGGGTTTTCAGCCGTTTTGTTTGATTCCTCACGGATTGATCAGAACGTCTCCATGAAATGTGTCTCTTGAAAAGTGACGGAAATGGTGCATATTGACTTGCTCTTTAATTCGCCATGCATTGGATAAAGACTCTTCACTCACTAAGTTCATGCAGACATATAGATCATGCTTATCAAGAATGCTTAACACTATTTCCTTCCATGTGTTGAAGTTTGAAGCACCTTCAAATCGGTCTTCTTGTAATAACCCAAAAATTTGTAAAAAATTAATTTTTTTCATATAACATAAAATGTCAAGGTTGACAATGCCAATGAACCAATAACTGTTAGCGAATACTTAAATAGTTAAAAATAACATCAAAGCATTTCTTTTCTTTGATTATGTATAAGTTATTAGTTTATCTTAAAGTACTATGTTATAAAGGTTAAACATAACAGTTTATGTTTTTCAGAAGGTGAAAAAAGAAACACTGCATCTTAATTCGATGCTTAGTGTGTTTTTGTCTTCTATTGTCAAGTAGGAAATAATCTTAGATGAGATCAGGGCTTACTTAGCTTATAGATAACGCAGTGGAATGATGGTTCTTTTACAGGTTCTAACAGGTAAGAAGTTTGTTCCAGTAAAAATCCAGATCAAGAATGATACTCCACTAGTGTAAGATAAAATGCTAGTAAATAAATTTTTTGTTTGCAGCTTGACCCTGGTAGAGGTAATGTTGATATTGCTATTGTTATCAAACTGCTTAAGGATGGTAAAACAAAACTGTGAAAAGATGGGTTATGTGTAGTTAAGTTTACCACTAAAATGGGATCCAGTTAATTCTTCCTTCTTCTATTATTCAACTATATGCTTATATGTTTCAATTTGAAAACGTTTAAGAACAATTCTAATTCTGTCCATAGGAACATAAGGATCTAACATTTTTATAAAAAGGAAAATATGTTGCACATATTGGTAATCCCAAATACATAATGTTATGTAGAGATTGGTCTAAGGTAATTTTCATAACTATTGAGTTCTTTTTAAATCTTTAAAACTCTCCGTTAGCAAACTTTCTAACCATGTGTTCTCACCTAGTTCTCTGGTATAAAACCTATTTTTATAGGAACTTTCAATTAAAATGGTTATATAATAAAATTTGTAAAAGTATTATTATCATAGTGTGTGCTAAAGGAACCCTTGTAAATTGCTTATGCTATAGTTAATTTTTTTCATAAAAACTCTATAGTAAAAGAAATCACTTTCCAAATCCAAGGTTTAAGTGAGGTACTGCTAGGGAGGATTAGTTTATCCCTCTCAATAATGTCTTACTTCAATATAAGTATAGACAATGTTAATACTATGAAAAGTGTAGCTAGCATATAATTATTTCAACTTGCATTAGTATAAAGAGCAAGTTTTAAGACTGTTCTTGATTTATCCTATGGTTATAACCAAGAAAACGAAATATGGCAAGGTATTATTACAACACAATCAAAACAAAAGGTATTTGACTTAATCACTTCAATGATTTATGCAGGATCTTGATCGAGACTTCCTACTATAGTCCGATACCCATCATTGAAAAGAATTTGAGGACACGTGGTTGGCAAGGAGAGCTAGGGTTCTTTGTTGACTTGAATTGCCATATAAAATGTTGAAACCCTAAAATTATGCCTGTATTGTTTAGTTGGTGGAGTGGTTGAGCCGAAGGCTCATGGCCGCCATGTTCTTTGTCAAACCTCCATTTAAATTTGCACATATGCCTCTGCAACTTTGTTGAGTTGGTGAATAGGATTGAGTAAGTAGTTCACTGTTCAGAGTGAATTGGTTTCCGACTATGAAGAGGATAAGAGGGTTTGACTGTCTTTACCTTCATTTCGCTGTGAGAGCTGAAACTCTGTGTGAATGTTTAAGGCTGTAACCAACAGATAAGAGTTGTTGCGTGCATAGTATTTGGTTCTTATTCACTACTGGTTATGGTGTCGAGGGTTTGGAACTTCCTCGTCGTAGCAAAAACTTTTCACGATTTCTCGGTTGCTCGACTCCACAAAGGTAAGAACACTATCGATTTTCCTTACAATCTCTTCACACGAATTCAATTTTTATTTTGTGAACTAGCAAAAACTAACCGAATATAGGGTTTTCTTTGCGCAGGTCCAAGCTTGAGCTGCATAGTTTTTCCTATGGCTTCTTGAAGGCGTCCACCCTAGTAAGCCTTGGTTCACCTATGGTTTCTTCTGTGCAACTGAGTGGTGGAAAGTGATGGCCTATCTTGTGTGTTGGTTGTAGACTCGGTCGTGGTCATTGTTTACTCGGTTTGTTCTTTTAATTTATCTTTTTGTTTTTAAAACCCTCGTGGCTGCTGTCTTGAGTGGATATGGCTTTCACAGCCGCAACTTCATAGATTTGGTTTTTGAGCCTTCTCGGCCTTGAGTGAAAAAGATGGTGATAGTTTTTTTTAGATTTTGGCTCAAAGCCATGATTGTACTATTAGGCCACTAGGTGGTTTCTTGAAGATTTTGATTAGGGTTTTATAGGAGAAAGAATGGCCGTGCTTATAGCAATTCTCAATTTGGAAAAGGCTCTCGCAGCCACGAATAGTTAAATGTCTTTAAAATAAATTTATGAGTTCTGTAATACTTGAGAAGTAATTTTTTGAAACAGGTTGTTATGCCTTGACAGTTAAATGAAAAAGGCCGCAGGCCTAAACCTTGTGTTTTACATCTTACAGCTGAATTTTATGGTATCGATGTTTGGTTTATAATTATGTACCAGTTGTGTATTAGTTATTCTTATTTTAATCCAGTTTTTCAAGGTTTAGGTTTTACTTGATAAGTAAGAAATTATTGTTTCTTGTAAAATATTATGAGTTGATAATCTTTGGTTATAGATTATTTTGATAGCAATAAAAATGATAATACTGTATATATTTTTTTATTTAAAAGATTGAATCTGATATTGAAAAAGAAATTACATTTCTTTTCTGAAATTTTTTGAAATAATATTTGCTAAGCTTTTGTATTTATAAAATATAATTTTACCATAGGGTGTTAGTACAGATCTTCCATAAACCCTAATTATTTCTAAAGGTGTACAGCGTTAGTAATTTCTTTGTTTACAATAAACCTAGTTATAATGAATGACTAACTAGGTGATTAGATAACCTAAAATATTGTTTACTAGGTTAAACCTAGCTTAAATATTTTACAGTTCTTATACTATTTATTTAAAATTTACTTATTGAATTTATAATAAATACTTTACTAGTTTTGAATATGTAAATATTATACATACTAGTACTTATTATTTAAATTTATTCTTTACCTGTAATTAGATATTTTCAATAGACAGTACAAACATAGCTAAAATTCTGCAATTTGATTACATAAAAACCCGTAGAGGTAATCATTTACATCTACATTCAAAGTTATTGAAATCTACTTATCTGAATTAAGCATACCTACTGTACTAGAGTACTGCCGTGTAAGAGGCATGGAAAAATACAGTTTGGGTAATTTTCCTATCTATCAAATAACTCAGCATTATTTCTACTACTTTACCCTAATCTAACTAGTTACTAACTTTCACAGTATTAACAACTGTTCTTTCCTTATCCTTAACAACCATAATATAACAATATACTAATCATGAGAAATTCTTAAACTTTTTTGAACAGTAAATAAAATAATAACTGAACCTAAAACAATTAGAACCTGTTAAATATATGAGGTGACAACAGCTTAAGGAGGCTGTTCCTCCCAACCAACTCCTGGAGAAAAGCTAGTCTGCAATTTCTCAGGACCCCGAGCTTGTCTCCTAGTCCTCTTGGTAGAGTACTGGGTGAGAGATGTAGTCTTGACATCCTCTACAAATCTACTGAGTATTCAGCAGTAACTCAGTTCTGCTTACAGTAGTAAGAACTTCAGCTTAGAATAGCTGCACAAGTTCAATCTTTAGCACTTATCCCCTCAAACTCACTTCAGCTAGTCCCCTCCATCGAATTTCACATGTGCACTTCATTCACTCAGAATGATCACAAATCCAGAATGAGCAGCCTCAACTGTATTCAATGGGAATTTTTATTAGCATGCCTAGGTCTTTTGGGTCAATTTTTACTTAATGAGCCACCTTCTCCTATTCCACTTTCTTGGGGAATATTGACCACAAATATAGGGAAGTTGCCACTTGCAACAACTAGAAGTAGTTTGAGGATGTTGCCACTTGTCAATATGCTTTCAATCCAGTCTCCTCCACCAAGTGACCAATAAACACTCATTTAACAACTTCCCTAAGCTGTTGTCTCATCTTTTATTGATTTATTAATAAAATACTCTGCAATACATTAAATTATCCTTGACCCCACTTGGTCATTAATTACAAACTTTAACCTAAAATATAACATAATGTTCCTCAATAACATAAAATTGTTAATATTTTTCAACCCTTGGGTAAACGCTTTCAGGTCTGGTTAGGAGCAGCGCGCGCTAGGGCACGAGCAGGCTTGTCGAGTGAGGCATGGCAGCACCTGGGGGAGGGGAGGATGCCCCCCCACCATTCGATCTTGGATGAGGATTCCTTCAGAAGGCTCCTCTAGAGCAGAGGAAAAAAGATCTCTCCCCCGGTCATTCCAAAATTCATCAAGAAGCTGGAAAAAATTCCTGAAATCGCCCTTCCTGAAGAAAAACCAATGAAAACAGCCTTGGCTCTGGCTAAGAGAGGCCTAGTGGGCTAGTTCATGGGGTTATGGCCTTCAGCCAAGACCACAGATGACTAGATCCAAAGAAATTGGAAGCCCAACCTGAAACAAGGTGTAACCTGTTACCCCGTTGGCAGAGGGTTTTTTGTATTTGAATTCATCTCAGAAGAAGACCGGGATTTAGTCTTCAGGAACGGTCCCTACTTCATGGGAACGCAGGGCCTATATCTGAATAAATGGACACCAGACTTTGACCCCGCGATCGACCTCCCCAAAGAGGTGCCAGTGTGGGTCAGGCTCCCCAATCTCCCAATGCATTGCTGGGACTTTGACACTCTGAAGAGAATAGGGAACAGAATCGGCCACTTCATTGATAAAGCTAATAACAAAGGTCAATACTCCTGCGCCAGAATCTGTGTTGAAGTGGATCTTGAAGCCATACTACTTGAGGCAGTAAAACTAACAGTTGGATCCTGGACCCACTACCAGAAACTGGACTACGAACACTTGCCCTTCAAATGCAGGAACTGTCAAGAACACGGCTACTTCCAAAGATACTGCCCCAAACTGGCTGCTGAAAAAGAAGATGCGGAAGGATGGCAGAAAGTGAAGAAAGGGAAAACCTTCAGCAACACCAGAAACAAGGAGAAAACGATCCAAGAACCACCAAAGGAAGGCAATCCAGCTCCCAACCTTCAGGAAACTTCTAATGAGGCCCAAAACCCTGCACATGGTTCAGAAGCTGGCGAAGCTCGGGGGACACAAAGCCCAAGCGATTCTTCCCTTCATAGGTCTACCTCCAGTCTGCCAAAGGAACACACCAGCCTGAGCTCGGAAACATGAGCTGAATCCTCTGAGGAAGGTGACACTGAAGCAAGTAGTCCATAAGTCTCTCCAAATCAACCAAAGCGGGGACGGAAGCCTGAGAAGAAAAGAAGGGAAGAACAGTCCTACAAGGATGTAGTTCAAGGCTCACAGCACACCATTCCAGAAATGATGAACACCAGATCGGGGATGAAAATAGGGAAAACCCCGAAAGGGGGCCATCCCCCTCAAACAGGCAAATAATGCAATACGTCTCCTGGAACTGTAGAGGACTAGGCACCTCTCTAAAAGAAGAAGCTATAAGGGATTTAGTAAGAGTATTGAGGCCGGAAGTCCTACTAATCCAGGAGACGAAAATGGAGGAGGAATCCCTCCTCCGAGCAAGGAACTCGTTTTGGAAGAAAGGCCCAGGTAGGGCTGTGAGCGCTAGAGGAGCCTCGGGAGGCTTGGCAACTTTCTGGGACTCCACAAAGCTTGATCTTGTTGAAGAAGAAGGTACCACACATTGGCTCTTCACCAAGTTGTACCATAAAGACTTCGGTCACTTCGTAAGTATCTTTAACCTGTATGTCCCTGTCTCTTTTGTGGAAAAAAAAGAGTGATGGGATTCTTTAAAAATCTTCCTAAACTAGCATAACCCTGAGAATCTAGTAGTAGCTGGAGACTTAAATGTAACCCTTGCTCTAGCAGAAAAAAAAGGGGGCTCAATAGTCTGGGATCCTGCCAAAGAATGGGTGGAAGACTTGATGCTGGATTGGGACCTTGTAGACATCACCCCTGACAGAGGAAAGTTCACCTGGTCCAATAAAAGATTTGGGCCTGGCCACATTGCTGCCCGCCTAGACCGGTTCATTATTCATTCCTCCTTCCTTACTCTTGGCCTCATGGCTTCCTCTAAGATCCACACGCATTACACCTCCGATCATAAACCAATCTCACTCACCCTCTCCCCTGAAGTCCAGTTAGGCCCCATCCCCTTCCGTTTCATCCCTTTATGGGTTGATCAGGATGGCTTCCTTGACATTGTGAACAATTCCTGGAACGAACCAATTTATGGGTCTCCCTTCTTTGTCTGGGAAGGAAAACTAAGAAGGCTCACAGCTGATCTGAAAACCTGGGCCAAAGGTCTAAGATCCCCTACAGATGAAAGGAAAAGAATCCAGAAGGCTCTAGAACGGCACCAACTGGCCATGGAAGAGTCCTCTATCACCCTCAACTTGCTCAATAGGGAAGCTGAACTCCAAAGGAAGTATCACAAAGCATGCAGAGAGGAAGAAACCTACTGGAGAGTCAAATCTAGAACGCTCTGGCTTCAAGCTGGAGACAAAAACACCACTTTTTTTCACAAGCAGGCTCAAGCTTGGAAAATCTACAAATCTATCAGTGAAATTCAGATGCAAGACCAAATAATAAAGGACACCAACGACATTAAGGAGGCTGCCCACTCCTTCTTCAAAAAGATTTATTCTGCCCCGAACCTGGACCCAGTGGATCCGAACTCCTTCCCTCTCTCAGTGATTCCAAAGCTGATAAGTGAAGAGGACAACCAGCTGCTGAACATTCCTGTGAGCATTCGTGAAATCAAAAAATCCCTCTTCAACATGGACCCGGACAAAGCTCCCGGACCTGATGGATTTACAGCCCAGTTCTATGTCTCTTGCTAGGACATAATTAAAAGGGACTTGTACAGAATGATCAAGAAGGCTCAGTTCTGCTCCAAATTGGGTGGCAACACTAATTCCTCATTTCTGGCTCTCATTCCAAAAGAAAAAGGAGCCAGGAACTTCAATAGGTTCCGACCAATCTCCCTCTGCAATACTGGTTACAAAATAATAACCAAAATAATGGCCAACAGACTCAAAAAAATTCTGCCAAAATTGATTCCGGAAAACCAAGGTGGGTTTGTTAGAGGCACACAGATTCTGGACAATATAATCTTAGTCCAAGAAGCCATTCATTCCAGCTACAGGAATAAAGAGAAAGGAATGGTAGTTGAGTTGGACTTAGCCAGTGCTTTTGACCGAGTCAAGCATGACTTCCTCTTTGCTGCCATGAGAAACTTCGGGTTCAATCAGAATTTTATTCAGTGGGTTAAAGCCTACATTTCAGCTCCCTGGATAGCGCTGCTAATTAATGGCCGGCCCACCAAGTTCTTCCGGGCCTCAAGAGGTTTAAGGCAAGGCTTCCCTCTCTCTCCAGTTCTTTAGGTCATCCAGGCTTTTGTTCTAAGCTTCCAGCTGAATAAAAGTCTCCAAAACAGAGCTCTTTCAGGCATAAGAATTGCTCCCAAGGTCAAGGATGTAAACCACGCCCAGTTCGCTGATGACACTCTGTTATTGGGAATGGCCAACCCCAGAACTACCAGGAATTTCAAATCAGAACTTGATTGCTACATGAACAGCTCTGGAAGTGAAATCAACTTCCACAAAAGTAAGATTTATGGCTGGAACTGCTCCCCTCTCGAAATGCTGAACATCTCTCGAATCCTTGACATGGAAGGCATCTCATACTGGGACACCTTTATTTATCTGGGCATCCCTATTTTCAAAAGCTTTCCTAAAGTTTCCCACTGGCTGCCCCTTCTGGACAAGCTCAAAAACAAAATCCAAGCTTGGGGAGCATCTTGGCTCAACAAGGCAGGTAAAATTATTTTGATCAATTCTGTCCTCACCAGTCTTCCTATTTATTAGTGTTCAGTCCTGTTAGCTCCCAGAACCATAACGAACAAGATTGAAGAGCTGCTCCGGCGTTTCCTCTGGGAGGGGGGACGAAATAATGAAAAGAAGCTGCATCTTGTAAACTAGGACAAGATCAAAAAGCCAAATCTTGAGAGGGGCCTTCAAATCAGAGATGTTGCCACCCAAAATCTAGCCATGGGTGGCAAAATACTCTGGAATATGATTTCTGGCAAGAATACTTGGAGCAAGCAGATCCTCCGGAAAAAATACTTCACAGGAAATAGGAAAAGGTGTCTAGAAAAGCCTCCTAAAATGCAGACCGGGTCTCCAATCTTCTTGCTCTGCAAAAAAGCCTTTCCTTACTTCACAGCCAAGCTTACATGGATACCTGGAAATGGAGAAAACATAAAAATTCTGGGACGATTCTATTTTAGGAGATCAACCTTTAAACAGCCTGAATGAGCTGAGGAACATCCAAGCCTGGCTTACTGACAACAATTGCAGCACGTTGTGGGATATTTCCTCATGGGGAAATGATGATAAAGAATCCTGGGTAAGCTGGAACCTTGGAGAATATCTGGACGAGCTCAAGGAGGAAGCGCTGTTGCTGTTGGATTTTCTTCAAGGGAAATCGCCCATCACTGCCAGATCTAAAGATAAAAGGGGCTGGGGCTCTGGCACAGGTAAATACTCTGCATCTGCTGGTTATGCTTCTATTCTGGAACGACCTTGGGCTCCCTCCAACCCAGGCTCGTGGAAAGCTGTATGGAATTACCCGTCCATCCCAAAAATCGATATCTTCACCTGGCAAATGCTTCATAACAACATTCTCACCGCTGACAATTTCAAGAGGAAGGGCTGGGCTGGACCTTCTCGTTGCCCACTGTGCAAAAACGCTGAAGAAAATGCAGATCACTTATTCATAACCTGCGATTTCTCTCAAGAGGCCTGGAGAATAATGCTTGGTCCCATTGCTATCAGTTTACCCAGCTCGATTGTGGAGATGGTAAGTCGCTGGCTCCACCTTTATCTCTACGACCTGAGCAAAAAGAATCTAATTAAAACCACGTGGATGTGGATTCCCAAGTTCCTGTCATGGAAAATTTGGTTGGAGTGAAATAATAGAATTTTCAAGGATGAAAGCAGGGTCCCAGCTCAAATTGCTGTCAAAGCCCGGGTCATGCTGTCTGAAGCATTAAAAATAAAGGCTTCCATAAGCAATACGACCCCTCTCTCTATTGAAGAAGATCAATGGTTCAAGGAGTTACAGCCAGCTCATAATAGCAATGAAGCCAGGAACTCGCCCCACAAGGCCAACTGGGAAATTAGACTGGTTGAAACGGATTTTATCAAGTGGAGATCAGTGCTAAATGAATGGTGTCTCTTCTTTGACGGGGCCTCGAAAGGGAATCCTGGGCAAGCTGGAGGAGGCGGTATTATTTTTGAACCTTCAGGCAAAATCCATGTGTCCTATGCATGGGGCCTAGGACAAGCTTCCAACAACCAAGCTGAAATCCTGGCGCTGTGACAGGGCCTAATCCAGGCAAGAAATCTGAATATCCAAAAGATTAATATTTTCGGTGATTCCAGGTTGATAATTAAAGCGGTTCATACCAAGAAGGCGCCCTCAGACATTTATCTTGCCCAAATTTTCAGGAAAGTCCGCCTCCACCTCTCTCATTTCAGAATTTATAAAGCTCAGCATGTGTTAAGGAACCTTAACAGCCTTGCGGACGCTGAAGCCAATCGTGGTGCACTTCTGAACAAAAGCCAGCTAATTGTTAATGGAGGAAGCTCAATTTGCGCGATCCCATACGGATAAGGAAAGGAAGATCATCAAGATCAGAAGTTGTAGGGGAATTAAGCTGGAAAGGATAACCAGAAAAGTGAATCTGAATATGCTATGTAAAGGCCCTGGCAGCCCATTTGCCAGTCTTTAATTAAATTTTAACCGTTTTTGTCAAAAAAAAAAACATAAAATTGTTTTGCAAATTGGGGCATGTGACACTTCTGGTTGGACGAAGATCAATGCCATGGCTCCAAGCTCTTTGCTCAATACTTTAAGATCTATGTAGGCTTTAGTTGCTTTGCGAAAACTAAGCTCTTGCATGCCCTTGCTTTGACACCATGTTAGTGATTGAGCAAAATATGAAGATAATTGAACTTTAAAACTTTAATCCACAATAACAGTGCATATAAATCTCATCAATAATTCAAAGACATAAATCAAACCATAGAACACATGATATACCCCGGGAAAACCCTCCATTGATTTGTAGGATAAAAAACCCAACAAACAATCTTAGAGTATGATTGATAAGTGGCCGAGAATGATTACAACACAATAGCATATTGCTTTCACCGAGAGCACCAGAGAGGGGAGATCAAATGGAACACCATATCTAACTTGCCAAGTGCATAACACTTTAATAACAAGTCAAATTATGTTTTATAACAAAAATGTAATGGCCGCATGCATCAGTAACTTGTTAACACTTAGAACATTGATCCCCCCCATTGATTTGGTGCCAAGATGGCACTCCATAATTATCTCCCACAAGAACATATGCGCCTTCCTTTAATTAACTAACTCTAACTAAGTTGTTAACTAAGTGTACTGAACTGAAATGGATGGAACTGCATGCAACTGATTGTAAATGAGTGTAACTGCATACTATTAAGTGTAACTAAACATAACTGAATGTAAATGAACATAACTAAATGTAACTAAATAGATTTGAACGTAAATGAACATAACCGAATGTAACTGAACAAAACTAGTGCTTCTCCGTCATTGTTATCTTCAACAACCACTTGCATAAATTAAGGAGCTGATTCCTTAATTAACTGAACTCTTTTACCATAACTAATACTCAATCGATGTCTTATCAAGTCGAGTTCACTTGGTGTCAACATGGGTAATTCGAATTCTCTCTCCATATCTGTGCTCATATTAATTTCCTCTGCATGGTCCATATGTGTTTTCATTAATTGATTACCTATATCATATCATACTTATAAGATTGTTTCTGGACCTATGATCATATGTATTACCCCGGGTCATAGAGTCACATACTAAAGTAAATCACTATAGGGGTAGTTAATCCCTAAAGGAAACTTGTAGCACATGTTGCCCATGACTATCCATACATTACATAGTATATCTAATTTACACAGTAAAGTACACTACCTCACAACATGAGGATATTTGTAGAAATTGATACTACTCACAAGTTTACTGCCTTGATATTACTCACAAGACTTACTTGATATTACACACAAGTTTACTGACTTGATATTACTCACAAGTCTACTACCTTGATATTACTCACAAGACTCGGCTTGATATTACTCCCAATCTTTACAACATCGCCACCTCAATCATATAAGGATATTTGTAGGACTTGATATTACTCACAAGTCTACTGTCTTGATATTACTCACAAGACTAGAGAATGACTCTTGATGCTGTAATCTCAATATGATTTGGGTTAGATAGAGATGTTGCACTAGGTATGGAAGTTAGATAGTGTGATGGGGATAATAAAGGAGTATTCTAACAAGTGAAATATTACTTGGAAGTGTTAAAAAGGTCATATAAGGATTAAGGAAGAAGGTGATGAGATAGTTTGGTTAATTAATAAGATTAAGGGACAATATAGTTCCCAACTCATTTACATGCCTTAAGAACTAGAGATCAACATGAGATGAAGTGGTGGTGGTCTAATATTTAGAAGGTAAATGTTCACAGGAAAACAATCATACATATGTGTTTATCTCTTAATAATCAAGTCCTAAGTTGGGAGATTATTCAAAAGAGACAAACTCAAGGACCTCATAATTGCGTTCTTTGTAAAAGTAGAGAGGACAACATTACACACCTCTCTATTTTCTACCCCTTGTTGGATAGTTTTGGAGAGACACGTGTTAGTGATTAAATCTTGTAGATATATGGTCTGGTAACTATATTGAATATTGTCTACATCATCGATTTTTAAGATAGTATCTCAAAAAGATGAGGGCAATTCCATTTCTTGTTCTATGGGTATCTAGTTGGCTAAGAATGCACTATTTTTTTACAATAAACACATTACTAGATTCTAGGTCACAACTAAAATCATTGTTATTTTTCAATTGTTAAAAAAGGAACCACTTAACAAGGTTCCTCAACATGTTTGTGAACTACTCATTGATAAATAATCCCCCGAGGCTTCTTTAATGGAGCATGCTAGGGACTAAGACCACATGTGGCCTAGGAGGACTATTTTTTCTTGAGGACATACATTATTTCAGATTCAAGGCTCGCATAGTTAGAGGATCTAATAGTTATGTTGAACTCATGGCAATTAGATCTCTACTAATGGTGGATCTATACAAAGACACTTGTAGACTCCAAGTTTTTGGTAACTCTATGTTAGTGATCGGTTGGTTGTCTCATAAACATTTGAAAATGTGAACTTATAACTTTTAGCCATATAAGTTAAAGAAAACTCCTTATAACTTGAGATGATCACATTCACTCACATCTACATAAAATTAAATATAGAAGCTGACACTCTATCCAAGCAAGGGTTACCATAGGAACCAAGATAATTATGGCTTGAAGAAATTATTGACAGGGGTTCATATGAGAAAAGACAGAGTCTCTGATCTTGTCTACTTAGTGTTGGATCTAATGTCACACTAGATAGTTGTCTACTTAGTGTTGGATCTAATGTCACACCAGATAGTGATATACATTATTTTAGTTGTCAACTAATGCTTTGTATGAAAACTTTAGAAAATTATATTTATATTAGTTTTTAAGTTGTAGGGTTTTTTTTGTAGTTTGATGATAAAATGACTTCCTGATTTTTAGATGGTAATTATTATTTTTTCTATTACATAATATATATGCGCATTGACACTTGAAAATGTGTTTTATAATCTTCTTTAAAAGGAATTTTTTCTTTAGAAAATAAAATATTTTTTTTTCATATTTTAAAATAATTTATACAATTATAGAATTTTATAGATGAAATTTTGAACATTTCTTTTTTTATCACTTAACTTAGCACTTTCATATAAGAAATAATAAAGCTAACTAGCACCAACATAGTAATTTGGAATGTAAGGTAATGTATTTTTTAAAGAAAATAAATAAGCAAAGATGAAGATATATAGAGGTATTGTTGAATTTATTTTATAATTATTCTATTATTTGGAAAAATTGAAATGATAATGATACCAATTTAAGACTTTAAGTTAATTTCAAGTAATGCTTCTCAAAGATTTTTTAGTATAGAAATACAATTCTAAAGAAAACAAAGTGACTACTCATCTTTTTAAGGTTCGATAAACCAAAGCTGGTCTCATAGACATTAATAACTATCATCATCATCATCATCAATCTAAATGGTTGCGAGGAAAATTATTACCCTCCCCACCTAAATTCAAATCCACTTTCTGACATGATTATATCTAATAAGTTGATTGTTAATGAATTATATATAATTTAATATAGTTTTTTAACAAAGACAGGTAGATTTATATTAATGAAAATATAAGGGGTCGCGACCTAATTATCCATCCCTCTAGTATAAAATGATAGACAAACAAATCCAAATCTGTTCCAAGATTTTCATCTTTCCAACAACAATATTGTCTATCTGGCGAGTATTCAAATTCTTCCTACTACTATCCACAACAAGGTTTGTGTACTGCCTAAATTTTCCCCCAAAGTTAACATAGTCTTACAAAACATTTGATAAAAAATTAAAACTTTTATTTTTCCTTGATGGGCATTCCATATAGCCTTCTTTAGTGATTGGTAATAGAAGCTTACTGTGTAATGTCTGGTCAAAATTTACTTTAACATATTGAGGTCCCTTTAAGAGAACAATGAAGGATTAAGAAGAAAGGAAGATGCAATAGTGACCAAGATGGGGAACATCAATTAAGGACAACCTATTGAGAACGTGAGGAAGAATGCCCAAAGAAGCAACTAACAGATGAATGCTTTCCAAATGTGTCAAGCAACTAGGCAGGAACGAAGAAGCCTTGGTATTTGGCAATGAAGGAAGAGCATGAATAACTTTAGGAACACTTGGATAAGAGAATCGACAAAGTGGTCCATAAATAGAGCAGTTGTTGACAAAGGGTGATGAGAAGATCAATTATAACATTCCATTACTATTATACCTGAGTGTAATTATGGGCCAAATAGACTCGACACACCGTAGGTAGACTTATAGTTTGGAACATCCAGACATGGTGGCATCGGTATCAAATTACCTCCCCCTCTTTATGTTGTGCCCCTACCCAACAGCCTTTAAAAACCATTATTTCATCGAATAAAATTGTGTTTTGTTTTGATGAAATGTTTGAATTTCATATAGTAAAAG
>LPNX010017165.1:1003562-1043529 GCA_001517045.1 Pseudotsuga menziesii
GGGCTACATATCATGACTGACAGCAAAGGAATGATTGCAAACACCTCGTTTCTCTGCTGATCGTTAATGTGTAAACAGCTAATAATAATAATAATTGTTGAATTAGTTTGTAGTCTCATGCATTAGCTGTCTTCATTCGAGAAATTGTGAAGGATAAGAACACTGTGGTTTTTATCACATAATAACTCTAAAAATATGCTGCAGAGAATATGGTAAAAAATAAACAAGCAAATCTGTGAAGTGGTAGTGAGAGCTTAAAGATCGAGTTTGAAAATAAATAAATGTGGCTGACTTTAATAATTGATCACATGATTTTATGTTTCATTTCATTCCTGTTTTTGAATTTCGTTTATGATTTTGGTTATTTATTAATGTATTGGTTTTGATGTTAAGATTGGACGCAGATATTTGGGGATTATAGATCTCAATTGATTTTCAAATCACCCAAGCTCAAAGTTGAAGGAAGCAGCAGTTCAGTTTAATGCCAGGATTGTGCAAGTCGCCGAAATCGCGTAGCTTAATAACAGGCGATTTTGTGAGATTTATTGTGAGCAAATGGAGGCGAATCTTAAAAATCTGGCACATGGGTTTTCTTCAGAACAGACCCATTTAGCTAAACTCGGGAGGATTTCGCCAAAAATGATGGATTTCAGGATATTTTTAGGGTTCTCTGAACGCGATTTTGGCAGTTGCGGCCGGCAACGAAATGTTTGTTTCCAGGAATTCGCGTGTTGCAGAGCTGAATTTGTTTTGTTTTCTTCTGATCCTGGTTATTTAAACTCAGAAGAATTTGATTGTAAATGGGGACTGGACTGAGAGATTGCTCTCTCGGATCGAAACTCTGCTGCTGTGATCGTGGGGGAATACTATTGGGAATGCACATACTGAACTGCTAGTTCTTACTGGTTGGGCTGCTTGGCAGTTTGCTGCCAGTCGTCATGATGTTTTGGACCGGTGATGTTGGATTCACGTTTCTTAAGTTTTAAAACTTGTTTGCGTTTAAGACATCTTTCAGTTGCTGGTATTTGTGTTTCTTATGTTTCTATTTTCGTTATAATTCGTTTTTCATCAATTATGCGAAGATAATTTGTTAAGTATTCACTGCCTTGTTTTTCAGCTATATTGGTATAACATATCCTGCATTCAATAATTGACATTATTGATACATGGTAGTTGATGGTGCGTGTATTAATGTGCAGGTTTTAAATTTCTTTAATATTCTGCAAATATTATCATACATTGCATTTACCAGTATTTGTTGAGAATCAGATTTAGTTAAATCGTGCTTCCGATCGGGATAGGTGTTAGATTAGAACTTAGGATTTATTTAATTCTCGCTTCTTGCATGATATTAAAATTGTTAGTCTGATTACATACTTTCTTTAAAAAAACATCTTTAGTTTATTCCATGATGTAATTACTGTGTATTTGCGTATATCATTAACAGCATTTGTAATATATAACTTTTTGTTTATGAATTGTGCTGTATCTATATAACAGGTTATTTATAGTAATCTCACATAACAGTAGTTTAAATCTGAGTTTAATTCTTGTGATCATAAGATTAACACCCACTAATCAGTAGCACTAATTAGTCTCTTAGGATCTCAGGCCAACCGAGCCTCTAAACCTGTAGGGAACGACTACTTGAAACAGCTTGGAACCTGTCCTAAGGATCCCGGACTGGGTCGTTTTCCCCCGTTGCGGGCATAGTCAAATACGCCCGTCAACACTTTATTAGAGAAAGCAATGAAGTGACCCCTATCGAAGGGAGTAGTAGTGAGGCCAATACATAGGAGAATGATGCCAAGACAAGATAGGAAAAAAACAATTTCAAGTGTTGAAGAAATCGTTCAACCACACTTACCCACAATGACTCGAGAATTCAAACCAAAGAGGAAGAAGGGGAATTTGGCACATCTTCAACGACAAGTTGTAGACTTGGATGTGAAAAGGGATAATTGATTCCAAGAAGTGAAGCACAAGGCAGAATCAAGTCAAAGGCATTTAATTCACAGTTTGGTAAGACATGAACTTTCATGAATAGGGCATGAAGTCAGACTAGATACCCAACTTGTCCCCTGATGAAACCACCAAGTGGATTGGCATAATAGTTGGAGTGAAATAATGTGGTAGCAAGGGCTCTTAGGTGCCTTTATGGAAGGTTTAACGAGAGCGTCCCACATGGACATATAAGTCTGAACATTATGAGTTCTTGCAACGTTGTTGAGGATATCAATGGATTTGAATGTAGGAGGATGCAATTCCCTTTCCTTGTAGAAAGTGACAACCCCTCACTAACTTGACCATCGACAAACTCGAGCGCATGGGAAACTGACATGACCAAGGCATGATTGGTGCATTTGGGCACATATAGAAGCACACAAGGAAATTGTGGGAAAACATGGATTGAGCATGGGCATGAAGCTTTCAACAAAGGGATCATTGACAAGGGGCTTCGGCAGTTAATGAGAGGATTCAACATAAAAGGCTTTGACAACCAACAAGGGATCAACAAAGAAGGATTCAATAAGCAATGCAAAGGAAGAAAATTCCATTGGGTCTACTTTCCCAATACGTGGTGGTAAGACACCCTGAGAAGGGGAAAAACAACTGTACACCATGATGATCACTTATGGACACCTTTGGGTGCATTAAAATATGTATGATCATAGGCACACTCAAATTACAAGGGTGCATCCACTTAGCCAATTTCATGGAAAAAGAGCTCCATCACATGGCAAAGTGTGGGAAGAATAGTTGGAAAAGTGTGGGTAGGACAATCAACAAAGGGATCACATAATCAAGGCACAACCAAGAGAACGTGTTGGAAATATTTCCCAAGGACTATAAACATGGGTCGATAGAGTTACTAAAGGGCCTCCACAAGTAAGCCTTTGCATGAGAACCCATTTTCCTTGTAGTTTCAAAGGACACGTCACTTAGAAGATGTGTTGGCCAAGAAATATTTTGGCACCCACTTATGAGGAAGAGTGGAGTGACTCTTCGTATAAATAATTTGGTTGCACATGTATCAAAGTCATCCAACAACAAGCTTGAAGGCTAAGAGTAAATGAGAATTGAATTGAAGAGTTCATTGAGGAAAAAGAGATCTAAGGCAACTTAAGGTGAAGTGTTGCAATAGACAAGCTTTCAAGAGTAGAATGTGCTACAACAAGAAGGATTTCATGAGTAGAATGGAATGCACACATACTTAGAAGAAATGAAGGGAAAAAAATAAACAATAGTGTTGGCCAAGCTTTGCCATAGTTTGTTCTTTGTTGTATTTCGAGTAGCAAGTTGAAGGTCACACCCCCTTTGTATCTAAGGTTTAGGCCATTTCATGGACCACTCATTGTAATTATATATTTATTAATAAGACTTGCTCAGTGCCTAATTTGGGCACCCACCCAATATGTTGTGTTATGTTTTTTCTCTTTTGTGGTTGAATTGTTAATTTGACCAAGTAAATAACACACACATCGCAAGTTAAGCTTCCAAGTGCAGGTTGGGAAAGGTTGTTGGGCATGGTTGGCCTAAATGATGGGTAGCTCATGATAGAAGGTATGGGCATGATGTAAGTGAAGAGGCATAGTCCACCAAAGAGTAACCTCGAGTGACCAAGTCCTTGGGATGAATTCTAGGTGGTGTCACATGATCACTAAGTTTGGGCAAGCGTATGACACCAAAGCTTTGGGGTTGTGACACTATCTCTCTTAATCCTACTTGGTGGAACAACAAGGTTAGTAGAGAAGCTATATCCAAAAGACTAGACAAGTCTTTAATCTCAGCACCTCTATTGCAATAATTGGACAAATACAGGTCTTGGATAGAGAAGGGTAGAGCATCCAAACATTGCCCCATTCTTCTTTAGTTTGATGGAATGATTGGAAGCTTGGAACTTTTTTCAAATTTAACTCTAGTTGGTTCTAAGAGGACGGGTTTTAAGTGATTGTGAAATACAATTGGAGAAGTTACAATACAAATTATGGGAACTTTGTTGTGAATGGTTTGTCATCTCATTAACGGTTATGACCTGGACAAGGGGAAAACACTCGAACATGGATAAATCAATCAAGGAAGTTGAGTTTGGAATTGGTGAAATGTTTAGTAGGAATACATGTGGTGTATTCAATAAGGATTTATTAAGACTTAACCATTTGGAAATAAAAAACATGAAATTACTTGATGAGAGGGAGGTTGAATGGAGATTGAAGAGGAGAGTTATAGGGTTGGAGCTTGGGAATAAAAATACTAAGTACTTTAATCAATTTTCTAATTTCAAGAAGATTGTCAATACTCTCTAGGAGATGGAGAATGAGGAGGGTGAGATTGTTAGAAGTTTCCGAGACTTGGCAGACCTAAGGATCAAACATTTTAAGAAAATCTAATAAGAACACGAAGGTGCAAACATTGCAAGGATAGTTATAGTTGCTTCCTAATGTTCAAGATTGGTTTAAAAAGAGGATAATATAGAAATGTATGAGGAAATATCCAAAGAATAACTTTTTAATGTTCTCTGTTCATTTCAAAAAGACAGGAGTCCAAGACTTGATGGATAGTTTGTTGAGTTATTTTTAGTATTTTTTGTAGGGAGAAGGTCTACATAGGTTGGTTTGGAAAATTAAAATTACTACTAATGTCCTGTGATCTTTTAACACTAAATTTATAGCTCTCATACCAAAGGTGATAAAACCCAAGTCTTATGATGAATTTAGACCCATTTTACCATGTAGTTGTGTATATAAGATTATCTCCAAGGTCCTAGTTGTAAGGTTGAAAAAGTTACTCTTTGATGTAATTTCACTTGAACAATTTGGATTTTTGAAGGGTAGACAGATACATGAGGCCGTTGAATCTCCTCAAGAGGGTCTACATTACATTATAGGGGAGAAATTGGCACCCATGTAATTGAATTTAGATCTCTTCAAGCTTGTTGACATGAATTATTAGTGTTGCCTAAGATTATCATTACTCTCTGCCCAATAGGGAGTATAGTTTTCATTTAGAATTCAAAACTCTTTGACTTCTTATTAGTTGGTTTATGTGTTTTAATTTTTTTTCAAAATTTTCATATAGTTTTATAAAATAAATTTAAAATTAAATATTTGAAAGACTAAAAATATTTCTCATGATATTTAAATTTGTTTAACTCTCTTCCTTGTTGGTGGACAAGGACATAGATGGAGCATAATTGTGAATGTTTGAGCAAACTTGGAGATACTTGAACTTTAAAACTTTTATTAATAAATCATTGCATATATGATTCTCATAAGACAAATCAACCGCATAAATCATTCAACCACAAGAGAGAAGATATACCCAGGGAAAACCCTCCAAACATGGAGGATGAAAAACCCAGTAATTTTCTGAGTATGATAGATAGAATGGTTTACAACACATAAGAATATTGTCCGATAAGAGATGACACCTCAATAGTAGAGAAGAGAGATCCAATACAACACGGTAATCAACTGTATTGAACTTGCCATATGCCTAACATATTTATAACAAGCCTAAACACCTAGCATGCACAAAGATATGTGCCCTTCCTTTCACTATTAGTTTTAATTGAATGTTGACTGACTTGAATTTAGTATTTTAATATTTGATTGAATGTATGACCATAAAGTTAGGAGGTTAATTGAATGTCTTTGGTGCTTCACATTTAGTGCAAATTTATATATTTTTTTCCTCGGAAAAAATTCATAATTTTATTTCGAAGTGGAACAAAATTACATCTGCACATGTAAGAGGATCACTAAGGATCCCTACATTGTCACCTATTATCTGTCTCATATTATCATAACCAAAAAATTTACAAAAACTGTCCCAGCCTGTAATAGCAGTACTATCAGCTAGATACAACACATAAAATATGAATATCCAATTCATAAATTTGTTGTCTCAGAAAACTGTCCCAGACTGTAATATATATAGGCAATCAGCTCGATACATATATGGATATCAAACCCAAATCAGAGTAAACAGGTCACAAAATATGGAAAGTATATCCAATTCATATATTTGCTGTCTCAAAATAAACTGTCCCGAATAATATATATAAAGCATATCAGCTCGATACATATAAGGAGATCAAAACCAAATCAGAGTAGATGACAAGTCACAAAAACTGAGCCAAAAATCAATGTTGATCCAATACTGCATCATGAAACAACCGATGATAATAGCTAAATGAACCCTCGCGAGAGTGAACAGTTATCCTCCATATGCCAAAGTCTAAATGCCACTGCGTCGCTTCCTTGGATAACCGATCAGCCACCTCACTCCATTCCCTATAGACATGAGTAAAAGAAATATGATTAAACTGTTGTTTTATGTGGATCACCTCCTCCAGAATAGGTAAAAGTATCATCACATGGCACTGAACAGTCTCTTTTGCCCATTCAATAACTAGCATAGAGTCACCAAAGACTTGTAAAGACAAGCAACCCTATTCCAAAGCAAATAAAAGCAGTAGCCTGAGTGTCATTAATTTAGCATAATTGTTTGATCCCCTCCCTAATCCAGCCGAGAAATGAAAATAATGAGACTCAGATTTGTAAAGTACTCCACCCCCACCACATCTCAATTGCCGAGCTTGAGAAGCTCCATCAAAAAAGCCCCAAGGGAGAGCTTTGTCAATCAGTTCCTCTCGCACAGGCCTATGCCTGAGAAGCTTCTCAGGTTCCCTGAAATGATGAATAATTGCAACAATTTGAGCCACAACAGACTCCATTGGGATTCGACAGTCCTGAAAAATAATCTTGTTTCGTGTTATCCAAATCCCCCAAGCGAAGATATAAGGAACAGCTCGGAGAGAGTTATGGCCCGACCACCAGCTTTGAAATGCTTGGAGAGCAGTATCTCCATGCCACCCCCTGATGAAACCCATCTATTTACACACTTCAGTCCATATAGTTTGTGAATAACTACATTGAACAAAAAAGATGATGAATAGTTTCCTCAGCCTTCCGACACATCGCACAGAAGCATGGGCCTTCAAGAAATCTCTTTTGCAAAATGTCCCATGTTGGAGATTTATTTTCCAAAATAGCCCAGAAGAGTAACTTGGCCTTACCTGGACATTTTAGCTTCCACAACTGTTTCCACCACCAAACCAATTCTTGGTTATGAACCAACACATTGAGCTGAATATAACCATGTTTAGGAGTATAACACCCTGAAGGATGATAATCCCAAACCAATTTATCATCCCGGTTAGTCAATCTGACATTTGAAACCCTTAACTGCCTTATATATCCCTCCCATACCGCCTGCAGATCATCATGAATATCAAGTCTCTGAGCACTGATCCATCCTTGATGCCATAACGAAGAATTTTCCTGATCCTCAATATCAGCAATAAAAAGGCACCCTATTGCTTCCAAGTGTAATCTCAGCTCCTCAGGAAGGACACGATCCCTCCCACATCCTACCTAAGGATCAATCCCAATACGAACCATTCTCCCATTACCTATTCTCCACACCAAACCAGAGCTAACCAGATCAAAATGCTTTACCACTGCTTTCCAGACCACTGAGCAATTAGTCCGAGATTTATCCGCCAACCGAATCCACTTAATGAGAGTCAAAGGAGCAATATATTTATGATACACCACGCGAGTCCAGAGACTCTGTGTATGAATAAGTCTCCATGAGACTTTCGCTCCTAATGCCTTTGCAAAAAGGAAAATATTTTTTAACCCCCACCCTCCCAAAGCTTTTGGAACAACAATTTTCTCCCACCTCACCCACACCATAGCCCTATGATCATTCTTACCTCTCCACAGAAAAGAAAAACGCAGCCTGCGAATCTGTTCAAGAATCCCCTTAGGCATCCATGCAAGAGACATCCAGTAAACGGGTATCGATTCCAAAACAGATTTTACCAAAACCAGTCTCCCAGCCCGAGAGAGCCATTTATGACTCCAACTTTGAAGTCTTTTTTCCAATTTTGTCAATAACCAGTGCCAATCTACCTTCAGGTAAGAGTTCGGTTTTAAGAAAAACCCCAGATACTTTATCCCAACATCCAAATCCATAATTCTAAAAGGCAAACGAAGAGCAATTTTGTGTGTCTCCTGCTCAGATAAGTTCGAGCATGATATAGTGGATTTTTCAATATTTACCAACATGCCCGAAGCAGCTTGTACAAGAGTAAGTCCTTCAGACACCTTATCAATATCCTGTCTTGACCCATTAGTGAAAATCATAATATCGTCAACAAAAAGAAGGTGTGTAATATACAAAGCCTGGGAAATGGCAATGCCACTAAAAGTCCCTTCCGCTTTTGAAGCCAAAATAAAGCGGCTGAGACCTTCAACAACAAGAAGAAACAAAAGGGGAGAAAGAGGACACCCTTGTCAAAGACCCCTTCCCGCATGGAAGAAAGGGCTAGCAGCTCCATTAATGAGTACTGCAAAACTCACCGTACTGATACAAGCCATAATCCATCTTACAAATTCATAACATAATCCCAGGTGTGTAAGCAGCATCCTAAGGTAAAGCCAAATTACCCGATCGTAAGCCTTTGAGAGATCAATCTTGATCACTGCTCCTTTCTGTTTCTGAACTTTCAAAGTATGTAGGCCTTCCTGAGCAACTCCAATGGCCTCATGAATTTGACGGCCCTCTAGGAACCCAAATTGCTCACTAGAAATATGTTGGGACAAAACAGATTTGAGTCTCTTTGCAATAACCTTAGAGATGATATTATATATACAATTGCAAAGTGAGATGGGCCTATAATCCTCAAAACTTGCAGGTTTATCCACTTTTTGGATAAGAGCAATAAAAGTAGTATTGAGCGGGCCATGAATAAACCCAGCCTTACGAGATTCCTCAACAACTGATAAGAGCTCCTCACTGAAGAAATCAAAGAAACCCAAGAAAAATTCAACAGGCCAACCATCAGGCCTCGGGATTTTATCTTTTTGAAATGAGTGAAGCACCCGAGATAGCTCCTCCATCGAAACTTCCCCCATCAACAACTTGTTTTCCTCCACATGCACAAATCGGGGAAAGAGTTGTGCCACCCGAATGACCTCAGCAATAGTAGCTCCAGGTTGTGCAGAGAATAAATCCCCAAAATATCTCACACCCATATCAGCCAGCCCATCGAAGCTGGACACCGGTTCCCCTTCTGCCGAAGACAACTCCCAAATAGAATTGGAAATTTTTCTCCCCTTAGCAAATGCTTGAAATTTTTTTGTATTCTCATCACCACACTGAAGCCAGATTGATCTACTCTTTAACCTCCACATTTATTCTCGCTCATAGAGAATCACATTCCGCTGCTTTTCCAAAGTAAGGAGTTCATCCTTAGTCTGATCATCCAAAAACCCCATCCGCAGACTGTGAAGCAACCTGTCAATAGCCAACTCACAGTCCCTCAAGTTCATATCATCATTCACTCGCTTAGCATGAGCCCAAGAGATAGTAGCCTCCTTTATGTGTTTCATATTTTGGTAAAAATGTACCCCCGAATGCTCCAAAGAGTTTTGTGGACGAGGATTCCACATCTCCTTAACCAAAGATTGAAAACCCTCTTCCTTCAACCAGCTGGAGTTAAATTTGAATGGACTTGGGGGCTTCCTCCGACGACCCCGTAATTCCAGAAAAATGGGGCAATGATCAGAAATCCCTCCTGTCCCCACCCACTGCCGAACAAGATCCACCCCAAGAGCCAATGATTCAACCACCAAGAACCTATCCAATCTCTTGGCTACCCTTTGATCCCCTGCTCTCTTATTTCTCCAGGTAGGGACAATCTTGACCGGGAGTATGTCTAGAAGATCCTTCCTCGCAAAAGCTTGAATGAAAAAGTTGGCCAAAACATCCGGAGCAGCTCTAGGCCCCCAGACCTCAAAGGCTCCCAGTGTAAGATTAAAGTCTCCCCCCAAAATTACATTAGTGTCTTCGAAAAGGTTCAAATTGAACAAAGAATCCCAAAAGCTAGCTCTGTTCAAATATGGCCCATAGATGTTAAGGATCGTGAGATTCTTCCCAAGCTCAGAGTCCCACACTGCCAACCCCACACTAGAAGAAATTTCCCAAGAATAATCACACCTACAACTTTGAACCTTCCACCCCGAGGCCAGACCTCTAGAGCGGCCCCTTGCATCCACAGCCACAAACTTCCAACCAGAAAGCAAGGTTTCTTAAAACCCTTACAACCTCCTCACTACACCCCAAAGTTTCCTGCAGCAGAATAACATCCGACTGATTTAACTCCACTAGCCTTCGAAGGGACGATTTTTTGAGGGGACTCGCCAACCCCCGACAATTAAAAGACATAACTTTCATATGGGAGACCCCGCCTGGGCTTTCACTGCTCTAAGTGCCCATTCAATTGAAGATTGTGTCCCCATCCCTAAATCCACCTTTGCCCAATCTTGTGCTTTGGACAAAAGAGATTTTCTGCCACGACCTTTCCCCACCACACACAAGGACAACTCAGGAAGACCTTTCCCCCCCAACCCCTCAAAGGATATCTCCCTACTTCTAAGGGCATATCTGATACTTCTTCCCTCAGAGCTGGTAGAGATATTTGTAGAAACAATGGAAGGGGAGAAAACACAATCAAACGACGACAACGGACAAGGAGCAACCAGACAGTGGAAAGTCGGGCTGGCTAAAGGAGAACCAATAGACAAACCCCCCCCCATATCATCAGAGACAGTAAAAAGAGAAATTACAGGAGAAGGAATAATAGACATACCCAAGGGATTCGAAGACGAACTCCCTCGAATATTGGCCTGCACTGAAGTCTTCCTAGAGCCATCCTGAGATGAAGAAACCAAAGCATTAACCCCTGTCCCCAGTCCGTCAGCGACCAATCCCCCAGGAACCTTCTTGCCATTATCCACCTCGCGCAAAAACATGTTTAATGTAGGAGGGAGATTTCTGGAAGCAGCCTGTACCTCTGGTTCTGTACCCACCACCCTTCCTTCCAATGGCCCATATTTCCTCGCCCCCACATCAGCAGTAACCCCCATCTCCTTAGGAGCATCAATCCCATCTATATCATCTTCATTCATCGGTTTGCTGGCCCTAAAGGGAAGCGGACAACTGGCCACCAAATGTCCATATGTATGACAGTGGTGACACCTAAACGGCACACCCACATAGTCGAGAATTTGCACAAAGTCCCCATCCTTCGTATGTACTTTATCTCAGAGGAGAGTCCCAGACGCAGATCGATATTTACCATGATTTTGGCCACCGAATACTTACCAGTCTCCAAAAAGGATAAATCAGCACATACATATTCACCCAAAAAATTCCCAATTTCAACAAAGCGATTCTCATTTCATAAGTGCATAGGAAAACCTGGAAGTTTTACCCACAGAGGCTCCTTGTTAATCTTCTCCTTTTGTGAATAAAAAAAAGGTGTCCAGCGTTGCAAGACAATAGGAACCCCATGCATAGACCACTGCCGCCCCAGGACAACATCAACCTCCCTTTTGCTGTGCAGGATGAAAGAAAACCACCCTTTAGTCAATACCCTAACTTCAGGTGCTGTATCCAGCAAATGTGTCCACTGCTCGGCCGCCCACCTCCGAAGAAAACCACGGCCAAAACGTTTGCCACGTACATGCCCAACCACTGCTGTCATGGACATATCCTCGGCCTCTTCCATCGAAACATCAACCCCCAGCACCAGCTTGTCCCTACGCTTCCTATCTTTAATAGCCTTTGGACCTTTTTGAGATCCCTCCTTCGCTGACCTCCCTTGCTTAGGGGCTAAAAAAGATTCAGCCTCAGGAAACAGTTCATGGCTGCCCAGAGCAGCCACTGCCTGACCACTGGAAGAAATGGCCGCCCTAGAATTCTCCCTACCTCCAGTACCCAGAGCAGTGTCAAGCCCCCGACCAGCATCCGACACTACCAAAGCCCCCACCGAAAAAGAACCGAAATCTCCCTCCAAACCCTGATGCTGAATACCACCTCCAAGAAAAGAGGAAAGACCCTCAACAAGGAGCTCCGATGAAATTGCAGGGAAGTTTGTAAAGAACCCAGTCTGAGGGAAGAGATTACGTCCGAGAAGTCCAGCGAGGTCGGGCCGGTCTACACCCAAACCCTCAGAGGTCTTGAAATCCGCCTCCAAACCCTCCAAACCCACAGAAATGGGCGATGAAATCCTGTGTTTTGAAAGCCTTGCATAATCATTCCCTGCCAGCCCCACTTCATCCACGTGCCCAGAGTAGACCCTTGGCCCCCTCCCTAACAACAGAGGACCAGATGTCCCCTGTCGATCCAAAGCACCAGAAAAACCCCCAACAACGAAAATATCTCTTTCATTGACCCCATCCGATGTGTAATCCACCTCCTCCTCCATACCTCCCCACCGAACCACCCCAAAACCTTTCAAGCCACAAACCCAAACCCCAAAAATAGCCAAAAACCACCTCCTAACCGCCAAAGAAAGGCCCACAGTCGCCACACCTAAACTATGCCACCACAAACACGAGCTCCAAGACAAAACCCATATATCAGGTTCCCTTCGCAGTCCATCGCCTGGAAACGCATGGTCTTCTAAACACCGAAGCCATCTTCAATTCCACCATAAACCTCTCTTCCGTCTGTCAACCAAATTATACCTTAATCTATTCTGTGCAAATCTGTGTAATTGGTTTCGTGCGAGGGTTTCTGTAGTTTAAAGCGTTCTCAGCAGAAAACCATGGCGTCTTTCCTTTACTCCTATGAAGCAAATTTCCACCATTAATTGAAAAGTACGTTACGCTCCAAGAAATCTAATTCCAGGTTCACCCTCATCAGCTATATCAATCAGTGCAAATTTATATTATTAACTTCTGCATGGATCTTCTTAGTCAACTGAATGTTGATCACTTAGTTAACATGTTATCTTAAGTGTCATCAGTGCTTCACTCTTAGTGTCATCCATGCAAAACATTTGCATGGATCTCTGTAAGTTTCTTTTAATTAACTAAAACACACAAGTATTTATTAATTCAATTGCATTATTTACTATTTTTATCTTTGCATGGATCTCAGAGAGATTCCTTATTTAACTTATACATTATTTATTTACAACTAAGACTTTAACTTAAGCCTTTACAATTCGAGTTCACATGAAGGCATACATAGGCAATTCGAAGTCATTCTCTCTATTCTTATCTCTTTATCATTTATTATTTACTGCATGGTTCACATGTGTATTTATTTACCCATCTTACCATATCATACTCAGAAGAAATATTCCATACTGATGATCATATATATTACCCCGAGCCATATAGTCATATGCTAAAGTAATTCACTCTAGGGATAGTTAATCCCTAAAGGAGACTTATAGCACCCAGTGACCATGACTAGCATGCAATATATCACATAGTATGACCACATGACTTGATACAACACAAGTCCAGATCCATAATTGAATATTCATTATCATAGGGTACTGTCTATGAGAATCATTGACTTGATACAACAAAAGTTTGCAGTCTTGATACAACACAAGACCAGTCTTGATACAACAAAAGTTTGCAGTCTTGATACAACACAAGACCAGTCTTGATACAACAAAAGTTTGCAGTCTTGATACAACACAAGACCAGTCTTGATACAACACAAGAATCCACTATTGATATAGCAAAAGATCACAGTACTAGCATCCCCCCTCAACACAAGAGGATATATATAGGACTTGCTACAACACAATGTCATGATTTGATACAACACAAGTCTCGGAGAATGTCTCCTGATGTTGTACAATCAACACTCCTTCTCAGTGAGGGAGACATTCTCTGCTTTACCAGGAATTTCCTGCCATACCAAGCTTATCTTAGAAGGATTTAAAGTTTGTCACTAACAACGGCTTGTCCACACAATTGCAATCTCCTCATCAACAGTTACGTACTACAATTTTTTACTTACATAACCATGAATTTGATGAAGTGATACTTCATTGTAACGAACATAAATAAGGAAATAATTAAATAATTAAATAATTTATAAGTTAGGTTAGTATGAAAGGAGGCGTCTCCTCATCATGAATGTCCAAGCCATATTTAAGGCCAAGACATCTTTGTAATATTCATCATCTAATATATATTATTCTTATTTCTCATCCAACATTATAGTCGGATTCAATTATTGAGAGATCAACCAGACTCGGTTGCTCCATTTGGTATCAAAGCAGATTCGATCTTGCACTTTGACCTTGGACTCGGCTCATCAACCAGCTCAGACTTGGCTCATCAATTTTTTATTTTTCCATTGCTCCATTTCACCCATACCTCATACCTCCCTCACTGTTCCCTCTGCATCTCCCTATCTTCTCTCCATAACCTAGCCCCTCCAACCTCTACGCACCTACTCCCTTCCAACTGTACTCATCACCGAGCCGCTGTTCTCCTTCTCCCCACGGCGCCTCACTTCCCTCCACCGTTTCCTTCCATCGTCGCCTCACTGCCCCCACCATTTCCTCCTGCGCACTCTTATCCATTGCTAGCTGCCACCGTCTTCAAATCCCCCCCCACTGCCTCCCATCCCCACGCTCCAGCCTACTCCACCATCCCCCTACACCCCCTGCTGCTCCTTCATCTCCACGTGCCCAGTCCCATTGCAGCCAGCTCCCACACACCCGTTGCTCCTCTCCTCCCGCGCGCAGTCCATTTTCGTGCTCTACCCAACGCTGCACAACAACTAGCGCATCTAGTCTGCGCATCCATCTGCTGCTCACTACCCATTTCGCCCATCTGTCGCTTCACGCCCATCTACTGCTTCACGCGGCCCATTATCTCCATGCTAACCTGCAACAACAACAAAAAAACAAATAATATATTATATTATTTCAAATATTTTGCAATATAATATATTTTTACTAAATTATTTAAAAAAAATCAAATATTATATTTATTATTATAATATTTGTTTAAAAAAAACTATATACAAAATATTATATAGTTTAGAAAAAAAAATTAATTAATTAATATATTATTATTCAAATTTCACCTCAAAAGCCAAAATAGCGTTGAAATACACACCTTCATATACAAGATCCAAGACCATGGAAGAATTGAAAGAGAAAATCGAAAAAATGGAGAGGGACATCAAGTTCCTTGTCGCTAACCAAAAAGGCTCGAAGGAAGAGATGCAAAATGACAATATAGTGCTCAAAGACGAGCTTGTTCTGGTACTAGAAAGAAGGCTGGATGAAAAATTTGACATCTTAAGCGAAAAACAAAAATACCTGGATGACAAAATGAGTACCATGACTCAAAACATAAACACCTTAACACAGAACATGATCACCATGACGCAGAACCATAATACATTAATCGAGATGTTACAAAAGCTCATACCCAGTCTGAGCCAAGTCAGCAGTCCAGACATGTTAGATGCCTCATTTCATGTTGCCACCTAGGAAACACTTGCAAAGAATCAAGAAGAGTTGCAAAAAGAAATAAAGATTAAAATGTGACGCTTAAGCAAGAGATAGAAACAAAAGTACTGCTAGATATGGAGGCACGATTAAACAACAAAATAGATGCTATCAGTAAGATAATAGAGAATAAAAAGGCTAAAAATCACCACCAACAGCAAAGCAGTTCAAATATGTCACTTTCATCGTCCAGTAGTTTCGAGCCACCATCAAACCATAAGGCAAAAGGAAATCAATATTGTCCTCACAAAGTGCACCCACCTAAGGAAAAAATAGAGTTGTCGAAGTACAATGGGAGTGAAGACCAATGCGTTGCTTGGCTCAACAAAGCAGAATAATACTTCGACATTTACAATATTCAATATGACGAGGAGAAGGTGAAATATGCATCGATGCATATGGAAGGGTACGCTTATAATTGGTACTTATGGTGGAAGAGAGATAATTTTACCTACACCTGGAACTTGTTCAAATTTGATTTTTTTAATAGGTTTCAAGGAATCAAATAAGATGATTTTTTCAGTAAACTTACCAGATTACAACAGGTTGGAAGAGTTGAGTAATTCACACATCAGTGGGAATCCTTATCGACACGAGTATTTGGGTTGTTTGACAAGCAAAGACTCGAAACCTATTTAGGAGGTCTTAAACCATACCTCCAAAAAGAGTTAAAGTTGCATGACATACCTAACGTAGAAGTAGCAAGACATAAAGAAAAATCCGTAGATCGCAAATTGGAAGGAATTAAAATAAGAGGCGATAACCATTGTCGGTAAAAAAAAGAGACACAATGTAGGTACTGTGCAGATACTTGGTCACTCGGTCATCAATGCCACAAACCTCAATCATATGCCTATGAAATGGAAAATAGATCGAAGTCATCTAACAATTACTCTAATAATAGAAAAAGAAGAAAAACATATGCCGTCGATGCAGTGATGACTAGACCCCTGGTCTTAAATGTGGGAACAATCAGACAATACAGTGCAAAATCATCAAAGGAGAGGAAGTGCAAGTCTCTGCTCAAGAGACCTCGTCCGATTCTAATACGACACCGAGTCAGAATGAAGAACAACATTAGGAAAATACTTAAGCTTTGAGGATAAAGATTTCTTAAAGGGAGTGGCAATGTAACGAACATAAATAAGAAAATAATTAAATAATTTATAAGTTAGGTTAGTATGAAAGGAGGCGTCTCCTCATCATGAATGTCCAAGCCATATTTAAGGCCAAGACATCTTTGTAATATTCATCATCTAATATATATTATTCTTATTTCTCATCCAACATGATAATCGGATTTGATTATTGAGAGATCAACCGGACTCGGTTGCTCCATTCATCTTAATGTGTTTCACATAACATGAAACATTGGGTTCTTAGAAAGCTTGATTTAAAAAAATATAATAACAGTAGGCTCAAGTCTTTCACCCCAATAGGCAGCATCCCAAAACTACACTACTTCCCAGTAGGTAGTACTATCCACAAAATACATTTTCTTTTGTAGTACTCTCTGACATGCACCTTGCTTCTGTAGTACTAGTCGCAATACACATAGATTTTGTAGTACTAACCACAATTTACATTGCTTTATCTCATGCTTAAATAATAGTTGGAGAGCACGATAGGTATACTATGTATCAAATACAATAAAGAACCTATTCTAATGTACCTCAAAGGCACTCAAACACATGCTTAGCAATAAGCATAAAATACAACAGGTCTTCTAAGAGACCAACCAACTACTTATATATGGTAGCATCATTTGGATCCGATCCACAATGCAATTTCTCTAAACTAGAAACAATGGATTTCATATCCATCATATACAACACATTAAATGTGTAATATCATACAGAAATAAAGTCTTATCTTTTCTTTCAATCTTCAACATTTGTTGACTTCAAGAATCTTCTACCATCTGAAGAATTTCTTAGTGAGATTCCCATTCTCTATGATGTTCTTCAATGCCTGATCACTTTCATAGTGATTTCATATCATAGTACCCCACATAGCCAAGTGTATGGTTATCTAACCTCTCCAAGAGGTTTAATTCCTCTCTGACAGTTCAAACTATAACTCTTCTTGAGTATCCAATAGTTTCCAAGACTTTGATGTAGCGTCCCCAGACCTTGGACAAGGCTAAAGGTACTAAAATTAAGACAGTTAAGTTTAAGCAAAATGAACACAGATAAGTTATGGTTAGACTAACTAACCATAAATAATAAAAAACCTTTAACTCTAGAGATTGAATTATAGCTAAGGTTGCAACACTTAATTAATTATTTATTTTCCAAAGGTGAAAATTGTAACAACATGATTGAGTAATATTATGCATCATCCTTAGTGAGAATAAGATCCTAAAACATGTTCATGCATTATAAATTGTATTAACATTGAAACTACAATTGTTAAAAAAAGTGAGTATTGTTGTTGTAAGTTGTTCTGCAAACTAATTTAAATTTTGGTGTTATTACGTTGTGTTGTTGGTGAGGCTGAACAAAAATAAAATCACACACCAAGACACAATTGTAGGTTGTAACATACAGTCACACCACAACCAAAACAAAACAAATGGCACCGACTGCAATCACAACCCACAAAATCACCTCCCAATTGTTGTCTCCTACAATCATTTTTTCACTAATATATTTTAGATTGTATGGCGGCCTCCCTCCAACCATCAATCAATATTACATTCAGATTACATTAATAAAACTAAGATATGCAAATAGGAGCAGATCCATGCATAGAACATTTCCAATCTAACAACTAGTGTGCTCAATTTGGCACCGAGAGATATGCTAGACCAAAATGGACATATCCCTTTTGTTCTAGCATTTTTCTCTTGGATTCATGTGCGAGAACCTGTACTAGTAGAGTGATAGAATGGAAGCATTGGGAAAACAACTAGACTAACTCTAAGTCTCAATACACTCCCAATACTACCAACATTCCCAACATGGATAAATACCACAGGTCACATGGTCCAAATCTCAATATTAGCTTCAACAAGGAGAGGGCATATGAATTTATAACACAAGGGGGTGAAATCTAACCCAAAGGGATCAACCCAAATCAGAGAGAGGTAAGGTTCAAGATTCATCATGGAGACTTAACTTGAATTAGTGGAGTGGTGGCTTAGTGAAAAGATTCCCTTTCCTGAATTAGCACCATGAGGAGGAGTTACCAAAAACTAAGGAGTGGAGCCATGAAGAGCAAATGGAGGGAGCCCTGGGGTCCCACTAAGGTGTGAAAAAGATGCAATATTAAATCCATAGTCCATAAGTATTGAGAATAGGTTCCATTGTACAAGGTTTAGGTGACCAACATTATTAATGTCACCAAGGTGCAAATATGAACTGAAATGGACAAACTTAAGCCAACAACAAGTTATAAGGTTCTATGGATGTCCCCATTCCCCTTCACTTTGTGGAATCCATGGTCCGCCATACTCTTTTAGTTTCCTTTGCTGAGCCAGATATGTATTTAATCAATAGTAACAACATTCAAAGATAACAATGATTCCAGTAATAAAATTAACATTAATAATAATGACAAAGCCCAAAGTTACATTATAAAACAATAATTATAAATCCTTAATCACATTAATCATGCAAAGGAGCATAAGTCCACAAATATATATAAATATCGTAAGTCCATAATGCAAAATAACATAAGTCACATGAAGGATAATAAGTATGTGGCTTAACAACTGGGGTATTACATTTGACCATGTATCTACTCATGTGGATTTTCTCCACAAGATATCACAACCCCTGGCTACCTGAGTCATGTACCATGGCTAACTAGTTTGGGGAGTTTTAATTGTTGCTGCTTGTGAATGTACATCAATACTTCCTCTTCAACTATATGAGTCTTTTTATACTATACCAAGCTTGTTTTGGACATAGGCTTAGTAAATATGCTGGTAATTATTCTCATCCGTGAATATGTACATGAGTTACACAACTCCTTATGTACCATGTCTCGGATATAATCAAATAAAAATATTGTAAATCTTTACTTCTTTACAATATGCTCTATCTGGAGCAACATCTTTGATGTGATCTTTCTCGGTCATTGTACTAGTCAAAATCCATATATCCGTGAAACTTTCTTTCACTAACCGAGACATGCCCGAATCTACATATACTTGTACCAAGTAGGTAACACAACACACGCTTTGTTGTAAATTCCTATGTACTAACTGTAAGTCATATAATTGATCTTGATACCTGTGTATATATAACATTTAAAAGATCCTACAAATCTGAGTAATAATCATATTTATCCTCATGTGTGTGGTCATGTACTTATAATCCAATGTTCTTGAATCATTTCAGGGACTCTATTGAATATTTTCCTCAATTAGCAAAAAAAAACTCATCTAAAGACTGTTACAACTATAAACTTAAGATTCATCCAAGATTCTTACATATAGCTTCCTTCTGAATATGAGCACCATGCAGGTTTCTATATACCAGGAGGTACCAATTCCATTGGTTTTTCAAGAGCCAACAAATCTAGCTTCTCCCTCTAAACATCTAGGATGTGAGAATCATAATTTGAGTCCTCCATCACTGAGACTCATACTCCTCTATGTCTAACACATATATGAATATAACTAGGATAGATAAATTATCTTCAGGAATCTTTAGATATCTCAGAATAGTATTAGGGCTTCTATTCTTATTTCTTCCTAAGAATCATAGGAACCTCCCGATCTGTTGTTTTTCTGGATCAACATCAGAATGACTTCATATTCATATCATTGTTTTCTTGTAGATCAGGGAAAATGGTTTTTCCCTACAAGCCAAATTTATTCAAGTTATTAGAAACCTTGCATAATCCAGTCATTTTAATATAATGACAAATATCACATATTGACATGCAAAACATTTTAATCAATGTTTAATTGTAACATATCTCATGAATTTAAATCACATGAATACTCCAATATACTATCAATGGTTCATATAGTTATGTACACATATTAAAAAAATGTTTCGGCATAATCCGGTTCATATTTCATAAATAAATTATCATCCCCATATTCATATCTCATGAACAATCATGCATTCTTTATACTCATAATTTATGAACATTCATGCAACTTTATATTCATATCTCATAAACAGTCATGCACGCTTTATATTCACTTCTCATGAACAATCGTGAAACCCTATACTCTTCTTAATTTAAACATGACATGAGTTTTACTATTTACCAATAAATATAAGGACTATAACATATGCTTTTAATCATGTTGTACCATAACATCATTCCTAATCCTAGGAATACATTTAAAAAAAATTAAATCTAATTTTACAAAAGCATATGATAATCAAACAAACATGCATGCATACTTCACTAGTTTTGTTATTTGCCAATAAAAGAAAGACAATCAACATATATGATCAACATGTTATATCATAACGCAATACCTAATCCTAGGAATACAGATCTCTATATGATTATAATGAAACACATTCAAAAGTATACAAATCTAAAGAGTATATAATAAACAAAACATAAGTACTTATATTTAATTGTTTTGCGTGCTCCCTCTTGATCTCTTCTTCATTGCAAAGATTAATAGAGTCCCTCGGTCTTGATCTCCTTGCAAATTTGAGTGCATGCAAGAGGGAGCAAATCTATGCATGGGGAAACTAGATCTCATGCAACCTGGAGCAAATGCTCTTCTTCAGGAGAAACTTCTTCCGACGATCATCATCCTCTTCTTCAGATGAGTTCTTAACTCTAAGAGGCTCTCATTGCACACAAGATCCATTGAAGAAGAAGGATATCCAATCCAAAATTCCCTGGGTTGTTCAACCAATTCGTCCAGATTGGAAAGTCATCCATAACACGAATTCTGAAAAAATTCATCTTCAAATACCTGATCGTATCTCCCAAACTGTTTTGAATTTTTGAAATATACTCGCTAATTAGCTAAATTGGTCCATTTGGGAAGTGGGTTTTCAATGTTTTTGGTTGATTCCTCACGGTTTGATAAAAAAATATTTACGGATTTTGTTACCTATAATAGTGATGTGAATGATGCATACTAACTGGCTCTGGATTTTCCCTACATTGGATGAAGGCTCCTCCACCACTGTGGATATGTAGCCATATATGTAATGATACTCAAGAGTGTTCAATACTCTTGCCTTCCATGTGTTGAAGTTGTAAGTGCCCTCGAGACAATATTCCAGTAGGACGGAGATCGATGTTATGGCTCTAAGATTTTTCTCAACTCCTCAAGATCACGTAGGCTTTAGTGTGCTACACAAAACTAACCTCCTTCATGCCCTATGCTCTGATACCATGTGAATGTTTGAGCAAAATTGGAGATGCTTTGAAACTTTTATTAATCAACCACCGCATATATGAATCTCATAAGACAAATCAACCACATAAATCATTCGACCATAAGAGACAAGATATACACTGGGAAAACCTTTCAAACAGGGAGGATGAAAAACCCAACAATTCTTTGAGTACGATAGATAGATTTGCAAATAATGATTTACAACACATAAGCATATTTCCCGATAAGAGATGTCACCTCAGCAGTAGAGAGGAGATATCCAATACAACATTGTAATCAACTATATTGAACTTGCCATATGCTTAGGATATTAATTACAATCCAAAACGCTTAACATGGACAAAGGTATGCACCCTTCCTTTCAATATTAGTTTTTAATTGAATGTTGACTGACTTGAACCGAGTCTTTCCATATTTAATTGGATATATCCATAAAGTTATGAAGCTAAAGAAATGTCTTTGGTGCTTCACATTTAGTGCACAATTTCTATTATTAACTTTTGCATGGATCTTCTTAGTTAACTGAATGTTGATCACTTAGTTAACATGCTAACTTAAGTGTCACCAATAATTCACTCTTAGTGCCATCCATGCAAAACATTTGCATGGATCTCTGTAAGTTTCTTTTAATCAACTGAAACACATAAGTATTTACTAATTCAAGAATGTCTTACCAATTCAAGTTCACTTGGTTTTAGCATGGGTAATTCGAATTCTCTCTCCATCTCTGTGCTCATATTAATTTTCTCTGCATGGTCCATACGTGCTTTCTTTAATTAATCATCAATATCATATCATACTCATATGATTGTTTCGGAACCTATGATATTATGTATTACCCCGGGTCATATAGTCACATGCTAAAGTAAATCACTCTAGGGGTAGCTAATCCCTAAAGGAGACTAGTAGCACATGTTGACCATGACTAGCCATATATCACATAGTATATCTACTTTACACATTAAAGGACACCACCTCACAGCATGGAGATATTTGTAGAGCTTGATATTACTCACAAGTCTATTGCCTTGATATTATTCACAAATTACTTGATATTGCACACAAGTTTTCTAACTTGATATTACTCACAAGTCTACTTCCTTGATATTACTTACAGGACTCAGGTTGATCTTACTCACAATATTTACAACATCGCCACCTCAATCATATAAGGATATTTGTAGGACTTGATATTACTCACAAGTCTACTATCTTGATATTACTCACAAGATTGGAGAATGACTCTTGATGTTGTAATCTCAACACTCCCTCTTAGCGAGGGATACATTCTCTGCCATACCAATCTTATCTCAGAAGTGTTTAAACTTTGTCACAGATAGAGGCTTGTCACAAATTTCAATCTGCTCATCAGTACCTATGTATCGAAACTCATGACCATGACTTCAATGAAGTAAAACTTCATCTCAAAATTGTTTTATCCTAAAACACATATAGGGTTTTCGAGAAAGCTCAACTATTAACACCTAATGACTGTAGGCTCAAGTCGTTCACCCTAGTAGGTATCTTCCCAAGCTACACTACTTCTTAGTATGTAGTACTATCCACAAAACACATTTTGCTTATGTAGTACTCTCCGACATGCATCTTGCTTTTGTAGTACTAGCCGCAATGCACTTAGCTTTTGTAGTACTAGCCTCAAATTACATTTCTTATCCCAGGCTAAAAACAATAGCTGGATAACACAATCAAATAATAGGTCTTCCATGTATCAAATACAATAAAGAGCCTATTCTAATGTACCTCAAAGGTACTCAAACATATGCCCAGTAGAAATCGTAAAATACAATAGGTATGCTCAAATACCAACCAACTACTTACACAAAGTAGCATCATTTGGATCCAATCCATAATAAAGTTTCTCTAAACTAGAAACCATAGATTTTAAATCCACCATATACAACCTTATACAACAAATGTGTAATAACATGCAAAAATAAAGACTTATCTTTTCTTACAACCTTATACAACAAATGTGTAATAACTTGCAAAAATAAAGACTTATCTTTTCTTTCACTCTTCAACATTTGTCGACTTCTTGAATCTTGTGTTATCTGGAGAAGTTCTATGTGAGCTTGTCGCACTCTGTGATGTTCCTCAAGGCCTAATCACTTTCTAAGTGATTCTTCTCTTTATACTGCAGCACCCCAACTACCTTTCTGAGAGGTTTAACTGTTCTTTGACAGTACAGACTATAACTCTTATTGAGTATCAATAGTCTCTGAGACTTTTGACCATGTCTTTTCTCATGTGGATTCTCTCCATAAGGTATCACAACCCTTGGCTGCCTAAGTCATGTACTATGACTAACTAGTGGGGACTTTATCTACTGTCACCTATGAATACACATCAATACTCCCTCTTCAACTAGATGAGTTCTTTATGTACTATACCAAGCTTGTCCTAGACATAGGATTAGTAAGAATGTTGGCAATGCTGCTCATTTGTGGATATGTACCATGTCTCAAATATAACTGACTAGAACCCTCAAAAGCTTTACTTATTTTCAACATGCTCTATCTTAGAGCAACAAATGTAATCTTCATTAATCACTATACTAGTCAGATTTCATATATATTCGAAACTCTATTTTACTGATCAAGACATATCTGAGTCCACAAACACTTGTACCAAGTAGGTACCACAACACATGCTTTGTACATGTCTATGTACAAACTACAAATCACATAACAAATCCTGGGACCTATGACTAACCAAATACATCTCAACTAACTTGATATCCTCTAAATATGAAATACATATTATAAAATTTCATATTTACCTTCATATATGTGGCCATGTATATGTAGTCCACCATCCTGAAGTTCTCTATGAGCTTGTTGTTCTCTGTGATGTTCCTCAAGGCCTAATCACTTTCTAAGTGATTCTTCTCTTTATACTGTAGCACCCCAACTAAATTTCTGAGAGGTTTAACTATTCTCTAACAGTCCAGACTATAACTCTTCCTGAGTATCAATAGTCTCTGAGACTTTTGACCATGTCTCTGCTCATGTTGATTCTCTCCACAAGGTATCACAACCCTTGGTTGCCTAAGTCATGTACTATGAGTAACTAGTGGGGACTTTATTTGTTGTCGCCTATGAATACACATCAATACTCCCTCTTCAACTAGAGGAGTTCTTTATGTACTATACCAAGCTTGTCCCAGACATAGGCTTAGTAAGAATGTTGGAAATGCTGCTTATCTGTGGATATGTACAATGTCTCGAATATAACTGACTAGAACCCTCAAAAGCTTTACTTCTTTTCAACATGCTCTATCTTAGAGCAACAAATGTGATCTTCATTAATCACTATACTAGTCAGATTTCATATATATTTGAAACTCTATTTTACTGATCAAGACATATCTGAGTCCACAAACACTTGTACCAAGTAGGTACCACAACACATGCTTTGTACATGTTTATGTACAAACTACAAAGCACATAACAAATCCTGGGACATGTGACTAACCAAATACATCTCAACTGACTTGATATCCTCTACATATGAAATACAAATTATAAAATTTCATATTTACCTTCATATGTGTGGCCATGTATATGTAGTCCATCATCCTGAAACACTTCAAGGTCTTTTACTGCACATTTTCCTTAACTGAGGAAAATCTTTGTCTGGTGACTGCCACACCACTAATCATAAGAATCATAACAAGATTCTTGAATACATTTATTAGCTTCCATTTGAATTATGAGCATCATGCAGGTCTCCCTTTTTATAGGAGGTACATTAACCAGTTACATTGGTTTCTTCGGGATTTATCGATACTAACAACTCCCTCTCACCATGTGAACGTGAGAATCATAATTTGGGTCCTCCATCACAGAGACTTCATGCTCATCTATGTCTGAATCTCTTCTTGACACATGAATGTAAATAAGATAATTTAATTATCTTCAAGATTCTTTACATCTCTCAGAATATGATTAGGGATTCCATTCGAATTTCTTCCTAATACATAGGAACCTCCCGATCTGCTACCAAAAGCTTCTTGCTTCACATCATCCAATTATCTTTCAGGATCAGCCATTTGAATTTCTCTTCATTCAACACGTGTCATTTTTCTTGTAGGCCAGGACATAAAGTTTTTCCCTGCAATCCAAATTCAATCAAGTTATTGACAACCTCGCATAATCCAATCTATTGTAGTGGAAAGTGTTCCTATGGATGGGGGTTAAGAGGCCATCAACATACTAGGGTTGAAAGACAAATGCATAGAGTTATGCAAGTAAATGTAAACAAGATTAAGAGATTAGCTAGGTTCATACCTTAGTCCAATGAAGGTTGATCCAATATTTCATCTTCAAATACTTGATCGTATCTCTCAAACAATTGTGAATTGTTGAAATATTCTCAACTATAAGCTAAATCAACCCATTTGGGAGTGGGTTTTCAACTGTTTTGTTTGATTCCTCATGGATTGATCGGAACGTCTCCATGAAATGTGTCTCTTGAAAAGTGATGGAAATGGTGCATATTGACTTGCTCTTTAATTCGCCTTGCATTGGATAAAGACTCTTCACTCACTAAGTTCACGCATACATATAGATCATGCTTATCAAGAATGCTTAACACTATTTCCTTCCATGTGTTGAAGTTTGAAGCACCTTCAAATCGATCTTCTTGTAATAACCCAAAAATTCGTAAAAAATTAAAATTTTTCATGTAATATAAAATGTCAAGGTTGACAATGCCAATGAACAAATAATTGTTAGCGAATACTTAAACAGTTAAAAATAACATCAAAGCATTTCTTTTCTTTGATTCTGTATAAGTTATTAGTTTATCTTAAAGTATTATGTTATAAAAGTTAAACATAACAGTTTATGTTTTTCAGAAGGTGAGAAAAGAAATACTACATCTTAATCGGATGCTTAGTGTGTTTTTGTGTTCTTTTGTCAAGTAGGAAAGAATCTTAGATGAGATCGGGGCTTACTTAGCTTACAGATAACGCAATGGAATGATGGTTCTTTTACAGGTTCTAACAAGTAAGAAGTTTGTTCCAGTAAAAATCCAGATTAGGAATGATACTCCACTAGCATAAGATAAAATGCTAGTAAATAAAATGTTTGTTTGTAGCTTGACCTTGGTAGAGGTAATGTTGATACTGCTATTGTTATCAAACTGCATAAGGATGGTAAAACAAAAATGTGAAAAGATGGGTTATGTGTAGTTAAGTTTACCACCAAAATGGGATCCAGTTAATTCTTCCTTCTTGTATTATTCAACTATATGCTTATATGTTTCAGTTTGAAAACGTTTAAGAACAATTCTAATTCTGTCCATAGGAACGTAAGGATCTAACATTTTTATAAAAAGGAAAATATGTTGCACATATTGGTAATCCCAACTACATAATGTTATGTAGATATTGGTCTAAGGTAATTTTCATAACTATTGAGTTCTTTTTAAATCTTTAAAACTCTCAGTTAGGAAACTTTCTAACCATGTGATCTCACCTAGTTCTCTGGTATAAAACCTATTTTTACAGGAACTTTCAATTACAATGGTTATATAATAAAATTTGTAAAAGTATTATTATCATAGTGTGTGCTAAAGGAACCCTTGTAAATTGCTTATGCTGTAGTTAAATTTTTCATAAAAACTCTATAGTAAAAGAAATCACTTTCCAAATCCAAGGTTTAAGTGAGGTACTTCTAGGGAGGATTAGTTTATCCCTCTCAATGATGTCTTACTTCAATATAAGTATAGACAATGTTAATACTATGAAAAGTGTAGTTAGCATATAATTATTTCAACTTGCATTAGTATAAAGAGCAAGTTTTAAAACTGTTCTTGATTTATCCAATGGTTATAACCAAGAAAACGAAATATGGCAAGGTATTATTACAACACAATCAAAACAAAAGGTATTTGACTTAATCAATTCAATGATTTATGCAGGATCTTGATCGAGACTTCCTACTATAGTCCGATACCCATCATTGAAAAGAATTTGAGGACACGTGGTTGGCAAGGCGAGCTTGGGTTCTTTGTTGACTTGAATTGCCATATAAAATGTCGAAACCCTAAAATTATGCTTGTATTGTTTAGTTGGTGGAGTGGTTGAGCCGAAGGCTCGTGGCCGCCATGTTCTCTGTCAAACCTCCATTTAAATTTGCACATATGCCTCTGCAACTTTGCTGAGTTGGTGAATAGGATTGAGTAAGTAGTGTACTGTTTAGAGTGAATTGGTTTCCGACTGTGAAGAGGATAAGAGGGTTTGATTGTCTTTACCTTCGTTTCGCTGTGAGAGCTGAAACTCTGTGTGAATGTTTAAGGTCGTAACCAGCAGATAAGATTTGTTGCGTGCATAGTATTTGGTTCTTGTTCACTACTGGTTATGGTGTCGAGGGCTTGGAACTTCCTCATCGTAGCAAAAGCTTTTCACAATTTCCTGGTTGCTTGACTCCACAAAGGTAAGAACACTATCGATTTTCCTTACAGTCTCTTCACACGAATTCAATTTTTATTTTGTGAACTAGCAAAAACTAACCGAATACGGGGTTTTCTTTGCGTAGGTCCAAGCTTGAGCTACAGAGTTTTTCCTACGGCTTCTTGAAGGCGTCCACCCTAGTAAGCCTCGGTTCACCTGGGGTTTCTTCTGTGCAACTGAGTGGTGGAAAGTGATGGCACTATCTTGTGTGTTGGTTGTAGACTCGGCTACGGTCATTGTTTACTCTGTTTGTTCTTTTAATTTATCTTTTTGTTTTTAAAACCCTCGTGGCTGCTATCTTGAGTGGATATGGCTTTCATAGCCGCAACTTCATAGATTTGGTTTTTGAGCCTTCTCGGCCTTGATTGAAAAAGATGGTGATAGTTTTTTTTAGACTTTGGCTCAAATCCGTGATTGTACTGTTAGGCCACTAGGTGGTTTCTTGAAGATTTTGATTAGGGTTTTATAGGAGAAAGAATGGTTGTGCTTATAGCAATTCTCAATTTGGAAAAGGCTCTCGCAGCCGTGAACAGTTAAATGTTTTTAAAATAAATTTTATGAGTTATGTAATACTTGAGAAGTAATTTTTTGAAACAGGCTTTTATGCCTTGACAGTTAAATGAAAAAAACCGCAGGCCTAAACCTTGTGTTTTACATCTTACAGTTGAATTTTATGGTATCGATGTTTGGTTTATAATTATGTACCAGTTGTGTATTAGTTATTCTTATTTAATTCCAGTTTTTCAAGGTTTAGGTTTTACTTGATAAGTAAGAAATTATTGTTTCTTGTAAAAGATTATGAGTTGATAATCTTTGGTTATGGATTATTTTGATAGCAATAAAATTGATAATACTGTATATATTTTTTTATTTAAAAGACTAAATCTGATATTGAAAAAGAAATTACATTTCTTTTCTGAAATTTTTTGAAATAATATTTGCTAAGCTTTTGTATTTATAAAATAGAATTTTACCATAGGGTGTTAGTACAGATCTTCCATAAACCCTAATTATTTCTAAAGGTGTACAGCGTTAGTAATTTCTTTGTTTACAATAAACCTAGTTATAATGAATGACTAACTAGGTGATTAGATAACCTAAAATATTGTTTACTAGGTTAAACCTAGCTTAAATATTTTACAGTTCTTATACTATTCATTTAAAATTTACTTATTGAATTTATAATATATACTTTACTAGTTTTGAATATGTAAATATTATACATACTAGTACTTATTATTTAAATTTATTCTTTACTAGTAATTAGATATTTTAGATATTTTCAATAGACAGTACAAACACAGCTAAAATTATGCAATTTGATTACATAAAAACCTATAGAGGTAATCATTTACATCTACATTCAAAGTTATTGAAATATACTTATCTGAATTAAGCATACCTGCTGTACTAGAGTACTGCCTTGTAAGAGGCGCGGAAAAATACAGTTTGGGTAATTTTCCTATCTATCAAATAACTCAGCATTATTTCTACTACTTTACCCCAATCTAACTAGTTACTAACTTTCACAGTATTAACAACTGTTCTTTCCTTATCCTTAACAACCATAATATAACAATATACTAATCATGAGAAACTCTTAAACTTTTTTGAACAGTAAATAAAATAATAACTGAACCTAAAACAATTAGAACCTGTTAAATATATGAGGTGACAACAACTTAAGGAGGTTGTTCCTCCCAACCAACTCCTGGAGAAAAGCTAGTCTACAATTTCTCAGGACCCCGAGCCTGTCTCATGGTCCTCCCGGTAGAGTACTGGGTGAGAGATGTAGTCTTGAGATCCTCTGCAAATCTACTGAGTATTCAATAGTAACTTAGTTCTGCTTACAACAGTAAGAACTTCAGCTTAGAATAGCTGCACAAGTTCAATCTTCAGCACTTATCCCCTCAAAGTCACTTCAGCTAGTCCCCTCCATCGAATTTCACATGTGCACTTCATTCACTCAGAATGATCACAAATCCAGAATGAGCAGCCTCAACTGTCTTCAATGGGAATTTTTATTAGCATGCCTAGGTCTTTTGGGTCAGTTTTTACTTAATGAGCCACGTTCTCCTGTTCCACTTTCTTGGGGAATCTTGACCACAAATATAGGGAAGTTGCCACCTGCAACAGCTAGAAGTAGTTTGAGGATGTTTCCACTTGTCAATATGCTCTCAACCTAGTCTCCTCCACAGAGTGACCAATAAACACTCATTTAACAGCTTCCCTAAGCTGTTGTCTCATCTTTTATTGATTTATTAATAAAATACTCTGCAATACATTAAATTATCCTTGACCCCACTTGGTCATTAATTACAAACTTTAACATAAAATATAACATAATGTTCCTCAACAACATAAAATTGTTTTGCAAATTGGGGCATGTGACACTTCTAGTTGGACGAAGATCAATGCCATGGCTCTAAGGTCTTTGCTCAATACTTTAAGATCTATGTAGGCTTTAGTTGCTTTGAGCAAATTAAGCTCTTGCACGCCCTTGCTTTGACACCATGTTAATGATTGAGCAAAATATGAACATAATTGAACTTTAAAACTTTAATCCACAATAACGGTGCATATAAATCTCATCAATAATTCAAAGACATAAATCAAACCATATAACACATGATATACCCTGGGAAAACCCTCCATTGATTTGTAGGATAGAAAACCCAACAAACAATCTTAGAGTATGATTGATAAGTGGCTGAGAATGATTACAACACAATAGCATATTGCTTTCACCAAGAGCACCAGAGAGGGGAGATCAAATGGAACACCATATCTAACTTGCCAAGTGCATAGCACTTTAATAACAAGTCAAATTATGTTTTATAACAAAAATATAATGGCTACATGCATCAATAACTTGTTAACACTTAGAACATTGATCCCCCCATTGATTTGGTGCCATTATGGCACTCCATAATTATCTCCCACAAGAACATATGCGCCTTCCTTTAATTAACTAACTCTAACTGAGTTGTTAAATAAGTTGTTAACTAAGTGTACTGAACTGAAATGGATGGAACTGCATGCAACTAAATGTAAATGAGTGTAACTGCATACTATTGAGTGTAACTGAACATAACTGAATGTAAATGAACATAACTGAATGTAACTGAACATAACCGAATGTAACTAAACAAAACTAGTGCTTCTCCATCATTGTTATCTTCAACAACCACTTGCTTAAATTAAGGAGTTGATTCCTTAATTAACTGAACTCTTTTACAATAACTAATACTCAACTGATGTCTTATCAATTCAAGTTCACTTGGTGTCAACATGGGTAATTCGAATTCTCTCTCCATATCTGTGCTCGTATTAATTTTCTCTGCATGGTCCATATGTGTTTTCATTAATTGATTACCTATATCATATCATACTTATAAGATTGTCTCTGGACCTATGATCATATGTATTACCCCGGGTCATAGAGTTACATGCTAAAGTAAATCACTCTAGGGGTAGTTAATCCCTAACAAAGACTTGTAGCACATGTTGCCCATGACTATCCATACATTACATACTATATCTACTTTACACAGTAAAGTACACTACCTCACAACATGAGGATATTTGTAGAAATTGATACTACTCACAAGTTTACTGCCTTGATATTACTCACAAGACTTACTTGATATTACACACAAGTTTACTGACTTGATATTACTCATAAGTCTACTACCTTGATATTACTCACAAGACTCGGCTTGATATTACTCCCAATCTTTACAACATCGTCACCTCAATCATATAAGGATATTTGTAGGACTTGATATTACTCACAAGTCTACTGTCTTTATATTACTCACAAGACTAGAGAATGCCTCTTGATGCTGTAATCTCAATAATATTTGGGTTAGATAGAGTTGTTGCACAAGGTATGGAAGTTAGATAGTGTGATGGGGATAATAAAGGAGTATTCTAACAAGTGGAATGTTACTTGGAAGAGTTAAAAAGGTCATATAAGGATTAAGGAAGAAGGTGATGAGATAGTTTGGTTAATTAATAAGATTAAGGGACAATATAGTGCCCAACTCATTTACATGCCTTAAGAACTTGAGATCAACATGAGATGAAGTGGTGGTGGTCTAATATTTAGAAGGTAAATGTTCACAGGAAAACAATCATACATATGTGTTTATCTCTTAATAATCAAGTCCTAACTTGGGAGATTATTCAAAAGAGACAAACTCAAGGACCTCATAATTGCATTCTTTGCAAAAGTAGAGAGGACAACATTACACACCTCTCTATTTTCTACCCCTTGTTGGATAGTTTTGGAGAGGCATGTGTTAGTGGTTAAATCTTGTAGATATATGGTCTGGTAACTATATTGAATATTATCTACATCATCGATTTTTAAGATAGTGTCTCAAAAAGATGAGGGCAATTCCATTTCTTGTTCTATGGGTATCTAGTTGGCTAAGAATGCACTATTTTTTTACAGTAAACACATTACTAGAGTCTAGGTCACAATTAAAATCATTGTTATTTTTCAATTGTTAAAAAAGGAACCACATAACAAGGTTCCTCAACATGTTTGTGAACTACTCATTGATAAATAATCCCACGGGGCTTCTTTAATGGAGCATGCCAGGGACTAAGACCACATGTGGCCTAGGAGGACTATTTTTTCTTGAGGACATACATTATTTCAGATTCAAGGCTCACATAGTTAGAGGATCTAATAGTTATGTTGAACTCATGGCAATTAGATCTCTACTAATGGTGGATCTATACAAAGACACTTGTAGACTCCAAGTTTTTGGTAACTCTATGTTAGTGATCGGTTGGTTGTCTCATAAACATTTGAAAATGTAAACTTATAACTTTTAGCCATATAAGTTAAAGAAAACTCCTTATAATTTGAGATGATCACATTCACTCACATCTACATCAAATTAAATATAGAAGCTGACACTCTATCCAAGCAAGGGTTACCATAGGAACCAAGATAATTATGGCTTGAAGAAATTATTGATAGGGTTTCATATGAGAAAAGGCAAAGTCTTTGATCTTGTCTACTTAGTGTTGGATCTAATGTCACACTAGATAGTTGTCTACTTAGTGTTGGATCTAATGTCACACCAGATAGTGATATACATTATTTTAGTTGTCGACTAATGCTTTGTATGAAAACTTTGGAAAACTATATTTATATTAGTTTTTAAGTTGTATGGTTTTTTTTGTAGTTTGATGATAGAATGACTTCCAGATTTTTAGATGGTAATTATTATTTTTTCTATTACATAATATATATGCGCATTGGCACTTGAAAATGTGTTTTATAATCTTCTTTAAAAGGAATTTTTTCTTTAGAAAATAAAATATTTTTTTCATATTTTAAAATAATTTATACAATTATAGAATTTTATAGATGAGATTTTGAACATTTCTTTTTTTATCACTTAACTTAGCACTTTCATATAAAACATAATAAAGCTAACTAGCACCAACATAGTAATTTGGAATGTAAGGTAATGTATTTTTTAAAGAAAATAAATAAGTAAAGATGAAGATATATAGAGGGATTGTTGAATTTATTTTATAATTATTCTATTATTTGGAAAAATTGAAATGATAATGATACCAATTTAAGACTTTAAGTTAATTTTGAGTAATGCTTCTCAAAGATTTTTTAGTATAGAAATACAATTCTAAAGAAAACAAAGTGACTACTCATCTTTTTAAGGTTCGATAAACCAAAGCTGGTCTCATAGACATTAATAACTGTCATCATCATCATCATCAATCTAAATGGTTGCGAGGAAAATTATTACCCTCCCCACCTAAATTCAAATCCACTTTCTGACATGATTATAACTATTAAGTTGATTGTTAATGAATTATATATAATTTAATATAGTTTTTTTAACAAAGACAGGTAGATTTATATTAATGAAAATATAAGGGGTCGCGACCTAATTATCCAGCCCTCTAGTCTAAAATGATAGACAAACAAATCCAAATATGTTCCAAGATTGTCATCTTTCCAACAACAATATTGTCTATCTAGTGAGTATTCAAATTCTTCCTACTACTATCCACAACAAGGTTTGTGTACTGCCTAAATCCCCCCCCAAAGTTAACATAGTCTTACAAAACATTTTAAAAAAATTTAAAACTTTTATTTTTCCTTGATGGGCATTCCATATAGCCTTCTTTAGTGATTGGTAATAGAAGCTTACTGTGTAACATCTGGTCAAAATTTACTTTAACATATTGAGGCCCCTTGAGTTTCCTTGGGTCTGCTAGTTGCCTACCATTCGAGCTCCCAAAACCTTGCATTCACCTATTGAATTTCCCTTGAGAAGTCACATTGATGCTCTAGAACCCTGCATCCAAAGAGTACCCATGTTCTCGTGTTGAAAGAGCAAGGGGATTGAAACCATTGAGACGACGATATACTCTAAATTCATAATACTGCCAACACACATATAACCTCTAGAGACCGTGACTTGAGAGGTAACCATGTGATAGGATAACACATTCACTTAGGGATATGAACCAGAAGCCAAAAATTGTCCAAGAGTGATTTTAACAAAATGCAAGGGGGACATAGCATAGGTCTTCAGCTTGTTGGGCATAGGTGGAATGAGACCAAACTAGAGGAGTGACCAAAATCTAAGAACATAGTGAGCACGGCCAAGCTTCTTGAATGAAAAAAAGATAGATGATAGAGCTAACAACCCAAAGGAGAGAACGAGTGTAACCAAATCAAGAAAAGAGACAACAGGAGGTAAATTGCGCTGTAAAACTCAAATTTCAAACTTGAACCCATGTTGGCAAGAAGCTCTCTTGAAACAACCTTTGTCACATGCACACTGGAATCATGCTCACTATGATTCTTCAACAATGACAAAAAAACCATAGGAATTGTAGGGATGAAGCACTAGCTACCTCGAGATAAGGCAACCTGAAGTTGGAAGAAACATTAGCCCACATTTGGGGGGGTTAATAAAAATAGCATCCATATCGAAGAGTTGATTGCAGAGTGAGGTGTAAATGCAAAGGAGCATGTGGGAAGTGTCCCATAGATCCTCATAGACGTACTCAAGATATGATATCATGATGTTGAGAGGTATAAAGGATTGGGTCTTGAATTTAGGAGATTGGGAGATGCCAAATACCCTCATAATTTTCTATTATTTGAGCTTGGCTCATAGCGCTTCCCCTTTTGGGTAATTTATCTGCTGAATAGTTTAAATATCTAAGAACATGGTAGCAGTGCACTTGATTGAAGGTTTGTATAATGAATTGAATCCGTTTCATTTCTATTGAGGTACACATCATTTGGCAAGTGCCTCTCTTGTAGATATCTAAAAATGCTTTTTTATTTGCCAATAACTATGAGGGTTTTTATTCCCTTTTTATTAGCTATTTGGATCCCTTTCTATAATGCTTGAATCTTGAATCTTAGTTAGCTATTACCACCTAAGTATAAAAATGTTCTTGTGGGTCATAATAAAAAACCACTCCTACAACACCTATACTTTATTTACAAATTATTAATCTAAACTTAAAAATTATTATTAAAATCAAATAAAAAACTAGATATAATTAACTTTACCAAAATAAAAACCGTTCAATCTTAATTCATTTAACTCTCAATTTATTAAAAAGGATGTTTTGTTATTCTTTTCATTTTGAAATTAATTAATCTCTTACGTAATCTTGAAGTAGTCATTACCTAAACGTATGTAAGAGTATTAATTCTAAAATATCTTCTGGCCAATGTTTGATGATAGGTAAGATAAAAATATATTGTGGCCAATGTTAGATGGTAGGTAAGATGACCATTTTCAAGTCTTTTAAAAATATTAATAGGTAAAGTATCTTCTGGGCAACGTTAGATGTAATGTCTTTGAGCATGTTCTCACCTGCTATATTAATTTTCAACCCACTCACGCACCCTTCCACATGAGAGGGTGGGTTGAAATCGAGATCACTTATATATATAATTTTTTATTTTTTTTCATAATTTGTTTTCATTAATTGATATGAGTTTTTATCAGGTTTTTTATTATTATTTTATTTATTTTTAAATAATAAATTTAATTATTTCTTTACGGGATATTGATCCTGGTTACCCAAGACCTTTAACCTTTAACTAGATGTAGAAGAGTGTTACCCTTGTGGTGGTTCCCTTAAACACAAAGCTAGATCCTTATTTGATGGTATCATATATGGGGCTTGATATATGTATATAGAGCAGCGTTGGTGGCTAGAGCATAGGGTAGGTGCAGTTCACTTAATTCATAGCCAATTCATAGTGCGGTTCCTACATTGGATATAGATGCATTTTTTGGCATTCTAGTCTAGCCAATGAAATTATTAAACATAAAGGTAACATGTGAAAGGAATTCGCCCACCAGGTTTAATTCGCATACGAAAAAGGAAAATCCATTGACTAACATTCACTGATAGTGAAAAGGGGAGTTTATGGATACAAGGCAAGCCTAGGCATATTTTCCACCGAGTTCTCAAATTCGCATTTTGCTTGAGCCAAATGCTTGATAATGTTAATAAGATTTATCTCAAATGCCTTCATCTTTTGAAGGCTACTCCCACTAAAGGGAACCTAAGGAAGGCCATCTCTTTAAGATCCATCTTTTTGTTAAAAAATACCTGATTTTATAGTAGGCTTGGATTTCTAAATCCCAAGGCCCTCTCATATAGGTATGGTTGTGATCCACCCTTGTGTCGAGGGAATTTTTATTATTTTGGAATTCTCTCTATGTTTACTAAGTTTGTTACTTAAGTTTACGAGTAAGCTTATTTATGATGTCTTAGAGGCTACGATTCAATATGCATGTTGAATTTTTATTGTCGATCTCCATCTAGATGATAATGTTCAATCTTCCTTTTGAATATTAGAACAAAAATACTCTTATAGTCATTAATAATGCTCTAGATATTTTATTATTGCATCACTAGAGAAAGATGAACCGATAGTTAATAACCATCAAATAGAACCAACACAATTTTGAAAGGATCCTAAATGCCTTTATTAAATTATAATTGGCACATCTTTACCAATAATATGTAATTGATAACTATTAGGTGAAACCAATCGACCATTAGGTATAATTGATAACTATTAGGTGAAACCAATAAACCACTAGGTAAAACCAATAAAATTTTGAGAACATCCCAAGCCAACTATGATTAAAAATGTTCTTATTGGATTATAATTCGACACATCTTTGCCAAAACTACAGTAAGGGATGTTGATTACACTACATTGCTTTTTACTTTCAAATACATCAACATTGTGATAATCACTTTTTTTTGGTAATCATGAGATCTTGGTTAAAACACAATACTAACAATGTGTGAATGATTATTGTCAAAAGTTATGTCAATGATGGTCATTTAAATGTTGTCATTGTTGTCATTGAAAATGTATAGCTCAATTACATACATGATTGCCTTTAAATGTTCATAAAAAAATTAAATATTTAATAATAGTATTTTGTTGATTGTTACTACATATGTATATATAGTGTGAATTACATTTAACACCATTCATTTGTAGTTACTTGGGGTTGTCATTTATAATTCTTATAATTTTGTGAAGATCCTTAATCATTTTATGATCTTAATTATCTTTGTGTTAATAATCATTACGATATTCTTGTAATAATTTCTAGGTTCTTCACATTGATAACCATTATTAGCGATGTGCTAATAATCCCTAAAATCCGTATAACCTCTATGGTCCATGTGCTAATATCCCATATAGTATGTATGCTAATAACTCACATGTTCCCTTGATAATAATCATATAATTCAGAGGGGTCGAAGGTGTTGGGGGGGGGTCATCATCATCCTGGAGGAACTTAGGAAACCAACTATGCAGGGGATCTAGGAATGACAACAAATAAATAGGTGGAGGACTATGCTCTTCTTCAAGGAATACAGGTCACATCACCATCATAAATTAGGAATCAAATGGTCTTTAGGGACTCAACTCAACAATCATCATACAACATGTGAATCATATTCAACTCCTAAGGATAGAAAACTTGAATGAAACATCGATAGTATAAGAAGAGAAAGTCATGGTTTTGAAGAGATCAATTATTTTTGTATCCTTGTATCTTTAAACTTTGAAGTTAACCTCCTTTCCAACCATGCTACAAGGATAGAAGAAAGAAATCTAAACAAAAATGGGGACCTAGCATTCAATCTCATCCCCTCAGTTTCATTCTGTTTATTTACATGTCAAGCCATGCCATGAAGGATCTACATCACATCAAATTTATTTCGTCCAAGGAAAGGAGGAAGGATGCATTAAGAAGAATCTCGTTGTTGAATTTTTTATTTCCTTTTTATTCTCCATACTTTGAAGCAATGCATTTCACCATTGCAGGTGAGTATGGGATATTGAAAGTCTCCAAGATCTGCATTCGAGTTGGGTGAAGTGTTCATCAACTCCATGTAAGATTTGTTCAGTTCTCGTGGGATCTTATTATTGTTAACTATATTTGGGTATGTGAATTGGGACTTGGGATTGAATCCTATATGGGATTCGAGGTCTATGTTGGCATATGTCCTAAAATTAGACCAATAATTGGAATTGAAGCGTGGGAAGCATATAGCTATTATGTGTTAATGTTTGAGCAATAATGGAGATTCTTGAACTTGAAAACTTTTGGTAAACAAATCCAATGCATGTAGATCTCATAAATAATTCAAACACACAAATTATTCAATCCATAAGACACGTGATGTACCTTGGGAAAACCCTCCAAATCCGAAGGATGAAAAACCCATCAAACAATCTTTGAGTATGACCAATAATGGTAGAGAATGATATACAACACTTGTAGATTTCCTGATAAGAGATATCTAGGCAACACTAGAGAATAAATATCACTTAAAGTACTGTCTCAGCCTTGCCAAGTGCATAACACTTTAATAACAATCTTATTCAGTCATACAATGAGAGGTAGTGAATGGTTGCATGCCTTTAGGCAGTATCAACACTATGAGCACTTTATGCACTGTTCACACATTACCTATATAGTCTTCCTTGACTTGGTGCCAGGTTTTCACCTCGTAATTATCTCCCACACTAAAGATATGCACCCTCATTAATTCACTGGTGTTAACTGCCTCTAACTGAGTTGTTAACTGATTGAACTAAACTGAACTAAATGGTACTGAATGTAACTGAATGTAAACAAACTGAACAAAACTGAATGTAACAGAACATAATTGAATGCAACATAACATAATTGAATGTAATTGAATTGAACATAACATAGCTGAACGTGAACTAAATAACTAACTGCTTGACCATTACTTAGGAGTTTAATTGAATGTCTTTAGTGCTTCACCATCAGTTTTATCTTTGACAACCACTTTACATAAATCAAGGAGTAGATTCCTTAATTAGCTTAAACTTGTTTTCCACAACTTAGACTTAGCTGATGTCTTTGCAATTCTATCTCACTAGAGGTATGGCATAGGGAATTCAAATTTTACTCTATCTCTGTGCCCATCTCATTTATCATTAATTAATTATGCATGGTCCATGAGTGTTAATTAATTAATAATCTTTATCATATCATACTCATAAGAATTGTTCTGAACCTATGACCATATGTGTTACCCTGGGTCATATAGTCATATGCTAAAGTAAATCACTCTAGGGGTAGCTAATCCCTAAAGGAGACTTGTAGCACCTGGTGACCATGACTAGCCATACATCACATAGTATATC
>LPNX010017165.1:1044095-1076161 GCA_001517045.1 Pseudotsuga menziesii
CAATACACCAGCCGCAAGATTATATGGATGTGGATAAACAAGATTCATAGCCTTCCAACCAAGCCTAGGACGACGCATTAATAAAATGTTTCTTTTCTTAAAATACGTATTTGCATATGTGTTCTATTTTTTAGAGTTTATCGTTCCAACATATCTAGTATATGTTTTGTAAGGAATTCCAGGAATGTAGGACTCATTGTGTTGTCACAACATAGCATAACTTGTTTTTGCACTCATGCATGCTCTAAATTTTTTATTATCTAGTTGTTCAACTTGGCTACAACACCTTTTAATACAATCTTAAATCGTTCATGTTTGCAGCATGAGTGAGCCTAATGGTTAAGAGCATGTGTTTCCTCTTAGGAGGTCACGGGTTCAAATCCAGAGGGGGGTAGTGTATGTACACCTCTGTAGTCTTTAGCAGTTAAATCGCTACGCAGAGGGGGGTCCCTTGTCCCACAAACAAGGGGGTCTCATACACCAATTTGGTGTCTCGCTTGGCGGTGACCTTAAAAATAGATTATTATTATTATTATTATAAAAAGATAATCATATAATTCATATAACCCCTATAGTATTCATATTAATAATTATTTTGGTCTTCTTGTTAAACCTTCATAGCCCATGAGATCTATGTGTTAATAAACTAGATGGTCCTTGCATTTATAATACCTTAACCCATGTATCTTAATTGGTCCTTCGGTAAATAACCTGTATAACTCAATTAGAACTATAATGGTTGTTTTTTTCCCCGAAAAAAATCATAATTCACTGTATTAAAAATGAACCACATTGTTCAAATAGGATAGTGGCCTTACATAGATCATCTTCATATAAAAGAAGTGTATCTTTATTTGATCCTTTTACATACTGGTAGAAAAATCAACAACAAAACTTGTTAACTGGTCTATTTATGACCAAATTTTGATATACTGAAAAATAGTATGCCAAAAAGTTCAACTAATGGAATTCAGACATAAAAACTGTCAAATCCAACAAAAAAGGTATTGCCTACTATTCTATGCTTTCGATATGTCTATCAAAACATAATCTTGTTTGGGACCCACATCAAACTTAGAGACAATGTCCTCGATGCTTTCCCGTAATCTTCACATACCATCCTCAATCTGTAGACCCAGTTTAGAAAGTGAATATGCTTCAACATTTCTTTCTTTGTATATGTGTTGAAAAGTGATAATTTGAAAAATCCCAATATATATGAGAATATCTTCAAAAATAGGGCTTAAGTAGATCTTCTTTGCGGGTTTATTCAACTTAAACCTGTCAATCACGAGATGAGGGTCATAAAAAACTTGAAGTTTTTGAGCCCCTTTGGAAATAAATTTTTTTAGATCTAACTTTATGGCCTTCATCTCTCCTTGATTATTGGTAGAACTCCCAATCCCAACTGCAAAATTGAACCAATGAGAACATGAGAGAAACACGATGCCACTTGTCCCACCTTCAACTAGGCCTGTTGATGAACCATCAAAATAGCACCAACATCCATATTTATCAATGTCCTCCTCCCTTAATGTTAATTGATTTATGATCCTAGGAGTATGATTTTCCATAATAGTCACACTTTTTGAAGCATAGATCATATGAGGAATAATGATGTCCTAAAAGATGCCAATTGTTTATAGCCAACCAGACTCCCCAAGTCACCAGGACAGGTAAATCTCTAAAACATGTATAAGACTAATTGTTAATTCAAGTATAAAAATCCTCTCCAAGACCATCTCCCTGCCAAATAAAGTGAGTACTAAAAAAATGTGAAGCAAAAAACCACGTGCTAGATAAGTAAGGACAATGAACACAAATAAGATTGATTGATTCAGAGTCTTCCTGACACAAAGGTTATCTGCCACTCCCAATTCCTAAAAATTTATTCTATCTATCCCAAACAAGAACTTTTCCAACTAAATCCAAGTAGAAGGAAAGTTTGGACTTGAGGGGACATTGCCATTTCCAAATAATTTGATTCCACCAATGTGGTTTTGGGAGATCTTCGTCTTCCTGATCTACCTTTTAACCCGGGATAGGGAGATGGGAACCACCTGCAACATTCCTAGTCCATATCAGAGAATCAACCTTGTCTTTTACGTGAATTTGACAATTTTCAATATCTTTAATAGAACAGTCCCAATTGTTTTTGTAATCCCCCTCAAAACCCAATGCTTATGCTGAAAGCCATCTCTGCCTAAGAGGAGTAGAATTTTGATAATCTTGCACCTGATATAGATAGAAGGAGCCTCTATCCCTTAAATCCTATATCATCATATTTGGAAAACTATATGTCGCAGAGAAACCAATCCAAGGATCTTGTCCTAGTCTGATTTTCCTACCATTACCAATGTCCCATGCTATCCAATCACCTATATTATCAAAAACCCTGATCATTTCCTTCCACATAGTTGAAGCATTTCTAACAAACTTATTTCTTATCATAAACTAGCATTCAATGGATAAGTGATGAATGTGTTTCTAATGAATGACTTTTACCCATATCCCATCACCTTTGATCAGTCTCCAGATACATTTTGCATCCATGGCTCTAGCAAAACATGGGTAGTGCTTTATGCCCCACCCCCCTAAATATTTAAGGACAATAAGTTTTCTTTAAGAGATCTTAGGAAAATATCTCTTATCCTCTCCCCCTCTCCATAAAAAATTGAAAGATAAATTTCTAATGTTTCGAGAATTCCTGTAGCGATATATGCAATAGAAGCCCAAAAGTCGAGAATATACTTTAGAATATTTTTTTCATCACTAACCTGCCCCTCTTGATAACTACTTATTACACCAAAGATTAAGTTTGCTTTCAATTATGCTAATCATCCAAGCCCAATCTTTCCTTAAATAGTAACTGGGCTTAATGATAAAGCCCACGCACTTCAATCCATTGTTATTATGAATCCATTTTTATTATGGGTGTCAATACCACCTTTAATATGAATCCATTTTTACTATGGGTGTCAATAACACCTTTAATCTCTATAGACATCATGTAAATAAACCAATAATGCTCATAACTCCTTAACCTTTGTGGTCCATATGCTAATAACCCTTATAATTTATATGGTCTTTATATTATTTAAATTGATTTGCAAACAATGGATTTATAGCTTGTCCCGGTTACCAACATGGATTGTTGTAATAAAAATTCATTCATATTTTTGAAAGTGCTTCAAGATTGGGAGGATGAAAATATTTAATAATTATTTGGCAACGTGTAACTTTGAGGGTTTTTTCCATGGGTGACATCCTTATTGTATTGAGATGCTTCAATCCATATTCAATCCATATTCAATTTAATGGGAAACATTCCCATGCCTTTACTTGTCCATTGTTAATGCATGTTATCTTATACTAGAATCCACACTCTTGTGCTCCTCTGGTAATATTAATGCATAAACAACTCTATTCCAAATTCAATTAAAATGATAAAATTCCTTATTAACCTTTTCGATAAAATTCCTTATTAACCTTTTCTTAATGGCCATTTTCTTGCTCTTGGAGCAATCTCACTTCCAACAATGACCAAATGTGTATTATAATCCAACAATCAAGTAGATAGATAGATGTATGAATGCTCTAATAATTGATAAGAGCACGAGACAGTTAAGAAAAGCGAAAAATGATTTATTATATTGAAAATGTCACCCTAGCCATGGAGAATGCCCTCTTAGGTGTCAAAATTTATGTCAAAACTCTTAGGTACTTTCTAAAGAAGGAACTTTCCAAGAAATATTTTTCTAGAAGGAAAAACCTTCTTGTAATCCTTCTTACAATTACTGATTTTCACACTACATCTACATCTACCTATTAGGCTTGATTTAATAGAGATGGCCATAATACACATAATTATCCACTTGGATACCTCCCTAGGTACCCCATATTATCCTCCCTAGGTACATTACACTTCATCCCCCTTCACATGTTTCATCCTCGAAACATACCAGGAATCCATATAATATGTTCTACTAAGAAATGTAGCCAACCTGTACCAAGTACAAACATCCATCCATCCTAATGAAATTTGGGAATGGGGTCCAAATGCTTCGTTTCCACCTCGATATTCATCTATTTTCTCATTACTTTTGGTCTTATCAAAATTAGTGAAGTGTTGTGAAGGAATACAAATACACAATAATAAGCATGCACACAATAATGACCAATATTTACCTTGGAAACCCTTTACTAAAACCCAACTTTTAGATGGTTTATTTTGGAGAGAGCTCCTGAAGGGAGAGAGAAGCTAGTTGCGATCTGAGCAGTTATTTGGTGCATATTTGATCGAGCCTTTGTTAGCTGGAATATTTCACCTCCTGTGAACAGCAAGGTGTTCCACTGGTTTGAATGGTTCAGATCCAGAACAAATAGAGGACAGAGGTTGAAGACTCTCCCTAGACGCTGTAGATATCTGTAATACAAGGCTTTGACAGTTCACCTATGTACCTACAAAAAAGCTCAACACGAAACGAATCAAAGCAACCAGAATATGATCTACTAATCTATGCTAGTGACTAAGGAATCTAGCAACATATATATGTGAAATCACAACAACAACATCATATGTGGGATAGAAATCAACTTGCTGTAGAAATATGAAGAAGTTTACAACCAAGCCTTAGTGTTGACATGCATCTCCATGAAACCAGCTCTTCATTCCCAAAAGATCTGACTCTAGCTCTCTATCCTCTCTCCAAATGATCTTGGGCCAAGAATCAATCCAACAACATAACAATACCTTCAATGTTCCCCCCTCAACCATGGCTATGAGCTCATATTTATAAGGCAAGATGGATAGGGTAGGTTGAGAGATTTGTGGGTGAGGTGGCCTCCAAGATCCTAGGATGGGGGATCTCGAGCTCAACTGACCCACTACAGTAGGGATAAGGGATATCTCGAGGCTTATCATCTAGAAGCCTTGAGAAGCTTCTCTTTTTCCATTTTTACCCAAGGTACCGCGTTTTTCTTTCAGTGACAGAGCGGTTTTGGTAATAACCGCTTATGGACTAAGGGCCATAAGCGGTGGCACCGCTTATGGGCAACAAAGTATGGGCGGTGCGAACAAGGGTACCGCTCCTGGATAAAGGGGTATGCACGGTGCTAGGAATTTTCATGTAAGATTGATGAAAAACCATTTAGTTTCCACTCTAGAAGCTGGGATTCAGGGCAAGTAGGTATGTCAAATGTCTTATCACATGATGGTGACAGGATTTTGGTATAACAGGATGCCCCCCAAAGCATGAGTCTTAGAGGGATACGATAAATGAGAGCTTTGAGAACAAGTCGTTGCCAGGAGATGAAAATATTGGCTCGATCGGAGCATGTCGTCAAGTAGGCATCTGTAGTACATTAGTATGTTAACTCATAGACATAAGTAACCAAACTCATAGCTGCAGACCAATACAAGGCATATCTATGAGTGGAATAAACAAGCATGGCTACTAGAATATAACATAGATCCATGTGATAGAGGACTCAAACTTGGACATAGCTACCAGACACACAACGTAGATATATGTCATACAAATGCAAATTTGAGCATAGCCACGACCATACAAATGTGGATCCATGCTAGATATACAAAACTCCATCACAACCTGGGGAAAAGCAATGAGCGCTTTAAACAAATGCCCAGGGTCTTTGTATCGTCTTCCACAAAGTACGATTCTATCCATGTGATTACAATGATTTGAAGTCAAACATGGTAGAAACCACTTGATTACCGGCCAATGATGTGAACTGTTAACAAGTGCGAGGGAGATCGCCATTAATGTCAATGATTCCCAAGGTACTCTAGTACAATCTACTGAGTGTGAATATATGTCCTGACGTCAAACACCCAGTCGATTCTATCGATCAAAGGTCAATGATGTGAACCTATGTCGAGAGCGAGAGAATCTGTCATTAAGGCATACATATCTCAAGGTACTAAACATTGTTTCTAAGACTATTTCCCGGATGATGAGCTGATGTCGACCGGAATAGTCTCGTCGAAGGAGGGCCATGATGAGTCCCACATTGACGACACAAAACTTGAAACATAGTTCTGGAATGATGTGAATGTAGTAACCATATGACTGACTCAAAGATACTGACACAAAGACTGTGTAGACTACAGAGGTAAAAATTCTTTAGATCCCCTTTGAACATCGGGCGGCACGACAAAATGACTTGGCAGCATGACTAGACAGGACAGATACACAATGCGACAGTGGACAATGCATTCTTTTGAAAGACTCAAAGGATTGACATGACTCATGAAAGTGGATTGTCACGGAGATCAGCTGAATACCCAATTGACTGACATGATTGTGCAGACAAGTGCCATGTTCAAAGGTAACGACAAACAACTGCCATTATTTGCAAGATGATTCCCTTCCCTTTTCCCCCACCATGATTGATGAGTGCCTCTTTTCGGTTTTACGAGTTCAAAGAGGGTAACAAACACTCAATATAGCTTGTCGAAAGACAAGTCCAAACTCATATGTTTTACGAACCTGAGAGAGGAGGGGTTTGATCCCAAAACAGGTCTCTCAATGTTTAATTTTAACAAGTCCATTGAAAGAAAACTCGGTATCGTTCATGTTTAGAGAGTCTAAACGAATACGGAAGAAGACTCCATGGGGGTCCTTTTTCGTATGATTTAGTCTCTAAATCCCGAAAAAGTGTAAAATCATACCTTAGAGAACTCTTCCAGTCATGATTGGCTGGAGTGTTCCTTTCTCGTAAGTAGTCCTATCTGAACCTTGAAAGAGATAACCTACCGTCGAACGGACGACTCTTCAAATACTTTAACGAGCATGAAGAAGACAAGATCGCTCGACAATCTTTTCGTATTTAGGGAGCTTGAAAAGAGTTTAAAGAGGACTCCATTAGACTTTTTCATGTTTGAATCCAGAGCACGAAAAAGTAATAAACTAAGCTCAAACCAAACTTCATGTTTTAACCAGAGCACGAAAAATGAAAAGTAAGCTCAACACCATCTTACTGTTTTTAATGAGCTCGAAGATCAGTTGAAAGAATGCTCGAAGATTGGTTTCATTTTTATGCGAGCTTGAAACCAATGGGTAAACTATGCTTGAAAAATCCCATTAACATGATATACAGAGGTTGGAATCTTGCCGCTAGCATGATTGCTATCAAAGCTTACCCCTAGCATGGTTGCTAGCGGCTCAACATGCCCCCAAGCTTCGTTTCATCTGATGATTCTTCTTCCATACCCAACTTAAAAACCTGGTTACTAACGTGAAAATGCTCACCAGGGGGTAGGAAGAACGAGAATCAGGTAGGCAAAGGTTCAAGTTCTAACACTAAAGTGAAGACTCGAATCAAGGGAAGGGGATCTGTTTCATTTTTGCACAAGCTTGAAACAGAAGGTAACTATGCTTGGAATATGGTTTCATTTTTATGCAAGATTGAAACCAAAAGGTAAACTATGCTTAAGGAAACCTACTTCATTTTTTAACGAGCTTGAAATAGAAAATGAACTACGCTCATAAATGATTTCATTTTTATGCAAGCTTGAAACCAAAAGGTAAACTATGCTTGAGGATATCCATTTCATTTTTTAACGAGCTTGACATAGAATAGCCTAACTTTGCTCTGGAAAAACTGACATGATGGTCAGAACCTGACATCATGGTCAGGTGCTATTTCATTTTTTAATGAGCTTGACATAGAATGGGAACTTTGCTCAGGACATGGTTTCATTTTTATGCAAGCTTGAAACCAAAAGCGTAAACTATGCTTAAGGAGTGGTTTTATTTTTTAACAAGCTTGAAACCGAAAGTGAACTATGCTCTAGACATGGTTTCATTTTTATGCAAGCTTGAAACCAAAAGCGTAAACTATGCTTAAGGAGTGGTTTTATTTTTTAACGAGCTTGAAACCAAAAGCGTAAACTATGCTCTAGACATGGTTTCATTTTTATGCAAGCTTGAAACCAAAAGCGTAAACTATGCTTAAGAAGTGGTTTTATTTTTTAACGAGCTTAAAACCAAAAGCGTAAACTATGCTCTAAAACCTGCCCCTATCCAACATGATATCCAGAGGTTGGTAGGTTTCCCCCATTTCATAAAAGCAGCTACTTAGCTCCATTATGATGTCCATAGACTAGAGCCATGCCCCCAATTTTACCTATGATGGGAAGAAGCTAACTAGAAGAAGGGGAAGGAACCGCAAGAACATGCGGCACATTCAGGGCAGTCTGATTACTAGGAGTAATGCGATGGTCAGGTGTAACAAAGGAAAGCTAATCAATGGTCACAATCTTCCCATCATGGGGAAAATGCATAACTCTAACGAGTGTGGACACAACAGCCTTCATGGCATAAACATAATCACGTCCAAGGAGAAGATTGAAATCTAAAGGACCTTGGACCACCATAACATCAATACAGACAGTTTTCCCTCTTAATGTAATAGGAAAACAAGGAAGGGTCCCTAAAGGTGCAGTAGGCCTACGATTAAAAGCCAATATCTGATCGGTGGCTGGCACAAGCTAAGGAGAACCTAAAGCTTGCCAACCAGTTGAGGATATAATACTAACAGAAGCCCCTTCGTCAACAATAGTGCAAAGTATTTGCCTAGCAGTAACATTCACAACTATCTGGAAAGGAACACTCGAATGAAGACGAGACTATGTTAGGTTACTCCAATCAAAGGAAATAACCTCACTACTCGGAGAGGGTTCTGTCGAAACAGACAAAATTTCCTCTTGTCGAGAACAATCAGAACGAAGCATAAAAACTTCGACAGGTTTCAGTTCATTCTCCACTGGAAGAGAAGAACAAGACGAAGATTTGGTCAAAGAGACTACTTCAGTCTTAACACTCTCTGATGAAAGAGCGGGATTGGGTGGAAATGACACCAACTCGACCACTTTAACTTCACTCTCCAAAGGAAGAGTGGGATCAACCACAGATAAATCCGAATTGACCACTTGGTCAACCAGTGGGGGATCAAGGGATAACTTACTATCACTTGTTGGAATCACCTGTTGATGATAAGCAATATTTTCCAACCAACGTGAAGCTTCAACCATGTTTGGACCAAGAAAAGTACGATGCATAGCCTTGCATATCAAACAAGGATACAAGACTTTACCCTTACGACCTTTTACCAATGGGTCACTGGTTGAGCGAGTATCGTCAATATGATGATCAGAGGTTGATGACCCAGACAGTTTGGACCTTTTAGACCACTCTTCTTGTACACGGGAGAGACCGTGACACTCCTTAAGAAGGTGATCCCCCTTGCAAAGCTTACAAGGGAACTTGGGTTTACCAAGTGTTCTCTTAGAACGAGCACCATCAAGAGCAGATGGTTGCTACTTTTTCTCTTTCTTATCCTTCTTCTTTTTACTCTTCTCTTTCTTCTTCTTCTTATCCACATGACTACTAACTGTAGAGCTTTGGTCAAGCGAAGAAGAAAAAAGGGATGAAGCCACAACCAACAAAGAAGGAGCAGGATTAGGTTGAGGTCGATCCTCTCTCGGAGGAGAGGTGACATTTGAGACATTAGGTGTAACAGGAATTACCGGATTAAATAGCCAGACCGGTAATCCTATAGTTAATCCAGGAAGATTTAGAGTGGCAATAAAGGGAGGACCAATACCTTCACTTGGAGGGAATACAAAAGGTACACCTTGGAAAGGGACCTCTTGAGTGGTAGTCCCAGATGAGGATGCCATCTCTAAACTCTCTAGAACCCCCCAACTACCATGCAAAAGCAAGTACTACTCAAACTAAAAGCAACAAGAAAACATGTGAAAGGAGTGGATAAGAGTCAGGAATCTCATAGGACAGGCCAAAAGGATAACTCAGATGGTTTGAGGATTCCTAAAAGGGTCTCCCGATATACGCAAGGTACAGGGGAGCTCAAATTGGTAGTAGTGCTGTCTAATGCATAACCGTACACAAGGGGTCTTCCGATATACAATCGAGTACGTGAAATACCTTTCTATATACCTCAAGGGTACGCGAAAGGCTGTTGATATACTGACAGTACGGGGAAGAACCACGTGAGTCCCGGGATGTAATGCGGAAAAATAAAGACAACTCCTACGCTTAACAACGCCCGAACATGTCTCTAAATTATCACTCAAATTGCTAAAAGTTTTAACCTAGTACTACTTTTAATTTTATCTTGTGCGTTTAGGTGGAACCATGGAGTGAAAACTTGAATTTAAAGAAGATGCATACTGATCTATATGATAATGCAAGTTTTCCTCTTCAATGAAATCTACCTAAGAGAGGGAGAGAGATTTACTTTTCTTCCAAAAAATGCACACCCAAATGCAAATGCAATTCTACCTTTCCAAACGAAAAGTAAAATATCAATGCACCCCAAACAATCTTCAAAGCAAATAAGAAAGAGATCTAGAGAACATATAACATAAATCAAAATGTTTCCTATCTTTTCATGTTTGAAAAAGACGCATAAAAACTCAATGGAAAGATGATTTCACTAACATTTCCAAACAAATCTAACTCTAATGCACACAAATCTGAAAATAGATATTTCTTCTTAATGAAAGTAAGATCTAGAATCTCAAACAATCATGCACAAAACAAGAAGAAAATCTTTCAACAAACTTGCGAATAAAGCAAAAGAGAGAGAAAACTAAAACTTCTCTTTGAAATAGATAAGGAAACGAAGAACCAATCTTTCCTACCAAGCACTGAAAAAATCAGCATGCAAAAGGAAACAAGAATCACCCCAAGCAAAGGAAGACTCAAAACAACATGGATCACTCACGCATTCCAAGTCCAAAACAAACCAAAACCTACTCATGAAAATGAAATGTATATTTCCAATTCCAATGAATAATATCTACAGAAAGGAGCAAGAGGTTTCAAGCAAAGAAAAAAATGTAAACTCCAATGCAAGAAACATAGACTCTCTTTGAATGCAGAAAGAATACAACAATCAAAGCGACTGCAGGATACATAATTCATCGCCCCTCCCGGGCGTGAGGGAGCATTTTTTTTCAAAAACACACTTCATTTTCATCAAAAAGTAAACCAAAAACACACAAAAATGAAAATATAAAGTCCTAGAACATGGCCTACCCGACACCGCGCAGATGAAGCTGCTGACAGGCAGTTTTGAGGTAGAACCGCTCCTTGCTCACTGGATTCAGGCGGTGGCACCGCAGGCTGCTAACTGGACACAGGAGGTGGCACTACTCCTTGCCAACAGAACATGTGCGGCACCCTGACATCACCCAGAACAACAAGAGAACGAGAAATCAAGTCAGAAAAAGACTAGATCAAGGCAAATACTATTGAATTGAGTATGGAAACAGAGCATAAAAGACCGAAATGACTCAGATCTGGAAATTTCAAACCCAAATAATACAAGTCAGAAAGCAGATTTGACTGAAGAGAGTTGAAGAAAATGGAGCCTGGATTCGGACAAGAGTTACAGACTGAGGAAGATCAGAACAACTGATAGGACTTTCCCCAGCGGAGTCGCCAGATTTGTTGGCTGGAATATTTCACCTCCTGCAGACAGTAAGGTGTTCCACTGGTCTGAATGGTTCAGATCCAAAACAAATAGAGGATAGAGGTTGAAGACTCTCCCTAGACGCTGTAGATATGTGGAATACAAGGCTTTGACAATTCACCTGTGTACCTGCAAAAAAGCTCAACACGAAATGAATTAAAGCAACAAGAATATGGTCTACTAATCTATGCTAGTGACTAAGGAATCTAGCAACATATATATGCGAAATCACAACAACAACATCATATGTGGCACATAAATCAACTTGCATTAGAAATATGAAGAATTTTACAACCAAGCCTTAGTGTTGACATGCATCTCCATGAAACCAACTCTTCATTCCCAAAAGCTCCGACTCTAGCTCTCTATGCTCTCTCCAAATGATCTTGGGCTAAGAATCAATCCAACAGCATAACAATACCTTCAATGTTCTCCCCTCAACCATGGCTATGAGCTCATATTTATAAGGCAAGATGGATAGGGTAGGTTGAGAGATCTATGGGTGAGGTGGCCTCCAAGATCCTAGGATGGGGGATCTTGAGCTCAACTGACCCACTACAGTAGGGATAAGGGATATCTCGAGGCTTATCATCTAGAAGCCTCGAGAAGCTTCTCTTTTTCCCTTTTTACCCAGGGTACCACGTTTTTCCTTCAGTGACAGAGCGGTTCTGGTAATAACCGCTTATGAACTAAGGGCCATAAGCAGTGGCACCGCTTATGGGAAACAGAGTATGGGCGGTGCGAACAAGGGTACCGCTCTTGGATAAAGGGGTATGCGTGGTGCTGGGAATTTTCATGTAAGATTGATGAAAAACCATTTAGTTTCCACTCCAGAAGCTGGGATTCAGGGCAAGTAGGTATGTCAAATGTCTNTTGAGCATGGATGGATCGTTTGATAGAGCCACACCCACTTCCAGCGTCAGATGAGCTTGATTTTAGGTCTTTAATCAATTACTCACAACGAACTAGTGGAAGAAAGGAGCAAACCCATTTTATTAAGAAGTTGGACATGTTAGTGGTTGTGTTCCCTGCTGTTGCAACCAGGAAAAAGTATTTAGATATGCCTAAGAGGGGTTTGATTGGACAATTTACAGGGATCTATCCCTCCCCTATGTCCATGGAAATTTGGATACAAAAGAGTTGGTATCCTCTCATCAAAGGAAGAATGTCTCACTATTTCTATGGAAAAGTTTTTATGCCTTTTTGTTTCAATTTAAGGAGGACAAAGACCTTATCTTCAGAAGTGGACCTTATTCTTTCAGCAACAAAGGCATGAACTTAAATTGCTGGATTCCTGATTTTGATCCAAATTCAAATATTTCTTCAGCTGTCCTAGTGTGGGTTAGATTATCCCACATGCCTTTGCACTGCTAGGGAGAATATTCTTTGATATTTATTGGAAACAAATTGGGGAAATATATTGATAAATATGAACCAAATCTAAACATGCTTCAATGTGCAATAATTTGCATAGAATTTGACTTGGAGAAGGGATTACCAGAAGCAATTCATCTGGTATTAGACAATTGGAATAATTTATCAACAATTGGACCATGAACAACCTTTTAAATCTAAATCCTTTCATGTGTATGGTCATTTTGCAATATGACAAAAGAAATAGTACCTAAAGGAGGAAATCAAGAAGAGAACTAGACAAAAGGTTAAAAGAGAAGAAAACCAAAATGTAGACAAAGAAATTCCCTCCACGTCTTCTCAACCAGATCTCATTTTCCCCCTTGAGTTTGCGGAAAAATATTTTGAGGTGTTAAGTCAAGAGATCCCTAAAAGTTTTAGTGAAGTTGTTGATCTGAATGTCACAGAACTTGGATCGGTTTTCCCTCCTAGACTCTCGTCCATTGTTTATGGTTTGGATTTGGACTCATTAAAGGAACATGGAGATGATAAAGTCTCGGTAATGGAGCCTGGTGGTGAAGCATATATAGAAATTAAATTAATCAATACATGGGTTACAACTAGAAAGCAAGCAAATTCAGTGATAGCAGAGGAGGAAAATGAATAGATAGAAGTGCACGAAATATTGACAAGGATTGGAATAAATCCATGTAGAGAAACTAGAGAAGAGGATGCTAATAGGGAAAAATGACAGGAGTTTAGTTAACTTTGGATTGAAATCTAATTATCAATGCTAAAAATGAGGGAGGGAGTAATATTGCTACTCCAAGCTCCCAAAAAGGAGGTCCTACCAAACCAATAGGTAAGTAACGCTAATAGTCTCTTAGAACCCTAGAGGGACGGGATTCAGTGTTGAAGAAGTCACAGTGAGGCAACCGATAAAAATGGAGAGGCCTTCTATCCTCCTGCTTCAAGAGACTAAAATGGAAGGTAATTTTATGCAAGAATTAGGAAAGAATAAATGGAAAGAAAGTCAAAGTGTGGCAATAAGTGCTAGAGGAGCTTCTAAAGGAATTTGTACAATGCGGATCAATGATAAAATGAGTTGGTTACATCAATTTAAACACAACATTGGATCTTCACTAAACTGGTAAGCAAAGAAATTGACAGTAAATTCTTTTCAATATTTATGCCCCTTTTCATTATAAAGAAAAGGATGAATGCTCACAATACCTTGCTAGTGAAAGAAATAATATAGATAAGAACAATATTATTTTAGCTGGAGATCAAAATATTTTTTGGACTTTGAGGAAAAAAAGGTGGTGATAGAGTTAGAGAGAGATTAAGTGATTATTTAGAGGAAATAATTCTAGAATAGAATTTAATGGATATAAAGCCTAAAAAAGGAAAAACACATGGTCCAATCGAAGAATAGGAATGGGGAATATCTCTAGAAGATTGGATAGATTTTTAATAAGCAGTAATTTCTTAGAGAAGGATTTGGATATTTCTTCTTATATAATTCCTTCTACATCCTCGTACCATAAGTTGAAAAGGTTTTCAATGTGCATGAAGGAAAACTTTGGATCTCTTCCTTTCGAATTGAATCCTTTATGGTTGAATGATTTGAAGGCAATTGAGATAGTTATAAATAGTTGGAGAAAGAAAATTGAAGGATCTCCAAGTTATATTCAGGAATCTAAACTTAAAGAGATTAAGGATGCGCTTAAATCTTGGTCAATATTTTTTTTTCTCGAGCCATGTAGGGAAAAAATCTTATGCAAGACAAGCTAGAAGATATCCAAAGAAAAACGGAGGAAGGAATTCCAACACTACAAAGGAGAATAAGGGAACAAGAAATCAATTTTCACTTGCAACCAATTTTTAGGAAAGAGGAAGAGTACTGGGGGATAAAGTCAAGAAAATTTATGGATGCAATCTGGAGATATGCATACCTCCTTTTCTCACAGACAAGCTACAACAAGGAAAATACAAAAAAAATATAAAGGAAATCAATAAAACTCAAGGAATACATCTTACAAATTAGAAGGATATAAAAGAGGAGGAATCTCTTCATTTTAGAAATTTGTTAGCCAAAAAAGACAATGGAGATTATCAATCAATTGCTGATATGCTTGAGAATATCCCATCCTTACTCAATGAAATGATAATCAAGCCTTAGGTAAATAAATAGACGAAAGGAGGTCAAATTAGTCATTTAGGAGCTAGAAAGGGATAAAGCTCTGGGACCCGATGGGTTCTTAATAAAATTTTTCAGGACGTTTTGGTTCTTGATAAAATTTGATCTTTGTAAGATGATTAGGTGGTCCTTGAAGAAAGGAAAATTGGGAGGTAATACTAATTCTTCTTTTCTTGTTTTAATTCCAAAAGATAACAATCCAACTTTTTTTCAAGATTTATACCAATTTCTTTGTGTAACACCTCGTATAAGATCATTAGAAAGATTCTAGCCAACATAATCAAGCCTCTTTTGGCGAATATGATATTTGATAATGGGTGGGGGTTGTATTCCCAAGAGACAAATTCTAGGTAACATTATCCACTTTTATACATTATTATGGTGCATTCTTTGAGCAAGAGATTAAATTTTAAAATGAGTAAAGGAAATTTGCCTCGAATTAGAATTGTCAAAGGCATGAAAGAGATCAATCATTCTTACTTTGCTGACGATACTTTATTGATTGGGGGAGATTCTGGAATCATTGCTCATAGATTCAGAATAGAAACGAATAAGTACTTGTATGTTTCAGGAGAAGTGACTAATAGGCATAAATGATGTATCTATGGTTGGAATGTTTCCTCCTCCAGCTTGAATTCCATTGCTGAGATTTAAGGTTTTTTAACTTTGAATGAGTGGAATTTTTTCACCTACCTTGGTATCCCAATATTTCTCAGGAAGCCTTCTTCTTTGGATTGGAAAATGGTGATAGAAAAAACTAGAAAAAAATGACTCGATGGGGGGCTAGTTGGCTAAATGTTGTCAGAAGAGTTGCTGATAAAATATGTTTTATCCTCTCTAGCAATTTATCAGAATTCAATTATCCTTTCTCCAGTTAGTATTACAAATAAGATTGACAGTCTTTAAAGATTTTTTTGTGGCATGGTGGAAAATCAAATGGTAATAAATATCATTTGGTGAATTGGAAGCAAATGGTGGCTCCTTTAAATCAGGGAGCTCTGGCTATAAGGGAAACAAGAATGCTAAACAAATCCCTCGGGGCTAAAATACTTTGGAATATTGGAACTAGAGAGTCTTCTTGGTGGAAAATTGCTTTGGTTTGGAAGTATACTAATTTTGATCGATCTAGAGATCTAGATTAGGAATTTTTAAATGTCAAATGTTCTACTTAGATTATTTGAAAGGCTTCTTTAAATATTGTAAAGAATCACTGTTCTTGGTTTCCAGAAAATGGTTGCAGCATAAGATTGTGGGATGATCGAATCTTAGGAAGAAAACAATTAAGATAAAATCCTAACTTAATCTCTATTCGAAATTGGGTGAATAAGAATTAGATAAAATTAATTGTCAGATATTTCAGATTGGGATGAAAATGGGAGATGGAAAGGATGGGATTTTTTTCCTTCTCAAGAGAACTAAACATGCAATGGAAATGGGTTGTAGGGATGTTGAGTGGGGTATCTCCTACTGAGATGGAAGAAAAGGATATACATGTTTGGGGAATAAAATGTGAGAGCTATATGGTAAAATTTAGGTATGTGCAGTAGCGGAATACCAATTGCCATTTCCCAAAGGTGCTTTATGGAATTCAATTTGGTCGTGTGTTTCCTTACCAAAAATCAAAATCTTTATTTGGACCCTATCCCATAACAAATTTTGAATTGTGATAATATTTATAAAATAGGGATGTTTGGTCCCTCACAATGTCCTCTCTTCAAAGTAGAAGAACAAACAACCCATCACCTATTTTTACAATGTAATTTTTCCAAAACAGTCTGGAAAATCAACTTCGAAGGAGGTTGTGGAAATGTTGAAATTCAAAGGAGCTAGAAACTTAGCATTCCTCAATTGGAATACAAAATATAACAAATTTTTTTTCAACAATCCTTGATTGAATAAAATCTAGAAGGATTTACCTTTCTACATAATATGGAAGACATTGCTAGCAAGAAATAAGCTTATTTTAAAAAATTAAAAGACTTCCCCCCTTCAAGTTGTAGGTCAAGCTTGGGACTTGATGATAGAAGCTTTGAAAGTTAAAGCTAAAGTGAATCAATGTTTGGAAAATATTGATATTGAGTAAAGACTTTGGATCTATGAATTCTTATACCAACTTCATATTAGAAGTAAAAAACATAATCTCCAAGATGCCTGGTTATTGAGAATCAATCCTTCCAATTTGAATGATTGGATAATGAAGCATAATTGCCATATTTTTTTCAATGATTATTATAAGAAGAATATTGGGGTAGTAGGAGAGGGGGAGGTAGGGGGTTCTTATCGATCCCGGAGGACAAGAAAATCACTCCTTCTCTTTGGGTTTGGGGGAATTATCTAACAACCATGTGGAAGCTCTTGCTTTATGGCAAGTTCTATATTAGGATTGTAAAAAAACTCGGGGTATGACAGTTGTTGGTAATTCTATAGTAATCCTCAACTTCATAAGATTAAAAAATTCCACTAAGCAAGGTATGTTCAGAAATACAATCTATAGCATTCATCATCTTATCTCTGAGTTTGAAAGTGTGGAAATTAGGATTTTTTTTAGAAGCTAAATACTTTTGATGACCGAAAAAGTAATTTATCTTGTACTCTTGGTAAGGGAAAGCTTCTGATAGGAGGTGAATTTCAAACTTGTATTATCCCATAATAGTTTCTATGCTTTTTAGTGTATCTTCTTTCTTTGATTGTCGGGTTGATATATGTCTCATAGTTATCATGCATACTATTAATGTTTGGAGTCAACAAAGTTTGGCAATTGGTATAGCCACTTTGTCAAGTTATTACTTATCTCATATGGATATAAATAACTAAGCAGTTGTATCCTTTGTAAGCACTTGGACTCTTCATCATCTTAGGTTATGAAAGCAATATCTTTTTAGATTTCTATTTTCAAGTTGAAAGAATTTGTAATTGTAATCATAGAAATTCTGATAATTTGAATATGAATAACCCTTCTCTTGCTGGTGAGAGAGTTAGTCATTGAATCAAACTTTTACTCTCCTTAGATGGAAATAATAATTTGGGTAGTTGTGTCTTTTACAACTGCAATTGGAAATTCATCTTCTTAGGTCCTGAAATTAATATCTCCTTAGAATTATGTTATCAGGATTTTTCAATATCAGTCTTTTGAATTTGAAGTTGATTACCTTTCGATAGAGGATCCTCAACAGTAAGATGTGAAGTGAGTTTTTTGTGTTATTTTGTCTTCATTGTTGAGGATAGTGCAAGTATTTGGTTAATTGAAGGCACTGTTTGTTTTAAGTAAAACAAAATAAGACTCACGAGGTGCAGAAGGTTAGAGTTTCCTGATACTACCTAGAATCTGAATGATTATTTGGATTTGAAGAATAGTGCTGCAAAAGATGTTAGCATCACTGAAAATGGTTGACTGGTTTTCTTAAGTTGCTTCAGTGTTCACCTTAGTGTTAATATTCCTCCACTATTGACCTATTTCACGTCTTTATTGGAAAGTGCTATTGGCCTGAATGATTACATAGTTTTTTATATTGTTATTCAAAAGGATTCGATATGTAGTTCCCATTCTACCCAATTGAATTTTGATGGGAAATGAATTATTTTTATTTGGTTTCTTTTAAAGGCATCTCTCTTTACCCATTTAATAATAAGTCTCGGTTTGCTTGTTGTTGTTGGCATTCAATGTTGGAAGGTAGTTTGATGCGCATGGTGCAATAGCGACAAAAGGTGAAAGAAGGCTGCAATGTTGACAAGGGTTGACTTAATGGAATTTTTGGTACTTTTGGTCCAAGTTAGGTATAAAGTTAGTTAGATGTGGACCATTTTGTAAAGGCGCAAACCTATAAAAGGATTTATAAATGTAGTAGGAAATAATCATATGTTAGAGAATCTTTTTTCGACATCTTTGAACATGGTTCATCATATGTTCTGCAAAATGTTTTGTTGAGGCTTGGTCTGAGGCTGTCGACCAAGAGATGTATTTTGGAAATATGTTTTGACCTGCGAAGTAATATGACATTGATGTATGATGTTGGAAACCTTACATCTTTTTGTCTATAATTTTGTGTCTGTTGTTTCTATGACCTGAATGATGCAATTTAAATGACTAAGTGTTGCAATCTATTTCTATGATGGTTTATGTTTATGAATGATGAGATGTCTTCGCATAAATAATGAATCCATATTTGTTGATCTCTTTTTGAAATGAATAAATTGTGTGATAATCGATCTGATGTGAATAATAATGAATGGTATCCAATACGATTGATGATGAATAAGTTATGTTAAATTGAAAACCATCATCTAGATCTTTGGTTAGCACTGCGATAGAGAGAGAGAATAGAATGCACAAGTCCTCCTCTTTACTATGGAAACTTGGTTCCTGCAGCCATCCCTCAAGAATCTTGGGTGAGATTGCATCTGCTTCGCAGGTGTTGCTCGATAGGGTAAAACCTATATGGGTTGGTATTTAGAGGGTCACATCGAAGAGAGGTGTCAACAAAGTGTGAACCCCTGTCGACAAGGTTGTGTCAACAAACGGTTCCATTGTCGGGACCTTAGTGCGAGGAAGAGGAGGATATGTTGTGGCATCTGACGAAACCAGAGATTTAGGACTGGTTCGATCAGAAGCATTGAGAACTCACAGCAGAAGAAAGAATTCTAGACTAACAACAGAAGAGTGGTTGGGAAGGCATATATATTCTGATATCCATGAATATTTCTTCGCCGAGTTTTTTATTTTTTTGTACAAGTGGTTGGCACAACTGACCTACCAGAAAAGAAACTTCCAAGGAGGCGAACCTACTTGCTGGACCCCTGAGCTGATGCATCGACTAAAAGAGGTAGAAAATAGAGCATTGAGGGATTTCAAAGTGTGGATCGACATCATTTTGGAAAGATATATGACTGAGTTTGCTGTCGACATAGTCAAATCCTATAGAGACGCAGAAAGGGAATTCTTCCAAGCACAAAGAGGTAGGTTTCTATTGTCTTTGCAATTATGGATTAAGATGCTCATTTGTGAAAAAGGTATATTGAAAATGAACTCCGATGAGTAAATCCCTGGTGTACGGAGGTTATGGGTACTGCAGAGATGCGAGTTGTATGGAATGATACTGGGTAGATGGATGGGAGTTATGAAGAAACTGTGAGGGAATTCGAGGAAGAGCGTGGTATTCTACGAAGTGGTGTAAGGTTCCAGTAAGAGAAGAGGCATAAGAATGAGGAGAGTCATGGTGCGACCGAAATAAGAAACTACGAGAGAAGATCACAAGGGACTAAGCGACCCTACAACGACGAAGGAGACGACTAGGCTACGCCCGAGTTGGAGGAATGACCAACCCAAAGAAACAATGTACATACACCTTCATGCACTGTGCAACATTTAGGAAGAAACACCAGATCATCACAAGACTTCCCGGTGTGTCATCACTAAAGTAACAGTAGCGTATCAACAAATACTAGAAGAAGGTCCAATATGGAGGGCGATGATGTAAAATTACTTCTGTTCCATGGGAATAGGACTGAAGACCCCGAGCAATATTGGTTTCTCTACGAAGCGGTATGGACTATGAAGCAAGTCCAAGACGAAGACATTAAGAAGGGTCAGTTTGGGACAACTTTCCAAGGTCACGCACTATATTGGTATATGAAGTTAATACAAGTTTCGACAGGGAATCCACAAAAGACTCTAGCACATATCAAGACTGGGTTTATTGAGGAATTTTGGAAACCCAAATTTGAGTCGCAGTACATCACAAAATTGAAGGAGATCAAGAAGTATCCGAATGAGTCAGTCTGGGATTTTGATTGATGATTCAAAACGCTGATGGCTAAAGTCAGTTTAAGAATGAGTGACATGCAACACAAAGAATGGTTTATAGCAGCTTGTGGACCATATCTGAATGTCATCGATGCAGCAGCAGATTATGATACATACTGAGGCTCTGGAAATTGTGCTTAAGCTGGAGGATTCACCAATGGGTGAAATTGGAGTTGGAATGAACTAGATCCAATAGCAATTGGAAAGTCTGATGATTCAGTTGCAAGATATCAAGAAGGGAAAATCACGGGAAAATACATTTGCGAAGAAGTATGGTGTACCTGATGTCGCATGGAGGGACATCATAAATATCAATTCCTGGACCTCCGTGACTACTTGCAGTCAGGCGCTCCAAATACATTAAGTCAAGGCGGTCTACTAGGGTGTTGAATCTGTCAAACTCGAGGACATCGACACGAGGAATGTGTATATCTCCAAAAGGTAGTATCGAAACCTGCAAACTTGTTCTGTAATTTTTGTCGTTCTATTGGTCATGAAGAGAAATATTTTCGAGCATATGAGCTTCTACAAGAAAGGACAATGGATACATACTACAAGAAGGAAGAAGAACATCGAAAAATAGAGAGACCGTCGTCGCAACATCCACCACATTTTGCACAACTACAACCACATTTTTCTCTGCTGCAACCTTAGTTCAACTAGATGCAATACGCTCTGCAGTAGTCACAGTATACTCAATTGTAGTATACTCAACTGTAATATGTTCAACCATAACCGAATAAGCCGTAACAACTTGTTGGCCGGAAAAAATGTCATAGGCCAACTTACGGAAAGACAACCCACACACTCGACTTAATGCAATCTTGTATGTGTTTAAAGTAATAGTCCTTCATAGGATCAAGGCCTTGCTGCCTGCATGACGTGCTCTCAGAATAGAGAGTTTCTCTAAGGTGGGTGTGTGCCAAGTTTATTCAAACCAAACTGCTAACAAATCAGAGAAATTTAACCTAATGACTAACTAATGCTAAAGATTATCTTAAGCTAAATGCAGAAAATAATAGATCCTAATTCTATTCTATGATAACCTAAATGAAGACTACCTATCTCAGCTAAGAGCCTGAGTTATTAATTTAACAAAAGGTTCTAAAGCATAAAGATGATCAACAATTCTGGATTGGTAGAAAAGTCTCCAATAACATAAGTAAATCTCAATTATCCTACAATAAGATGACACTCTATTTTACAATAATTGAAATAGAAATTAAAACCCAATATCATTGATATTAAATAGATACACAATCCTGAAACATAGGAATATAATCACATACTAACTTGTAAATGAAACAAGGTCAACTTGCAAGTTAGAAATTTATCAAAATAGATTTATTAACAATTGAAATTATGAAGAAGTTCATTCATCCCAACATGACAATAAATCATTTATATTTCAAGTAAGCATAATCATTCGAAATCCATCAAACATATTTCACATATAATAGCAAGATATATATACATGAAAATGAAGATAATAGAAGGGAGTAATCAGTAACACAGTATAGAAGTTTTAAAGACTTAGCTAGGGTCTTTAATATCCTGCAACACTCAATAATACTCAAAAGAAGTTCAAAGAACACCAATGTAACAGAATAAAGTATAATAAAGTATAATATAGATTCTCCAAATGTCTCAGAAATCGAACCGCCACTGGCAGCAACGTTTCTCGTTCTCTGGTTTACAAAAAACATTGAACATATAAAAATTACAGAACTTAAAAAAATGAAATTCTCTAGCTCTGATGAGCGCTACCCCCCCTCCTCTTTACAATTAAACTTATCCTCAATTTATAGGCAATTGGGTGATTCCTTTATTCGGGTACCTCTAAAGCGTAATTACTTTCTAAACAAACCCTCCAATGAGGTGTTTCTTCTGTGCAATTAATTATTCAAAGGCTGACACATCTCTTTTACTTGCTACAGACTCGTAGGAATTCTGGTAGCATTGTTTACACAGAGTAGAAACTTAACAAACTTAAACCAATTTCTCAGAGAGCGTGTCTAGAAAACTTGCAAGTCTCCGACTGTTGCGTCCTTAATGACCACCGTCCTTATCCAGTAAAACTAGCCCCAAATCCTTAACGATATGGTTATTTCCTTTATCTTTCTCATAGAAAAGTAATTTATTTTCACTTTTACCCTGCACAAAAATTCACGATTAATTCGTGAAAACAAGAAGAACTATCATGAAAACAAAGAATTAAAACAGATGTAGAAATCTCCCTCTTAATTGATCTTCTAATTGATTTAAGAAATTTTTTATCTTCCTGGTCTGGTAAATTCATATCGAAGAAATCACGATTTCTTCCTTTGGCAAGTGGAATGATTTTATTACTAATGAACGGAGTCCTTCTAGACTTCTAGCTCCTTGTTTGAGATGTTAATGGTTTGATAAACTGCTTTGTTGATAAGAAGAAGCAATGGCCAAGAATCTAGCAACCGAGATTGCATTTGTTCTCTAATTGCGTGAGTTGTTGACAACTACCACTTTATTACTTATCTTTAGTGATCCAACAGCTATGTGTTGCAACGATTCAGTGGACACATTGAGATGGAAGTTCTTTTGCATTTATTTACATATCACTTGTAGGCCAGAAACATCTTTAAAAATAAACCAGATCAGTCGTGAATAATTCCAATGATTTCCAACTAGTTCATAATATCTCTTTGACTGCTTAAGTGGCGTGATATCTGGAAATCATAAAAAATATTTTATGAAATGATTTTATTTGGCCGTTGCAGCAAACATATTTTAACATGACTTATCCTCCCAATTCATTTTAAGAAGATCGTGGCTCCATATGATGAGGTATCCATACACAATTTAAAATCATATCTAAATCCATTATAATATCCCTTTGAAGATGTTAAATCGTATTACTTTTAAAGCCTTTTAATAAAGTATCCATAAAATAATTACAAGGCTTTAATCATAAAGTAACTTTAATAATGTTATTAAAGGATATGTATATAAAAAGACTAAAATAAAATGGCATGATATAAAATAGTGATGGACCTTTGATAATGATATAAAATTTTGTATTCTATTTCTTTGTTAAATGAAATGAGCAAAAGAATCTCAACGCCATTATTTAATAAGTAATCAATCTAGGTATAGACAAATAACTTGTCTTAATCCGTGAAAGACTAATTTAATAATGAAAATTCAAACATCTCAAGACTGTCCAAGCATTATACCAATCCAATCAAATCAAAAGAGATAGTTATCTTAAATAAGCTCTAAAATAAGACTACGAAATCACCTATCAAATCAAGTAAGATAAAATAAAATCAAAAGCTAATTATTTACAAAATTTATATGAGGGACTCCTTTGATTTTACCACAATGAAGGGGAGTTGTTGGGGTGCCAACAAATGACGACATGCTGGGTGAACCAGTTATCTCTGCAAAATAATTCCGAGTCTTAAATAATATAAGAGAAATAATGATAAAGGCCTCTTCAAATGTCAATTTCCCAATCACATAACTTAATCCGGACATTGGATTTATATATGTAAGGATTGAATCAAAACTTTCAAAATCAATCAAACTATCCCTACCATTATCCAAAATCTTATAAAGATAAATGATTATTCTACAAATGCACAAAGAAAATTTTCCAAGGAATCGGTTTCTTTGAACCAAAAACAAACTCAAAGAACACGTGGTATGTAGGTATGACCTCAATACCACAGGATAAACCTTTTAACCTCACTTAGATCCTTTTATCCCATCCACTAGATATAGATAAATCCTTTTTTTTTAGCAAATAATAAATAAAGACATTAACTGAAGAGAACTACCTTGGCTTGGTAACCAGATGCTCACAGCATCATTCACAAGAACTGCCGAAAAATGAAAAGGCCGGCTCATGATGAGACCTCCTTTCTCCTAATCAAATGATTAAGAGCCATCACCCTGGATTGGTAACTAGATGCGGTAATGTCACTTCAATAGAGCTTACGATCATGACGCGTCGGCTTGTGATGAGACCTCCCGTTCTTTAGTTAATCCCTTATATTTTATTAATGTTATGTACAATGAATAATACTAAGGTTATTTTTAATCTCAAGAGAGATTACTTAGTGGATGGGGAAGCATATCCAAATGGCCCACTAAAGAGCAAAGGATGGCGTAAAAAGTCTAAAAGATAACTTACGATTCCTAACTTACTTCAATCTAGGGAAAATGATTCCTTTGAAAAGAAACTCATCTACATTATAGCATCATTTTGAAAGATAAATATCCTAGACAATAGCCGAGTAACTCATTTAATCCATTAATATGATCCATAATAAATTTTTCAAAGCCAAGACTAATTTCGCTATGGTTAGAATCTTGACAAACGAAGAGTGTCTTTATAATTATGTCCCTTTAACAGAAAATGATTTCGATCAAATAATTGACAGAAATACATGGTTTTGATCACCATATGCTAAAATTAGTTTACCCCTTTTTGGAAAACAAGCAAACCACTAAAAAAAAAATCCTATCAACTTGCAAAATAAAACCAATCAAAGCAAGGAATCTAAAATGGATATATGAAAACGCAAAAATAAAAACTCAGCCGTGAATAAATTAACATCTTACATGGAGAATAATGAAACATCTATGCCACAAATGAAATGGAAAAAGAGAATTAGTTTCTACAAGATGAACAATGTATCTATCTTTTTAAATTATAATTTGTGACATAAGAATTTCTTTAAAAATAAACAAGATGTTTAATGATTTAGGCCTTCTTATTGAAAAAAGGAAACAAAGAAAAATAAAGAAATTAAACTAAATCTTAAACACATATGCACTTACAACTCAAAAGATTTTGGTACCGATGTACAACAACATTCTTTGTTTTCTTAAAAGTTCTTGCTTATGATCATATAAATGTATAAAACATTTTCTCAATTAAGTCAAAAAAATAAAAAAATATATGACTTAAAAAGAAAATTTTAAACAAATATAATTATAAGCAAGAGGGTAAAAGGTAAGGAAAACATCCGTGAATGTATTAAAAAGTGTCACCTCTTGAGCTTGAAATTGACATCATCTTCATAACTGCATTTATTCAAAACAAAACAAGAAATGGTAAAAATGAAGAAAAGCTAATCTAAACCTAAGCCCAACTATGTACAAGAGAAATCAATTGTAATGAAAATTAAGTAAAGTGAAATATCCAATGAAGCCATCGAAGCATTTTCATTCGTGTAAGAAAAACATCACTTTCAATTAGTAAAAGAAAATGATATGTTAATAATAGAAAATTAGATGCATCGTACTTACCCCTAAAATATTTACTTGTATATATACAGAAAATAAAACCTTACAATTGAATGGAAACTTCTTGAGATAAGAATTTTTGAGCCACTCCACAATCCTATCATGAAACTTAGAATGAAAAGTATGATCTAACAATATGAATTCCATATGTGGTAAAAATATCTTATGAGAATCAATTCGAAGAATCAAATCACTAGCATTTATCACACTAACAACTGGAAGAATTGGTTTTAAATACAAAGTAGGATCATGAAATGATGTAATAGGTGAATGAATTGGTAGTGGCCTAATATCGAAAGAAGTAATCTTATTTAAAGTGTCAACAACAAAAAGTGAATCAATTAAAAGAAATGTAAGTCTTTGGTGATCACAAGTTATAGGAAACTCTTTAGCAAATATTTTATTATCACCAATCAAATTATATCTCTCATATAAGTAATTCTGATGAGAACAAGCATTTTTAGTTTCAACAAAAATTGGTGTTTTATTCTCATCAAATATCAGTTGACTGTAACCATCTTGCAATAAACTTTCTTTCTCTTTAAAGTATTGTATCGAATGATGATTTAATAATAAAATATGTCCCATTCCCTCAAACTCATGCTTAATAAGTGAATCATCAATGTTAGATATCTCATAAAAATGTGATTTTGAAGTCACATAGTTAGATAATTCAAATGGAATCTTACGCATATCAAAATCAGAAAATAAATTAGGATAAATAGAAAAGTAAGAATTAGACGTGAGGAAATTAAAAGAGTCTCTCAATTTAGAAAGATCATTAATATTTCGAAAAGATTTCTCTTTTATTACCTGATTATTTTTTATATAATTTGGTGATGTACCTTTACGCATTTCATATGTAATTGATTCGAGATCAATATTAGTTGATAATCCTTCATGTAAATCAAAAGTTTTATCAATATTTTCTTGAAAAAGATTAATCTCTTTTCGTGAACAACATTTAGTTGAGCAACTAAGATTCATGTCATCTTCTTCAACTTTTTCTATTGAATTTCTAGAACACATAAAATTATCATTAACATATTTGTGTTCTTTGATAATTGAATCAAAAGAAGAATTAATACAAAAATCAGAAAATGGTGAACATATAGTTTGATTTATAATTAACTCATCTTGATCTATTTTTGTAACAAAAGAATCTGAATATTGTCATCAACATAATCAACTTCTCTATCTATACAAATAAATTCATCATAAGTTCTTTCCCATTTAATTCCTTAATATATACAGGTTCAATATTTTGGATAAAATAAGTATGCCTTTCTCCTTTGAGAAGAGAATAATCACCGGAAGGAGTTGGTACCTCTTCTACTTCGATCTTGTTACCTTGGGGTTGGGTAGAACTTATGGAAGTATCTGAATCAATGATAGAGGACAAAGTTTCTAGAAGGGTTGGTAAATCATTTGTTGAAACATCCTTTTGACAAACATCTTGATTTTGTTGAATAAGAGGAACTTGAGAGTTGAAAACAATATTTAAAAGATTAGATTCAGAAGGTAAATCAGTAATATGAAATTTGCAAAGGATATGAGAAATCCTTACTGACAATTCTTCTGAAGACTCACCTTTCTTCCTTCGAAGAGCTTGCAATTCACTACATAGTTTATTAGAATCATAATCCTTAAAAGTATCTAAAAATTCACGTGGAAATTGAAACCATGTAAAAAAGAAATTAGGTGGAAATGTTTCCAACTAGCATTTGATTCGTCATTTGAGAGTAAGAGCAAATAACCTGCAAGTAGCACTAAGATCAATAATCTTATGTTTATTACATTTAGACAAAAACTTCTTGAGGTGTTTCCTTGCAGATATATCACCTTCACCATCAAATTCAAGTTTCGACAAGAGGTTAACTGTCTCATTGGGAATATCAATTAATGTAAAACTAAAAACTGATTCCCAAACAGGAATTTGGGCATGAGCCATAAATGATAAACAATCAATATTAATTCACTCTTCAAATGGTTAGCTTGTCGTCTAACCAGCCCTTAAACACATGTCTATGAGGAAGAAGAATAAAAAATAAAAAAACAAGAGGATAAATGGTTATTAAAAATAATTAAAAATAAAACCACTTGTTTTACCTCATGGCCCTCCTTCTAGCGCCATTTGTTGACTGGAAAAACTGTCCTAGGCCAACTTACAGAAAGACATCCCACACACTCAACTTAATGCAATCTTGTATGTGTTTAAAGTAACCGTCCTTCACAGGATCAAGGCCCTGCTTCCTGTATGATGTGCTCTCAGAATAGAGAGTCTCTCTAAGGTGAGTGTGTGCCAAGTTTATTCAAACCAAACTGCTAACAAATCAAAGAAATTTAACCTAATGACTAACTAATGCTAAAGCTTATCTTAAGCTGAATGCAAAAAAAATAGCTCCTAATTCTATTCTATGATAACCTAAATGCAGACTACCTATCCCGGCCAAGAGCATGAGTTATTAATTTGATAAAAGGTTTTAAAGCATAAAGATGATCAACAATTCTAGATTGGTAGAAAAGTCTCCAATAACAGAGCTAAATCTCAATTATCCTACAATAAGATGACACTCTATTGTACAATAATTGAAATAGAAATTAAAACCCAATATCAATGATATTAAATAGATACACAATCCTGAAAGATAGGAATATAATCATATACTAACTTGTAAATGAAACAAGGTCAACCTGCAAGTTAGAAATTTATCAAAATAGATTTATTAACAATTGAAATTATGAAGAAGTTCATTCATCCCAACATGAAAATAAATCATTTATATTTCATGTAAGCATAATCATTCGAAATCCATCAAACATATTTCACATATAATAGCAAGATATATATACATGAAAATGAAGATAACAGAAGGGAGTAATCAGTAACACAGTATAGAAGTTTTAAAGACTTAGCTAGGGTCTTTAATATCCTGCAACACACAATAATCCTTAGAAAAATTTCAAAGGACACCAATGTAACAGAATAAAGTATAATACTGTATAATATAGATTCTCCAAATGTCTCAGAAATCGAATCGCCACTGGCAGCAGCTTTTCTTGTTCTCTCGTTTACAAAAACCATTGAACATAGAAAAATTATAGAACTTTAAAGAATGAAACTTCTCTAGCTCTGATGAGCGCTACCCCACCTCCTCTTTACAATTGAACTTATCCTCCATTTATAGGCAATTGGGTGATTCCTTTATTCGGGTACCTCTAAAGCGTAATTACTTTCTAAACAAACCCTCCAATGAGGTGTTTCTTCTGTGCAATCAATTATTCAAAGGCTGACACATCTCTTTTACTTGCTACAGACTCGTAGGAATTCTTGTAACATTGTTTACACGGAGCAGAATGTTAACAAACTTAAACCAATTTCTCAAGGAGCGTGTCTGGCAAACTTGCAAGTCTCCAGCTGTTGCATCCTTAGCGACCACCGTCCTTATCTAGTATAACTACCCCCAAATCCTTAACGATCTGGTTATTTACTTTATCTTTCTCATATAAAAGTAATTTGTTTTCACTTTTACCCTGCACAAAAATTCATGATTAATTCGTGAAAACAAGAAGAATTATCATGAAAATAAAGAATTAAAACAGATGTAGAAATCTCCCTCTTAATTGATCTTCTAATTGATTTAAGAAAAATTATATCTTCCTGGTCTAGTAACTTCATAAAGAAGAAATCATGATTTCTTCCTTTGGCAAGTGGGACGATTTTCTTACTAACGAACGAAGTCCTTCTAAATTGCCAGCTCCTTGTTTGAGATGTTAATGGTTTAATAAAATGCTTTGTTGATAAGAAGAAGCGATGGCCAAGAATCTAGCAACCGATATTGCATTTGTTCTCTAATTGCGTGAGTTGTTGACAACTACCACTTTATTACTTATCTTCAGTGATGCAACATCTATGTGTTGCAGTGATTCAGTGGACACGTTGAGATGTAGTTTCTTTTGGATTTATTTACATATCACTTGTAGGTCGAAAATATCTTTAAAAATAAACCAGACAAGTCGTGAATAATTCCAATGATTTCCAACTAGTTCATAACATCTTTTTGACTGCTTAAGTGGCATGATATCTAGAAATCATAAAAGAGATTTTATGAAATGATTTTATTTGGCCGTTGCAGCAAACAGATTTTAACATGACTTATCCTCCCAATTCATTTTAAGAAGATCGTGGCTCCATATGATGAGGTATCCATACACAATTTAAAATCATATCTAAATCCATTATAATATCCCTTTTAAAATGTTAAATCGTATTACTTTTAAAGCATTTTAATAAAGTATCCATAAAATAATTACAAGGCTTTAATCATAAAGTAACTTTAATAATGTTATTAAAGGATATGTATATAAAAAGAATTAAATAAAATGGCATGATATAAAATGATGATGGACCTTTGATAATGATATAAAATTTTGCATTCTATTTCTTTGTTAAATCAAATGAGCAAAAGAGTCTCAAGGCCATTATTTAATAACTAATCAATCTAGGCATAGACAAATAACTTGTCTTAATCCGTGAAAGACTAAGTTAATAATGAAAATTCAAACATCTCAAGACTGTCGAAGCATTATACCAATTCAATCAAATCAAAAGGCGTAGTTATCTTAAAAAATCTCTAAAAAAAGACTACGAAATCACCTATCAAATCAAGTAAGATAAAATAAAATCAAAAGCTAATTATTTACAAAATTTATATGAGGGACCCCTTTGATTTTACCAAAATGAAGGGGAGTTGTTGGGGTGCCAACAAATGGCGACATGCTGGGCGAACCAGTTATCTCTGCAAAATAATTATGAGTCTTAAATAATATAAGAGAAATAATGATAAAGGCCTCTTCAAATGTCAATTTCCCAATCACATAACTTAATCCGGCCATTGGCTTTATATATGTAAATATTGAACCAAAACATTCAAAATCAATCAAACTATCCCTACCATTATCCAAAATCTTATAAAGATAAATGATTATTCTACAAATGCACAAAGAAAATTTTCCAAGGAATCAATTTCTCTTAACCAAAACAAGTCAAAGAACACGTAGTATGTAGGTATGACCTCAATACCACAAGATAAACCTTTTAACCTCACTTAGATTCTTTTATCCCATCCACTAGATATAGATAAATCTTTTTTTTTTAACAAATAATAAATAAAGACATTAACTGAAGACTACTACCTTGGCTTGGTAACCAGATGTTGGCAGCATCATTCACAAAAACTTCCGAAAAATGAAAAGGCCGGCTTGTGATGAGACCTCCTTTCTCCTAATCAAATGATTAAGAGCCATCACCCCAGCTTGGTAACTAGATGCGGTAATGTGAATTCAACAGAGCTTATGATCATGATGGGTCGGTTCGTGATGAGACCTCCCATTCTTCAGTTAATCCCTTATATTTTATTAATAGTATGTACAATGAATAATATTGAGGTTATTGTTAATCTCAAGAGAGATTACTTAGTGGATGGGGAAGCATATCCAAATGGCCCACTAAAGAGCAAAGGATGGCGTAGAAAGTCTAAAAGATAACTTATGATTCTTGACTTACTTCAATATAGCGAAAATGATTCCTTTGAAAAGAAACTCATCTACATTATAGCATCATTTTGAAAGATAAAGATCCTAGGCAATAGGCGAGTAACTCAATTCGATCAATATGATCCATAATAAAATTTTCAAAGCCAAGACTAATTTTGCTCTGGTTAGAATCTTGACAAAAGAAGAGTGTCTTTATAATAATGTCCCTTTAACAAAAAATGATTTCGATCAAATACTTGACAAAAATACATGGTTTTGATCACCATATGCTAAAATTAGTTTACCCCTTTTTGGAAAACAAGCAAACCACTCAAAAGAAAATCCTATCAACTTGCAAAATAA
>LPNX010017165.1:1076197-1107985 GCA_001517045.1 Pseudotsuga menziesii
AAAATGAAAAAATAAAAACTCAACCCTGAATAAATTAACATCTTACATGGAGAAAAATGAAACAACTATGCCATAAATGAAATGGAAAAAGAGAATTAGTTTCTACAAGATGAACAATGTATCTATCTTTTTAAATTATAATTTGTGACATAAGAATTTCTTTAAAAATAAACAAGATGTTTAATAATTTAGGCCTTCTTATTGAAAAAAGGAAACAAAGAAAAATAAAGAAATTAAGCTAAGTCTTAAACACATATGCACTTACAACTCAAAAGATTTTGGTATTGATGTACAACAACATTCTTTGTTTTCTTAAAAGTTCTTGCTTATGATCATAAAAAATGTATAAAACATTTTTTCAATTAAGTCAAAAAAATAAAAGATATATGACTTAAAAAGAAAATTTTAAACAAATATAATTATAAGCAAGAGGGTAAAAGGTAAGGAAGACATCCCTGAATGTATTAAAAAGTGTCACCTCTTGAGCTTAAAATTGGCATCATCTTCATAACTACATTTATTCAAAACAAAACAAGAAATGGTAAAAATGAAGAAAAACTAATCTAAACCTAAGCCTAACTATGTACAAGAGAAATCAATTGTAATGAAAATTAAGAAAAGTGAAATAGCCAATGAAGCCATCGAAGCATTTTCATTCCTGTAAGAAAAACATCACTTTCAATTAGAAAAAGAAAATGATATGTTAATAATAGAAAATTAGATGCATCGTACTTACCACTAAAATCTTTACTTGTATATACAGAAAATAAAGCCTTACCATTGAATGGAAACTTCTTGAGATAAGAATTTTCGAGCCACTCCACAATCCTATCATGAAACTTAGAAGGCAAAGTATGATCTAACAATAAGAATTCCATATGTGGTAAAAATATCTTATGAGAATCAATTCGAAGAATCAAATCACTAGCATTTATCACACTAACAATTGGAAGAATTGGTTTTAAATACAAAGTAGGATCATGAAATGATGTAATAGGTGAATGAATTGGTAGTGGCCTAATATCGAAAGAAGTAATCTTATTTAAATGGTCAACAACTAAAAGCGAATCAATTAAAAGAGATGTAAGTCTTTGGTGATCACAAGTTATAGGAAACTCTTCAACAAATATTTTATTATCACCAATCAAATTATATCTCTCATATAAGTAATTCTGATGAGAACAACAATTTTTAGTTTCAATAAAAAATGGTGTTTTATTCTCATCAAATATCGGTTGACCGTAACCATCTTGCAATAAACCTTCTTTCTCTTTAAAATATTGTATCAAATGATGATTTAATAATAAAATATGTTCTAATCCCTCAAACTCATGCTTAATAAGTGAATCATCAATGTTAGATATCTCATAAAAATGTGATTTTGAAGTCACATAGTTAGATAATTCAAATTGAATCTTACGCATATCAAAATCAGAAAATAAATCAGGATAAATAGAAAAGTAAGAATTAGAAGTGAGGAAATTAAAAGAGTCTCTCAATTTAGAAAGATCATTAATATTTCGAAAAGATTTCTCTTTTATTACCTGATTATTTTCAATATAATTTGGTGATGTACCTTTACGCATTCCATGTGAAATTGATTCGAGATCAAGATTAATTGATAATCCTTCATGTAAATCAAAACTTTTATCAATCTTTTCTTGAAAAAGATTAATCTCTTTTCATGAGCAACTAAGACTCATGTCATCTTCTTCAACTTTTTCTATTGAATTTCTAGAACACATAAAATTATCATTAACATATTTGTGCTCTTTAATAATTGAATCGAAAGAAGAATTAATACAAAAATCAGAAAATGGTGAACATATTGTTTGATTTATAATTAATTCATCTTGATCTATTTTTGTAACAAAAGAATTTGAATATTGTCGTTCATCAACATAATCAACTTCTCTATCTATACAAATAAATTCATCATGAGTAAGTTCTTTCCCATTTGATTCCTTAATATATATAGGTTCAATATTTTGGATAAAAGAAGTATGCCTTTTTCCTTTGAGAAGAGAATAATCATCGGAAGGAGTTGGTACCTCTTCTACTTCGATCTTGTCACCTTGGGGTTGGGTAGAACTTATGGAAGTATTTGAATCAATGATAGAGAAAGAAGTTTCTAGAAGGGTTGGTAAATGATTTGTTGAAACATCCATTTGAAAAACATCTTGATTTTGTTGAATAAGAGGAACTTGAGAGTTGAAAACAATATTTAAAAGATCAGATTCAGAAGGTAAATCAGTAATATGAAATTTGCAAAGGATAGGAGAAATCCTTACTGAAGACTCACCTTTCCTCCTTCGAAGAGCCTGCAATTCACTACATAGTTTATTAGCATAATAATCCTTAAAAGTATCTAAAAATTCATGTGCAAATTGAAACCATGTAAAAAAGAAATTAGGTGGAAATGTTTCCAACCAACATTTGATTCATCCTTTGAGAGTAAGAGCAAATAACCTGCAAGCAGCACCAAGATCAATAATCTTATGTTTATTACATTTAGACAAAAACTTCTTGAGGTGTTTCCTTGCAGATATATCGCCTTCACCATCAAATTCAAGTTTTGACAAGAGGTTAACTATCTCATTGGGAATATCAATTAATGTAAAACTAAAAACTGATTCCCAAACAGGAATTAGGGCATGAGCCATGAATGATAAACAATCAATATTAATTCATTCTTCAAATGGTTAGCTTGTCGTCTAACCAGCCCTTAAACACACGTCTATGACGAAGAAGAATAAAAAATATAAAAGCTGAAAAATAAAAAAGCAAGAGGATAAATGGTTATTAAAAATAATTAAAAATAAAACAACTTGTTTTACCTCATGGCCCTCCTTCTAGTGCCATTTGTTGGCTGGAAAAATTGTCCTAGGCCAACTTACGGAAAGACATCCCACACACTCGACTTAATGCAATATTGTATATGTTTAAAGTAACTGTCCTTCACAGGATCAAGGCCCTACTGCCTGTATGATGTGCTCTCAGAATATAGAGTCTCTCTAAGGTGGGTGTGTTCCAAGCTTATTCAAACCAAACTGCTAACACATCAGAGAAATTTAACCTAATGATTAACTAATGATAAAGATTATCTTAAGCTAAATGTACAAAATAATAGCTCCTGATTCTATTCTATGATAACCTAAATGCAAACTACCTATCTCGGCCAAGAGCATGAGTTATTAATTTGATAAAAGGTTTTAAAGCATAAAGATGATCAACAATTCTGGATTGGTAGAAAAGTCTCCAATAACAGAAGTAAATCTCAATTATACTACAATAAGATGACACTCTATTGTACAATAATTGCAACATAAATTAAAACCCAATATCAATGATATTAAATAGATATACAATCCTGAAACATAGGAATATAATCATATACTAACTTGTAAATGAAACAAGGTCAACTTGCAAGTTAGAAATTTATCAAAATAGATTTATTAACAATTGAAATTATGAAGAAGTTCATTCATCCCAACATGACAATAAATCATTTATATTTCAGGTAAGCATAATCATTCGGAATCCATCAAACATATTTCACATATAATAGCAAGATATATATACATGAAAATGAAGATAACAGAAGGGAGTAATCAGTAACACAGTATAGAAGTTTTAAAGACTTAGCTAGGGTCTTTAATATCCTGTAACACTCAATAATCCTCAGAAAAAGTTCAAAGAACACCAATGTAACAGAATAGAGTATAATACTGTATAATATAGATTCTCCAAATGTCTCACAAATCGAACCACCACTCGCAGCAGCGTTTCTTGTTCTCTGGTTTACAAAAACCATTGAACATAGAAAAATTACAGAACTTTAAAGAATGAAACTTCTCTAGCTCTGATGAGCGCTAACCCCCCTCCTCTTTACAATTGAACTTATCCTCCATTTATAGGCAATTGGGTGATTCCTTTATTCGGGTACCTCTAAAGCATAATTACTTTCTAAACAAGCCCTCCAATGAGGTGTTTCTTCTGTGCAATCAATTATTCAAAGGCTGACACATCTCTTTTACTTGTTGCAGACTCGTAGGAATTCTGGTAGCATTGTTTACATGGAGCAGAAACTTAACAAACTTAAACCAATTTCTGAGAGAGCGTGTCTGGTAAACTTGCAAGTCTCCAGCTGTTGCGTCCTTAACGAACACCATCCTTATCCAGTATAACTACCCCCAAATCCTTAACGATCTGGTTATTTCCTTTATCTTTCTCATAGAAAAGTAATTTGTTTTCACTTTTACCCTGCACAAAGTTTCATGATTAATTCGTGAAAACAAGAAGAACTATCATGAAGATAAAGAATTAAAACAGATGTAGAAATCTCCCTCTTAATTGATCTTCTAATTGATTTAAGAATATTTATATCTTCCTGGTCTCGTAACTTCATACGGAAGAAATCGCGATTTCTTCCTTTGGCAAGTGGAACGATTTTCTTACTAACGAACGGAGTCCTTCTAGATTGCCAGTTCCTTTTTTGAGATGTTAGTGGTTCGATAAACTGCTTTGTTGATAAGAAGAAGCGACGGCCAAGAATCTAGCAACCAAGATTGCATTTGTTCTATAATTGCATGAGTTTTTTACAACTACCACTTTATTACTTATCTTCAGTGATCCAACAACTATGTGTTGCAGCGATTCGGTGGACATGTTGAGATTTAGTTTCTTTTGCATTTATTTACATATCACTTGTAGGTTGGAAATATATTTAAAAATAAACTAGATTAGTCGTGAATAATTCCAATGATTGCTAACTAGTTCATAATATCTCTTTGACTGCTTAAGTGGCGTGATATCTGGAAATCATAAAAAAGATTTTATGAAATGATTTTATTTGGCTGTTGTAGCAAATAGATTTTAACATGACTTATCCTCCCAATTCATTTTAAGAAGATCGTGGCTCCATATGACGAGGTATCCATACACAATTTAAAATCATATCTAAATCTATTATAATATCCCTTTGAAAATGTTAAATTGTATTACTTTTAAAGACTTTTAATAAAGTATCCATAAAATAATTACAAGGCTTTAATCATAAAGTAACTTTAATAAAATGGCATAGTATAAAATGGTGATGGGCCTTTGATAATGATATAAAATTTTGCATTCTATTTCTTTGTTAAATGAAATGAGCAAAAGAATCTCAAGGTCATTGTTTAATAAGTAATCAATCTAGGTATAGACAAATAACTTGTCTTCATTTGTGAAAGACTCATTTAATAATGAAAATTCAAACATCTCAAGACTGTCGAAGAATTATACCAATCCAATCAAATCAAAAGAGGTAGTTATCTTAAATAAGCTCTAAAAGAAGACTACGAAATCACCTATCAAATCAAGTAAGATAAAATAAAATCAAAAGCTAATTATTTACAAAATTTATATGAGGGACCCCTTTGATTTTACCAAAATGAAGGGAAGTTGTTGGGGTGCCAACAAATGGCAACATGCTCGGTGAACCAGTTATCTCTACAAAATAACTCCGAGTCTTAAATAATATAAGATAAATAATGATAAAGGCCTCTTCAAATGCCAATTTCCCAATCACATAACTTAATCCGGCCGTTGGCTTTATATATGTAAAGATTGAACCAAAACTTTCAAAATCAATCAAACTATCCCTACCATTATCCAAAATCTTATAAAGACAAATGATTATTCTACAAATGCACAAAGAAAATTTTCCAAGGAATCAATTTCTCTTAACCAAAATAAGTCAAAGAACATGTAGTATGTAGGTATGACCTCAATACCACATGATAAATCTTTTAACCTCACTTAGATGCTTTTATCCCATCCACTAGATATAGATAAATCCTTTTTTTTTGAACAAATAATAAATAAAGACATTAACTGAAGACTACTAGCTTGGCTTGGTAACCGGATGCTGGCAACATCATTCACAAGAACTGCCAAAAAATGAAAAGGTCAGCTCGTGATGAGACGTCCTTTCTCCTAATCAAATGATTAAGAGCCATCACCCTGGCTTGGTAACTAGATGCGGTAATGTCACTTCAATAGAGGTTACGATCATGACGGGTTGGCTCGTGATGAGACCTCTTGTTCTTCAGTTAATCCCTTATATTTTATTAATGTTATGTACAATGAATAATATTAAGGTTATTGTTAATCTCAAGAGAGATTACTTAGTGGATGGGGAAGCACATCCAAATATCCCACTAAAGAGCAAAGGATGGCGTAAAAAGTGTAAAAGATAACTTACGATTCTTGACTTACTTCAATATAGGGAAAATGATTCCTTTGAAAAGAAAATCATCTACATTATAGCATCATTTTGAAAGATAAAGATCCTAGACAATAGCCGAGTAACTCAATTAATCCATCAATATGATCCATAATAAAATTTTCAAAGCCAAGACTAATTTCGCTATGGTTAGAATCTTGACAAAAGAAGAGTGTCTTTATAATGATGTCCCTTTAACATAAAATGATTTCGATCAAATACTTGACAGAAATACATGGTTTTGATCAACATATGCTAAAATTAGTTTACCCCTTTTTGGAAAACAATCAAACCACTCAATCCTATCAACTTGCAAAATAAAACCAATCAAAGCAAGGAATCTAAAATGGATATATGAAAACGCAAAAATAAAAACTCAACCCTAAATAAATTAACATCTTACATGGAGAAAAATGAAACAACTATGCCACAAATGAAATGGAAAAAGAGAATTAGTTTCTACAAGATGAACAATGTATCTCTCTTTTTAAATTATAATTTGTGACATAAGAATTTCTTTAAAAATAAACAAGATGTTTAATAATTTAGGCCTTCTTATTGAAAAAAGGAAACAAAGAAAAATAAAGAAATTAAGCTAAATCTTAAACACATATGCAATTACAACTCAAAAGATTTTGGTATTGATGTACAACAACATTCTTTGTTTTCTTAAAAGTTCTTGCTTATGATCATAAAAATGTATAAAACATTTTCTCAATTAAGTAAAAAAAATAAAACATATATGACTTAAAAAGAAAATTTTAAACAAATATAATTATAAGCAAGAGGGTAAAAGGTAAGGAAAACATCCGTGAATGTATTAAAAAGTGTCACCTCTTGAGCTTGAAATTGACATCATCTTCATAACTGCATTTATTCAAAACAAAACAAGAAATGGTAAAAATGAAGAAAAACTAATCTAAACTTAAGCCTAACTATGTACAAGAGAAATCAATTGTAATGAAAACTAAGTAAAGTGAAATAGCCAATGAAGCCATCGAAGCATTTTCATTCCTGTAAGAAAACCATCACTTTCAATTAGTAAAAGAAAATGATATGTTAATAATAGAAAATTAGATGGATCGTACTTACCACTAAAATATTTACTTGTATATACAGAAAATAAAGCCTCACCATTGAATGGAAACTTCTTGAGATAAGAATTTTCGAGCCACTCCGCAATCCTATGATGAAACTTAGAATGCAAAGTATGATCTAACAATATGAATTCCATATGTGGTAAAAATATCTTATGAGAATCAATTTGAAGAATCAAATCACTAGCATTTATCACACTATCAACTGGAAGAATTGGTTTTAAATACAAAGTAGGATCATGAAATGATGTAATAGGTGAATGAATTGGTAGTGGCCTAATATCGAAAGAAGTAATCTTCTTTAAAGGGTCAACAACTAAAAGTGAATAAATTAAAAGAGATGTAAGTCTTTGGTGATCAGAAGTTATAGGAAACTCTTTGGCAAAGATTTTATTATCACCAATCAAATTATATCTCTCATAGAAGTAATTCTGATGAGAACAAGCATTTTTAGTTTCAACAAAAATTGGTGTTTTATTCTCATCAAATATCGGTTGACTGTAACCATCTTGCAATAAACCTGCTTTCTCTTTAAAATATTGTATCGAATGATGATTTAATAATAAAATATGTCCCAATCCCTTAAACTCATGCTTAATAAGTGAATCATCAATGTTAGATATCTCATAAAAATGTGATTTTGAAGTCACATAGTTAGATAATTTAAATGGAATCTTATGCATATCAAAATCAGAAAATAAATCAGGATAAATAGAAAAGTAAGAATTAGAAGTGAGGAAATTAAAAGAGTCTCTCAATTTAGAAAGATCATTAATATTTCCAAAAGATTTCTCTTTTATTACCTGATTATTTTCAATATAATTTGGTGATGTACCTTTACACATTCCATATGAAATTGATTCGAGATCAAGATTAATTGATAATCCTTCTTGTAAATCAAAACTTTTATCAATCTTTGCTTGAAAAATATTAATCTCTTTTCGTGAACAACATTTAGTTGAGCAACTAAGATTCATGTAAAACAATGGAATTTAAGAGAAACTAATAATTTTACAATGGAATTACTCAGGCCTTTAAATACACTTCATCACATGCAATACATTCGGTAAAACACCAAAGTGGATCAAATTTATCTTAATTAGTCTATAACAGATTCAAGATTAACCTAATTGGTCCTGCATGTACCTCCATATGGATTTCCTTTTCGGTTCCATTTTTGTTGATGCTCCCGACCCCGCCTTGATGATTGGTGTTTCTCATGTTTGCGTGGGTGGAGATATACAACAACCTTAGCTACTAGTTTTGTTTTTTTTTTACTATTTAACCGGCGTTTCCTTTTATGCTTATAGCTCCTTAGTTTCTTCTTCGTTTTATGTGTTTTTGTAGTTTTTTCTTCTTTTGATTCAACTTCAAATTCTTCATTTGATATGCAAGTAGGTGCTCCAAAAATTTATTCATGTGCCACCTTGGGCCCTTTAGTAAAATAAATATCATACTATGTGTTTTTATTTTTCTTGTACCAAATATTTAAAAACTTCTTTTACACATTAATATTAATTATACTGATTGAGTTCATCTAAGTATATCCGAAAACAATATCCATATCATTCATACCTATAGCATGAAAATCTAAAATCAACACATATTTGTCCATAGTAATATTTTAAATCTTTAAAAAAATGAACAATTTTCACCACTTATCTATGTGCTTTGAATATACTTTATGAGGATTTGCAACCTTTTAGTGACATTAACATTTATTAAATTATGCTTGCTACTAAGGTTTATAAAAACAATGACCTTCTCTTGTTGAATATGTCCATGAACATGTAATAGGAAGTTGTTGCATGAAAATAGACCATTATGGATCTCATTATCCTTCTTCACAACATTAGTCCACCTATCTAAAAATAATTTTTCATATTCTTCATCCAAAAGTTTTAATAGATCCTTAAAGAAAAGTGTTTGACCTCATATAGTTGCTTCATCTATTAAGCGAGAGTATAGGTAGTTTTTTCAAAGGGATACACTTTGCTTACAATATGCAATGTTGTCTTGAATACTAGGACTATAATATTTTCTTGTAAAAAACATTTTATTGGATCAAATCCCACAACCAAAACTATAACTTACTCTTCCATGTGGTTTCTAGAAATAAATTTAAAATGATCATAACTTCATCAATATTGCTTAAAATCACTATTATGACCACAACTATGAAATGACATGGTCATTTTCACATCCACTTGAGGTGGTTTGATGGAAATTTGGGTGCTCTATCAAAAGATATTTGATATGCAATCCACGCGGTCGTCACAAAAAAACCCTAAAACAACTAATTTTAAATCAATGATAACCCCATTTCCGAGACTTCGATTTGGATGTTTTTTTCTTCGAAATTGAGTGTTTTTTAGATAGGAACTCATATAAGCAATTGGTTTTTTTATATTCTACACCTAAAGTTTCCTTAATTGGTCTTAATACCACCACCCTCTTTTTTCCTTCAAGAAATATGCAAAAATGAAAAAAAATATTCTCCACTTTTTTGTGCAAGAAAGGACTATGATACCAAATGTTGTGTACCTTAACCTAGAAATTGAATCAACAACAAGATAGAACCCTTAAATTCATAAATAAACAAATACATCTACATAAAATAAAACAATAGAATGATCACAATATGTAAGAATATCCCTAATGTAGGGTAACACCATTAACTATTACTTATGGAAGGAATCACTTCATAATCTAGGCTTGCTACAAATATTACATCAATACTTTACAAGACATCTCATTACATTGATTCTACGTTATATGATTTCTGTCAAACATCCTAGGTACTTTTTATAGAGAAACTTCCTTGTAGGAATAACTATATAGTAAGCCTTCTTACAATTATTGATTTTCACACTACATGTACTTCTTGGGACTTATTTACTAGAGATAGCCTAAATGCATATCATTATTCCCTTGGGTACCTCCCTAGGTACATTACACATTTGCTTTCTCTTGGAGCGATCTCACTTCCAACGATGACCAAGTGTGTAATATAATCCAACAATCAACATAGATATATATGTATGCATGCTCCAACAATTAATGAGAGCATTAGACAATTAAGAAAAGTGTCAAATGATTTATTATATTGAGATGTCACCCTAGATATGGAGAATTCCCAATGATTGGTTGGAAGTAGAAAAGTGAAGATACTCGATGGTTGTTAAATAAACATAAATGTTGGAATGAGGACTCAACCCAATGTACAACTAGAAGCGGCAAGGTATGATTTTCCAAGGATGCATACAAGTTATATGGGGGTGAATATGACCTAAAGACTCTATGAAATACTGCATACATGCTTTCTAAAGGTGTGTACAACCTGGAGGGAGGTTTTTATGACCTATGGGAATGCCCAATGTACTTACTAATTGATAAAATATTGGTGGCTAGGCACATATTTAACCCAATGGCCTCAATGAACAATAATAGGATAAAAATAATGAGATAAATTATAAATTTAGGAAAACACCTACAAGAACTTTTGAGATCCATTTATATCAACACATAGAGTGGGATGTACAATGGTTATCTTAGAGTTGTTGGCATCTACACCATATAAGGGAAAACCATTTTATGTGTATAAAATATTAGATACTATTTTAAATTCATCATGGTAACCCATTAACCAAACTGAAACAACCCATTAAACATAGATAAGAGTAGCAATAATCTTAGACACATCATTTACACCATAATCACAAAAACAAATCTTGACACAATTGACACCATGTTTACCCTAGAAACCCAAATAATAAAAACAACATTTGATTGGATTTAGTCACTTTTTTATTATAAATGTGTAGGTTACAATTCCATTTGGCTCTATAGGTCACTCTTTGTCTTCACATGGGAATTTGTACAACAATTCCTCTTAGTCTCAAAGAAAGAACCCATACTCATTTTGTATGCACGAAATTGTGGAAGAATGTATCAGTTGGGGGGTTAGATGGAAGGCTAGGAACCTCAACCCTTTTACTCCACCTAATCCAAACATTGTCAATTTTTCATTCTTCTTTATTTTTTTTCAATCAACACTTTTGAGTTTGGTTCTTGTGTTTTTATTTTCTCTCTCTTTTTTTCCATTTCCTTTTTTCTCCTTTTTAATTTCTTCATGCCTACATTAGAAATACAAAATTAGAAGGAGGTGTGGACATCAAGTGATTTGGCATGGTTCCCTTCATGCCATCAACCCTTCTTTCTACCTCATCGATACTCAAAATTTTCTTATGTGATTAGATTTGTTGATTTTCAAGCCTTACAATCACTTGAGTCTATAGTCAACCGTTTTTTATGGATCCAATTCAGATCACACCTCCCCATTGGGAATAGTTTGGTCTAAAAATATTCCAAGGATAGGTGAGGGAATTTGATTTTAACTTAGTTCCTCTCATACCGTTTTGGTTTCCTTGGAGCTTGTTGTTTGAGGCCAATCTACTAGTTCTATTTTCATCACCTACAAATTACCCATTTCTTCCTCTACATAATTATATCCTCCTTCAACTCTTCAAGATAATGTCATGGAAATTATCCTACACTTGGGATAACTTGATGGCTTTTTTATCCATCCATCATAGAAGACTCAAATAACTACATATACTCAACATTCACCATTGAACTAATATGAAAATAAAGAGGAAGTATCAATACAAAGGTAATCTCATTCACCTACTCAATGATGTCAAAAAGTTTGTCTCTAAGGGGCTTGATTTTCTTCGTTGATCCTTGTTGAGGTAAATTTAGACATTGTCTTCAACATGGAGTTTATGATATTCTTTGTAATAGTCATGTTTAGCTTGTCTCAAGTTGCAATTATACTTCTAAATATGTGTCCATATTCTTTGTATGATCATGCTTTCCTCCCTCTCTTCTCCTTGCATATTTGCTTCATCTTTATGTTGTCCATATACAATGTCAAATGACAATGTGTTGCTTGAAGAGTGGAGTGATCGATTGTATAAGTACTAAATTTAAACCAACTTCTTGTCCCATGTCTTTGGATGTCTTTGGATGCTTGTTGTTGTGCCCTATCAATTGTACCAACATTTGGTTGAAAAATTCGATTCGTCCATTCTTCCAAGGATGAAATACATTGGAATACCTCAACTTGGGTATCCATCCATTCCCAAAGTAGTGTCTAGAATTTTCCCAAGAACCTGCTATCACAATTATAAATGATGGATCTCAACAATATAGAATATATTCGAACATGAAAGAATAATAACTTAATTTATTCTCATATGGTGGTAATCTTGTTGCATGGAATGGGCACACACATCTTATTGAAGTGGTACACAATGACAAACAAGTAGCAATGGCCTTTCCGAGACATGGGAAAATCTCCAACAAATTCCATGGAGATGCTCTCCTAAGGTCTGTTTGGTGCTGGAAGTGGCATGTACAATTCAAGCTTCCTATTCCTGCAAAGAACACAGTCTTTGACAAGTATTTCCACACTATTTACACATGCTCCTACATATTCGGATAATACAAATACCTATACAAATTTTCCATATCTTCATCATGCCAAATTCCCAACTATCTTGGAAGTCTGAGCTTTGCTTATAACTAAATCTTTCTATATTATGGCATGCACACCTTGTACAACTTGTACAATATACCATTCTATAGGTGGTATTCATTCCCTTCCATGGCAATAATCAGTCTCTCCTTTAGCTATTGGTATGTGCCTCCAATATCTTCATCTTCTTGATAACCTTCACTCAACAGATCAAGAGTGAAAGACTCACATTGAATTATCCCACCAACTACTATAATGTTCTTTAGTAGGGGTCATGAAAGCATGTCAATGAGTTTGTTTGTATCTTATTTATTTCAATTGATTAGTAGGTGGAATTGTTTTAAGAATCCCAACCATTTGTAGTGTCCCATTGCATTTTACTTTGAATTTGTAGGTACTATATGGGTTGATGATTGGTGTGTATATTAATGGTCTCTTTTACCATGAGTTAATGATTTCACTACTTCACCACTTGCACAATAACAAAGAGCTCTTTGTGATATCTTGGTCAGTATAGCATTGCTCCATGAAACAACCCTAAATGATAACAGATCAATATTTCTCCTTGCATCATCACTACCCCTAATGCATATCTAGTTGAAAGTGTTTCAAATTTAAAGGGCCATTAAAAGTTGGTCATTGCTAAGAGAAAAACATTATTGATCTTCTTGTCCAAGTCTTCAAATACTTGTTGTTATGGCTTATCCCCAATGAAAACTCTTTTCTTTTCAATTCATGGCATCAGGGATAATTTTAAGAACACCCCTTAAATTTATATATATAATAAATGGGCGAATATTCCTAATACATAGGAAAATTTGAAGGCTATTTTATCAAGAATATAATATGTATATATAATTTTTTGGCTAATATTTCATTCTATTATAGAATCTTGTAAAATTTTGGAAAATATTTCACTAAGTTATAAGATGTTGTAAAATCTTGGCGAATATTTCACTGAATTATAAAATATTTTAAAAATTTGGCGAATCTTTTATCAAATTATAAAACCTTGTAACGTCTTGGTGAATCTTTTGCTAGGAAGACTCAGCTTTTGATTATGTAGATTACTAAGGTAGTGCAATAGAAGAGCATATACCAAATCTTGACTCTCTCAAATCCTATACCCTCAAATAAATAAATGAAAGAATAAGAAGAGGAGGGATTTATTTATACGTTTCACAAGCAATATTGGGTCACTTACAGTTGGAGGTGTTGGTGAAACACAACTACACAAAGTAGATTCAGGACAAGCAGGGATTAATTCCATATTTTATCCCGTCCCTTAATGGTCCAACGGACATGTGGGGACCCGAATCTTGACATATTGACAAACAAATAGAATTGAACACTTTACATTGTGGAGTGATTATGGCACCCACGAACCATTAATATGGCGTGGGATAATATCGAGACCCACAACCTTAATATAGTGTATCAATTCCCAATTATCTTATTTTCCAAATCTCTCAATTTTAATCTACCCTCTAAGAAAAAAATAACCTTCTTATATGTTTATAGATACAAATGCCAATTTTTCCTTTTTTTTGTTGACAATCAAAATATGAATTATGCCATTTGATTTAGAACTTTTAGATTTAGTTAGAAACTTGTAATGGTTATTAGAAATAAGAACATACACTAACAATAACATAAATCACATTAATGCATCATCACACATATAATTAGAACTACTCTGTTAAAGACTACTTTTTCTTAAATAAATTGAGGAGGTGTTTGAATCCATGTCCTTGAAAATTTTGAAAGCATGCAAAATGTGGTAAAATTGTTTTAGCGCCCTTATTGAATGCAAAATACTAGATATCAAATAGCATAATTCCTACATTTCAAGTCAAACATGCCCTGTACATATTATATACAATCATGATGGAAATGAAGTATCGTGTTCCAACTAAATCATATATTTATCATACATAACTATATCCATTTTTGAATGATGATAGCAATTACACCTCAAAACAAATCACTAAAGAACATTTTACTTGTGAATGACCCTTACAAAAAACAAAATATCGTAAAGCAAGTACCAAACCCTACACATTTAGGTCACAAATAAAATTGATGAAAATAGCAATATGAATAAAAGAATCTACCAAAATGCTTTGGAAAACTCTATAAGAGGACAACCAAAATAATGACCATTCCACTGTAGCCGCACCATTATAATGACTGTGCATTCATTTATATTACAAACATCCCAAACATCAATAATAACAAACATAAAATATGAACATATGCACTCTCATTAATGCCTTAGATCCAATAATAATTGCAAAGCAAGATCTTAATATAACCACATTTTAAACAATTGGGTCAAATTCGGTTTGAATATATAAAAACCATGTGGCATCTCTCCATCAAGAATAACATCCATTAACACACATAAATGTCGATATATAGTTTAAACATGACATGACATAAAATAAATTATATCATTTGAGTTCTATAACACTTTCATGGAACCAATACTCCTGGGATAGAAGTAAACCCTAATAACACCAAATGAGCCCCAAGAATGAAGAGTTCCCTAGAATTCAACATGTCTAAAAAAGAATCCATGATAAAATCATGATAAAAGGTAAATTTACAATACAATAATCTATTGTAACTATGGATAAAAAACATAAAAAGAATGATAAAAAACATACCACATTAATTATTGGATAAAAAGCGTGATGCAAGTTTGTATTCTTTGATAAATTGCATGCGTGGCATGCCCCTTCAAGACCCAAGCTTTCAGAAATGATGATGTTATGCAAAGATTAAAATGTCGAGAAAACTAAGAATAAAAAGTGGAATCATATCAACCAAAACCTTCACCCTACAAGCTATGCAATCCGATGTGGTTGAACCATGAATCATTTTAGCCTTTATATAAAACAAAATAGCCCATGATTTTCCATCCAATACTAGAAATTGAGGGATCAAAGAAGGTATCGCATGAAATTGACTATAAATATAGGCGAATGCAATCATATGCCTGAATTACAAGGAAAATGGAGGGAAAAATAACCATTGGGGGCCTCCACTACTAAAAATTTGGGGCAAAGGAATGCTTTCACTAGAATTTTTCTAGAAATTGGAGGCGAAAGATAGATTGGGGGGATATTTTTCTACGGTTAAAAAAAGTTTTTTTTCATTTTTCCTCATTAATATATGGAAGGCTATTCATTTTGGATTTATTTATTTTCTAATAAATATTGGGAGAATACATTTTAGCTGAAAAAACCCTTTCCATATAAGAAAATAACCCACTAAATTTTTGTAACCCCCCAATATAGCCCATGGGCTATATATAACCCCTAAAACTATTCATGCATGGCATGCAATGGTGTTGACGTTGTTGAAAAAGTCGCTATAAACTTCGTTAAGTATTGAGATTCTCCCATGAAACTCTTGAACACTGTCAAAATGGTGGAAAAAGGACATTGGATGATGGTAGGAATCTTGTCTAGATCCACCTTCTACTCTCCTTAATCGATCATGTGTCCAATACAAATAAATAAATCTTTCTCAAACTCACATTTCTTGAAATTTGCAATCAATTGACTCTTCCTTGGTATCTTTCATACTCACGTCACCCTTGATGTGCTTTTCCCAACTATTGTTGAATATTAGTATGTCATCCAAATATACGATTACAAAGAAGTCAATAAATGGTGCAACACATCATTCATCAACCATATGAAAATTACAGGTGCATTACGTAAACCGAAAGGAATTACTAACCAGTCTTACAAATCTTTCCTTGGATTGAATGTTGTCTTCCACATGTCTTATATTTTGATTTTTACTTGAGGGTAACTTGATTTGTGGTCCATCTTGAAGAATAACTTGGCTTGTTGTAGTTGATCCAACAAGTCATCAATCCTTGGTAGTATATCTATTCTTGATGGTGATTTTGTTTAGGGCACATTATTCAATGCACATTCTCCATCTTTCATCATTCTTGGGTACCATAATGATGGGTGAATTTCATAGTGATGTGTTGGTCCTAACGACTCCTTGCTACAACAACTATTTCAACCACCGTTTCACTTTATCTTCTTTTATGATGGATTTCCTATACAACCCAATGTTTGGCAATTGTGACTCTAACAATTACAACTTATCTTGGGTGGCAGCCCTTGAGGTTCTTGAAACTCATCCTTGTAGGCCTTGATCAATCGTTGTTATTTCTAGTGCTATTTGCCACTACATCCTTCCAAGGATTCCTATTCCTTTCCACTTTTATTTTCTAAAAAATAAGAAGACAAACCTTTTAATATTAACAATGATTATCTTTTCCAAGTTGATTATCTCCTGAAGATGGCATCTATGGAAATTATTCCATGGTCTGGTTTGAGCAATTCTTACCCCTTTTTATTCTGCAAATATTAGGGTCAAACACTACCAACTCTCCACCTTCTAGAAGATCCTCCAGTCAAGTGAGCATCCAATGTATGCCTCCCTTCAAGGCAAGACTCAATCTTCTATGATACCATATGATCCATACATGGTAGGCTTATTGGTTGGACGAAGAGAAGTGAAGCTACATGAAGGTTAATTTTAAAGCATAATTTTTGGAATGAATACTTAACCCAATGTACAACCAAAATGGACGAGGTAGAACTTGAAAAGGTTGCAGACGACCTCAAGACTCCATGAATTATTGTGTATGGCCTCAAGATTCTTTGAAGGTGAGTATGAGCTATGGAAATACTAATAATACTCTATAACTAATAAAACATTGGTGTCCAAGCACAAAATTAACCAACAATCTCAATCAACAACAAGTGGCAGAAATTAGAAGCATAACTAGAAGTTCAGGAAAAAAACCATAATAGCCATTTCCTGACAACCATTGATCTCAAAACTTGAAGTGAAATAGACAATGGTTATTTAGAATTGTTGACATTCACACTATATAAGGGAATAAATTTTCCTGAGAATGCTATATCAAATACAGTTTGAATTTCATCGTGGTAACCCATTAACCAAACTAAAACAACCCATTAATATAGATAATAGTTTCAATACTCAAACACAAAATTTGCACCACAATCACAAAGAAATCATAAAGTAGTTCACAATACAATGGACACCATGTTTATATTGGAAATCCAATGGGAAAACCAACATTCGATTGGCTTTGGTTAGTCTTTTATTTATGGACAGATGTGTAGCTAACTCTAGTTCATTTTTAGACTACGCACAAGAATTTAGACAACAATTCTTCTCAGTCTCAACCAAATAATCCATACTCATTTGTGGTGCATGAATTCATGGAAGAATGACTATGTTGGGGGGTTACCTGGAAGGCTTGGAATCCCCAACTCCACAACTTTCCCCAAACCCATCGATCTTCTTCTTTGTCTTTTTCTCAATCAACACTTTTGAGTATGGTTCTCATGTTTTTATTTATCTCCCTTTTTTTCATTTACTTTTTATTTTTTTCCTTTTTATTTTCTCCATGCGTGCATTGGAAATACAACATTAGATGGAGGTATGGACATCAATTTATTTGGCATGAGGCTCTTAATGCCATTAACCTTGTATCCTACCTTATCAATATCCTTGAACTCTACTTTTGTCATCATACTTGTTGATTTACCAAACCTTGTAATCACCTGAGACAAAATCCAATCAATGTTTTTTGGATCCAATTCAAAACAATAACCTTAAGAATTGTAATCACCTAGATAGTCCCCATACTTGTAACCCTATAGTCCATGTACTATTAACTCACATAGTCTATGTGCTAATAACTTTTATAGTTCTTATAGCACCATGTTCACTATACAAATATCTCTTAAGATCTTGGTAATCATTTTGTTCTAATAAACACTATAATATCCCCAAAAATTATTAAAGACCATATGAAAATAATCAATGTGGTCCATGTACCAATAACCAATAAATTTATAACCCTTGTAGTAATAACCCTTAAGAGTTATATATTTCTTATGCTAATTACCTATAATATTAAAATATCACTATAACAGTAATACAAATAATATATATAAGTTTATAATACAACCTTGTGTTAAAGCACGAGAAAATGTTACCCATATATCAAAATGAGGCGTGGATACACAAAGTATGTATGATACCAATTGTTAGTGTTCTTTTCCAAACAACTATCTAGTTGTATAGCTATATAGTTATAAGTAACTTCATCAATGTGGTCCATGTATCAATAAATTTATAAGCATTGCGGTAATAACCCTTGTATCAATATTGATGGTAGTGGTAGAGATTATGTTTCTAAAACTTTGGGTGATCCTATGGAACTTGTAGAATTTACCAGGAACCCCCTTCATATTTATGGTGATAAACAAACTAATAAGGAGGATGTATTACCTATAAAATCCATTAGCTTCCAAGATGATACGATTAGGAGAAAGAGAAACAAGAAAAATAAAAGGGATTATGCACAATCTCTATATGATGATACCTCCAATATTGAATACGTTTCAACATTTGTCAGGATAAACAATGACTCTTAGAATAATTCCTCTCCTTCTTCCTCCTTTGGAACACAACCCTTTAGAGCAGATGAGCCTAGCCTTGGGGGTTCCTTATGATGATTGGAACTCATAACATCATAGGTATTGGGGGACGTAAAAAATTTCTTTACCTCAAACGTTTGTATGGTGTTATTAGACATGATGTTATCTTAATATAGGAAACCATATCTTTAGGTATTAAATATTCTGAAGTCTTAGTTATAATTTTTCCTAGATGGGAAGTTAGTGCTATGATGCTATAGGATTGTCTAGAGCATTAACAACTTCTTGGAACCCTACTGTGTTGATCTCATGTCTTTTAAGACATGTGTAAGTTTACTATTGGGAGGAAAAAATAGAGGAAATTTGAATTCTAAAATGGGCCTTATAAGAAAATGAGCCATCATATAAGAAACAAGCAAACCATAATTTCTTGATGAGTTGGAATTCAACAACCAATAGAATATCAATAAGATGAGTCAACCATAATGGTTGACTTGACATATTTGTCATAAAAAACTACTTTTTTTTCACATTTTCAACATATTTCCCTGTTTTTTTACTCAAATTTCGAACGGAAGCACTGGTTGAATGCGAGATTAAATTCAACATGCAATGAGTGCTCCCGCTTGAAATTTGAGTAAAAACATAGGGACATATGTTAAAAATACGAAAAAAGATGTAGTTTTTTCGTTCTTCCCCCCAAATTAATAAATATTATTTTATTATTTTCCTTAGGAGGCCCATTTTAGACCTCAAATTTACTCTAATAGGATTAGAGGATTAGAGGATTAGATAGGCCTATTTGTTTTTTGAATTTAAGTGCCCCCTTCTTTGATAGGAAGACCTTCTCGGATAAGGTGGATTGTAGTGGGATACTAAATGATCCATCCCTTATTTTCTATGGTGATTTGAATTTTACTTTTAATGCTAGTGAGGTATGGGTAAGGGGTGCCAAAGTAGACGATTTGGCTGAATTTTTTAATCATCTCTTAATATCTTCTGGTTTGATGGATGTCACTCCTTCTAAGCTTGGGCCATTTTGGAGGAATGGGAGAATTGGTGTGGAAGGAATTTGTAAAAGACTGTAGAAGTTTATGTGGAAACTGTCTTCTCTAAAAAGAGTTGTTATTTAATGGGAAAGAAACAAAAAGAAGGATCTATCTCAGGAACTTGTACAAATTGAAAGGAAAATTGATAGTATCTTTTCTTCTAATTTGGAGGGGTTATCACTCCACATGATAAATGTCTCTTGGATAGATTGGATCATAGGAAAGTAGGCATTCTAAGGGTTAAGGAGGAGCCTTGGAGACTCAAAAGTAGAGTAATTTGGCTTTCTCTTGGGGACAACAACACAAAATTCTTTCATAAGTATGCCAACTATAGGAGAAGTTTATGTGGAAACTGTCTTCTCTAAAAAGAGTTGTTATTTAATGGGAAAGAAACAAAAAGAAGGATCTATCTCAAGAACTTGTACAAATTGAAAGGAAAATTGATAGTATCTTTTCTTCTAATTTGGAGGGGGTTATCACTCCACATGATAAATGTCACTTGGATAGATTGGATCATAGGAAAGTAGGCATTCTAAGGGTTAAGGAGGAGCCTTGGAGACTCAAAAGCAGAGTAATTTGGCTTTCTCTTGGGGACAACAATACAAAATTCTTTCATAAGTATGCCAACTATAGGAGAAACCACAATTCTATTTGGGACATAAAAAATGAGCCGTGGAGTTTGGGTTAATTCCCAATTTGACTCGGAAAAGGAGGCCAAACTATATTTTGCTTCTCATTTTAAGGACTATGGAACCACCAATATTGCTTCCCAATTACAAGTTATAAGTTAGTATCCCTCCTTTTTTTTTCAAGGAAGAGGGACAAGATATTGGTATGGATGTGACCTTATAGGAAATTGAAGGTGTTTTAATTTTTTTTTCTAGGGATAAAAATCCAGGCCCAAATGGTTGGACTATGGAGTTTTTCTTAGAGTGCTTTGACTTGGTGGAGGAGGAAATACTTGAGTTCGTTGAATATTCTAGAACTAAAGGACATGTGTATGGAATAATGAACTTGGCCTTTATTCCACTCATTCCTACGTGTGGGAATCCCTATTATGTTAGGATATTTAGACACTTAGGAGTTAGTTAAGATCAACTTGTGTAATATATCTGTTAGGTAAAGTGTGTTTCTTTAGTATGCATTATTATGCATTTGTAAATATTCGAATTCAACGGTCACGATATGCTCTAGACATAAATTGATCCGACGGTTCAACTTCTCTTAGATCATACCTACCATTGATCCGTGGCCTAACACCTGATTGGTTCATGATCTCTATTTAAAGATCATGGAGGGTCCTTGGCTAGTTGATCGATTATGAGAAGATCATATGTAACTTTCTTTCTTTTGCATAATAAATTGCTCCAAGTAGCTATTTGGCTGGGGCCGTGGAGTGTTTCCCTCTTTAGGGTTTTAACCATATGACAAACATCAGTGTGTTGATCTGTGATCTATTTATGTGAAGCGGTTTCTCAAGGTGTTTGGTCTTTTGGGAGTATCATGTGTACCCAAACATGGTATCAGAGCGTTTATGAAGAGTTGCTTTCGATTTTGATCAAGATTTGGAACCGGTGTTGCCGAAACTTGAAAGGGTTTATGGTTCTAGAGTTTCTATGCATTTGTGTCCTGTGGGATTTGTTCCATTGCGTTCGGAGCACCGTTTCCATTGGGAGATAGTTTTCGTTTCACCAAAAACCATTTCCATTTGTTCCAGAAACACCCATTTCGGCAAATCTGAAGGTATAATGTTACAGTGACAAATTTGTTTAAATTTTTTAAAAATCTCTCATATTTTATCAATTTTATTATTAGATATTTATTGTTTTAGTCTTGGACTGTTGCCTTCCCTGGCTGCATATGCTCTTTGCTGTGCACCTTGCATAATCGCGGCTAATCAGGAATAAGAAGGGAAAGGCTGCATATGCTCTTTGCTGTGCACCTTGCATAATCGCGGCGAATCAGGAATAAGAAGGGAAAGTTTTTTTTTCTTGTCTTCTCGGTTACGTATGCTCTTTGCTGTGCACCTTGTGCGATCACGATGAATAAGAAACATCGAGAAAACTTGAAAACGTAGACTCTCCGGGTAAGCTGACCAAGATCTAACCCCACCCATAGTGTGGCAAAGTTTTTTTTGTTTTTGTTTTTTTTGTGATTTGCAGGAAAAAAAGGCAAGCACAGAGAACGAGAGAAGAGTAAAAACAAAAACAAAAACAAAAAACCTCATTCCTCTTTCCATTCTTTTACGTACCTTTTAAACTTAGCTCACTTGGTTCAAAGTTGTTTTATTCCTTGATAAGTCTTAAGTTCAAGTCTTATCAAGTTACTTTTTAGTGCATGCAATTTCTATTTTCAAGTTACTTATTGTAAAAGTGCATCTCACTTAAATAATAATAAAAGTGAGTCACTTAAGTCTTTTAAATTATTGCTACACTATTTAAAAAGTAACATTATTGTAAAAGTGAACATCACTTATTTTACAAAAAATGATTCACTTAAAAAACAACTTTCTTGTAAGTGATTGTCAAAGGTTTATCTTGGAAATAAGGGTTTTTTTTTAGTTGCTCAAGTTAATATCTCACACATCACTATTGGAGACATCTTCAACATTTTCTTTGATCAAGCATAACTTTATCATCTAGAATCAATTTTGAGTGCCGTTTTTTTTTAAACAGCTTAATTTTTCGATCTCTTTGCATCCACACAGTTAGTTTCTATTCTTTCATCCATTATTTTACAGTATGGCTGCTCCTTGTGATATTATACTTTTACAAGTTCTAACTATTTCTCATGGAAATATCGTATGGATGATGTTCTACGAAGTAGACGACTTTTCAGAATTACCTCAGGAAAAGAAACAGAACCCACTAATGATGATAAGAAAATTAAATGGGAAAATAGATGTGATGAAGCTCATGGATTGATTGGGATGTCAATATCTACTGATTTGCGATTCCACATATTTGGAATTGATGAACCTGATAAAGCTTGGGAGAAGTTGGAATCTATGTTTAGTAAACACAATGAAATTCGAGGTCATCAACTTGAGAATGAGTTGATTTCTTTGAATCCAAGTGATTTTTCATGCATTCAAGACTATTTATCTCATTATAAAACTCTTAGACTCTTATGTGAAGAATGCAAGATCAAGAAAGAAGACAAATAATGTATTTATCATATTCTTTCCAAAATTGGACTGCATATTCTGTTTTTGTATCTACATTCTACTCCATGAAAGAATCATTGACTGCAGCTAGCTATCAAGAGCCTAGTCTTGAATCCTTTTGTGATTCCTTAATTAGAGAACAAGATAAGCTCATTCATCTTGGAATAATTAACAATGCAGATACATTTGGGAAAGCCTTATTGTCCCAACAGAAAGAAAAGTCCAAACCTCCCAAGAAATAGAATTTTCGCAATAATAAGCCAAACAACAAGGGTCCCAAACCCTCTCAGTCAGCTCCTTCTTTAAAAAATGACAAAATTTCCAAGCCAAAAGGAAAGAAGACTGAGCGTCATTGCAATTTTTGTGGGAAAGATAATCATGATGAATCTAAGTGTTTCAAGAAGATGGCAGCCTTGGAAGCAACAATGAAGAAGCACCACATCAGCCTAGATTCGTCTTCATAATCTACCTCTCATGGACATGCACTTTGTGCTTCTGCTTACTCTTATACTGCATCTTCTTCTTCTACTTCAAATGAGTGGCTCATTGATTTTGGAGCATCTTATCATATGGCTAAGGATCAAGCCATCTTTTCTAATAATCATGAATGTAACACCAAGAAAATATTTGTTGGTGACGATAGATCTTTAAGTGTTGTAGGATATGGAACAGTTCCAGTAGAAAATGGTCATTTCAGTGATGTACTATGTGTTCCAAAAATTTCCTGCAATTTGTTATCAGTCTATCAAATTACTCATTCGGGTGAAGGTAAAACTGTGACGTTTACACCTCACCAAGTTGTAATCAAGGATTTTAAAAATCCTCAAAATGACCTTGCTACTGAAACTGTTGATGATATTACCGGTTTGTACAAATTTAACAACTTTGGGTCGTCACCTCTTCCTTCAGTTTTTGTTGCTCATTGTGATAACTTGAGTAAACTTTGGCATGAGCGATTTGGTCACTTAAATTATTGCTCATTGCAAAAACTATGTAAAGACAATATGATGACTAGTCTTCGATGGTATCTTGCAAGGATGGTGTTTGTTCCGGTTGTGTACTCGGAAAACATCATCGAGACAGTTTTGACAAACGTGCCTCTTGGCACGCCTTGGCTCCCTTGGAGCTTGTGCATAGTGACTTGTGTGGCCCTCTTCCATCTAATTCCTTTTCTAGTTTCAAATATTTCTTAACTTTCATTGATGACTACTCTAGATGCACTTGGGTTTACTTCCTAAAACTTAAGAGCGAAGTATTTAACATGTTCTTAGCTTACAAGGCCTTTGTTGAAAAACAATCTTGACATCAAATTATTAAGTTAAGATCTGAGAAAGGATGAGAATATGTTAACAACAAGTTCACTACTTTCTGCACTGAACAAGGAATCCAACAACAACACACTGTTCCATATACACCACAACAAAATGGTGTAGCTGAATGGAAGAACCACACTTTAAAAGAAATGGCTAATTGTATGATCCAATCTAAGGGACTAAGTCTTCAATATTGGGCTGAGGCCATAAATTGTGCAAATTACATAGTTAATCACACACCTACTAAAGTTTTACAAGGTATAACATCGGAAGAATCCTGGAGTAAAATTAAACCAGTTGTAAGTCACTTCCGTGTGTTTGGTTGTGAAGCATGGGCTCACATTCCGGATGAAAAACGAAAATCATTGCAGCCTAAAAGTGAAAAGTGCATAATTTTTGGATATTTTGAATATGTAAAAGGTTATAGACTTCTTCAGCCATAGTCTCATGATATAATCATTAGAAGAGATGTTAAATTTGATGAAAATCTCTTGGCTCGTGAGCCTGATTCGACGATTGTACCTTCTTCTTCTTCTTCCAACTTCCTTGACATGTTTTCAACTCCAGTTTCTGATGATGACAGTGAGGATGAAAATCCACCTCCTCCTGCTCACGTTCCTCCAAATGCACCAGCACCAATACTTCCTCAATGGGTCCATTCAACATGTGAAGCAGCTGGTGATCTTGCCGGTGATCCTAGAGATCAAAGTCGAACACGTTCTCAGTTTTAGCGATCCTCTTCTCTTCTGGCTCAAGTTTCCGAGAATCATGATCCAGAAACTTTTGCAAAAGCTTCAGGAAATCCAGATTGGGATGCAGCTATGGATGAAGAATATTGTTCCTTAATGGCGAACGATACTTGGGATCTTGTTCCTCTTCCAAAAGGAAGAAAAATTGTTAGATGTAAATGGGTCTACAGAACTAAGTATGCATCAGATGGAAGTATTGAAATACTTAAGGAAAGGTTAGTTTCGAAAGGTTTTTCCCAAGTTGAAGGGATGGACTACAATGAAACCTTTGCTCCTGTCGCAAAAATGAACTCCATCTGCCTTGTTCTTTGCATTACAGCCTTAAGTAACTGGGAAGTCCATCAAATGGATGTCAAGTTTGCCTTTTTACATGGTGATTTATAGGAGGAAATTTACATAGAACAACCTCCTGGATATGTTCAGGATAACTCTAGCCTTGTCTGTCTCCTTAAGAAATCCTTATATGGCCTTAAGCAAGCTCCTAGAGCTTTCCAATGCCAAAATGGATAGCTTTCTCCTTGACACTGGTTTTTCTAGATGCCATTCTGACCCCAATGTCTATACCAAGAAAGTAGGAAACCATCTCATCATACTTGTTCTTTATGTTGATGATCTTATCCTTACTAGTAGTGACCCTAAACTTTTAACCCATGTGAAATCCATTCTTAAGCAAAATTTTGAAATGTCAGACTTAGGACATTTGCATTATTTTCTTGGTCTCCAAGTCTTGCAAACCAAAGAAGGAATCTTTCTTTCCCAATCTAAGTATGCTTGTGACCTTCTTCGTCGCTTTCACATGGAAGATTGTAAACCAACCCCTTCTCCCTTCCAGTCTGGAGTCAAACTTTCTGCCACTTGTACTTCCCCTGAAGTAGATGCCACCTTGTATTGTTAGCTTGTTGGTAGTCTTTTATACTTGACTTATTCCCGTCCTAACCTTTCCTTTGTCGTTGGTCGTGTTGCCCATTATATGCAAAATCCTCGTGAAAGTCACTGGAAAGTAGCAAAAAGAATACTTCGATATATTTGAGGTACAATTCAGTTTGGGATTCATTACAATACAGGGGGGAAACCTTTGTTGGTTGGTTTCACTTATTCATATTGGGCTGGCGATCCTCATGATCGAAAGTCTACTGCAGGTAATGTTTTCAATATAGGATCTAGACCTGTCACTTGGGCTTGTAAGAAACAACAAGCTCTTGCTCTTTCTTTAGCAGAAGCAAAATATCGAGCCGTAGTTAATGCTAGCCAGGAAGCTTTATGTCTTCGACAGATCCTATCAAAGTTTGGATTCGAGCAACAACAGCCTACTCCACTTTGGCGCGACAATCAAAGTGCCATCAAGCTTGCCAAATATCTAGTTCTACATCAACGCAACAAACACATTGAGCTACACATGCACTTCATCAGAAATCTTGTTCATGATCGTGTTCTTGAAATGCTCTATTGCCCTACAAATGATCAAGTTGCAGACATCTTCACCAAGTCTCTTACATAAGCAAAGTTTTCCAAACTTTGATCTATGTTAGGAGTTCAGGAATGTGTCCTTGAGGGGGGTAGGCTCTAATGCCTCCTTCCTTCTCCTAATAGTGTCACTTTTGTAAATCCTTCAATCCTATCCCAAGTTTTTCTTAAGGGGCGATGTTAGGATATTTAGACTCTTAGGAGTTAGTTAAGATCAACTTGTGTAATATATCTGTTAGGTAAAGTGTGTTTCTTTAGTATGCATTAGTATGCATTTGTAAATATTTTAATCTGATGGTCACGATATGCTCTAGACATAAAGTGATCCGACGGTTCAACTTCTCTTAGATCATACCTACCATTGATTCGTGGCTTAACACCTGATTGGTCCATGATCTCTATTTAAACATCATGGAGGTTCCTTGGCTAGTTGATCGATTATGAGAAGCTCATATGTAATTTTCTTTCTTTTGCATAATAAATTTCTCCAAGTAGCTATTTGGCTAGGGCCGTGGACTGTTTCCCTCTTGAGGGTTTTAACCACGTGACAAACATCGGTGTGTTGATCTGTGATCTATTTGTGTGAAGCGGTTGCTCAAGTTGTTTAGTCTTTTGGGAGTACCCTGTGTACCCAAACAAGTTCCTTCCAAGACTTTAGACCCATTGCATTATGCAATCTGATCTACAAAATAATTACTAAAATCATGGCTAATAGATAAATTCTAGATGTTGTTGGAACTACTCAAGAGTGTCTACATACTGTCAAGACAAAAAAAATTGGATGCACTTATTTTGAATATGGATATGGTGAAGGATTACAACAAGGTAAACTAGGTGTTTCTTAAACTATTACTATTATAGATTGGCCTTCCCCTGGACGCTACTAATTGGATTATAGCCTATGTCACTAGTGCTCAATTTTTGTTTATCATTAATGGCACCCCTACTGGTTTCTTCAAGAGCAGTAGAGGGCTAATACAATGATGTCCTTTGTCCCCATTTGTCTTTCTACTTGTTGTAGATGGGCTTAGTGTATTGATTAACAAGGAAAAAATGAGGGAAATCTTAGAGGTGTCAAGATCCTTCAACACATTTCATCACACATATTTTGTTTGTTGACGATGTTTTATTATTTAGAAGTGGAACTATCATAGATTGCAATAATTTCTCTAATATTATTGCACTATTTTGTTAGCTACGGGTATGGAAGCTAGTCCGATTAATTGTGGTTTTTTGAGAAATGGTGGTTTTGAAGAGATATTTTCTACTATTAAGAATTTATTCCCATATAGATATGATACCATTTATATTGGTTTTAAATTTCTAGGATATTTTTTAAATACAAACAAGTATTTATCTAAGGATTGGATTTGGCTTGTAAAAAAAAGTGGAAATCATGATTAGAAATTGGTCCTACAGATGGTTATCTATGGGGGGAAGACTCACTTTGGTAAGGTTTGTTTTGGTTAGTATCACAATATATTGGATATATCTACTCAATATTCTTGTGTCTATTATCAATTAGTTGAGAAGAAAAATTATGCATTTTCTATGGTCTGGTTTTGGAAGTAAAGATAAGATCCATCTTGTATCATGATCGAAGGATTTGGGTGGGTGGGGTATACATAATCTATAAGGGTTCAATGCTTCCATGAGATTAATAGGATTATGGAGGGGATTATTTGGTGAGGGTCTTCGGAGTGAGATCCTGAAAACTAAATACTTGGAAAGGACTTCCTTAGTGGACTAGATAAAGAATAGTAACAAAATGGTTAACAATGGGTCTATGTGCTGGAAAGGTTTCATACACCAATATCCTTGGTTAGGTAGATGGATTTCTTGGAAATTTGTTCAGAATTGGTATAGACACCTATGTGGGGGTTGAATAATGCTACAAAATTTCTGGCCCCCTTCTCAATATGTAATCTCACTACATGATTGAATATATTACTCATATCTAGAGACATAGTGCATCGAATTATGGCTTGTCTCAGTGGCTAGCATCTACTGATTTTGGACTACAAGGTGCTTAGGATACTAAACGGGACAAATATATGTAGGGTCTCAGACATGTTGGTATCAAGTTAACAGAGGGTGATGATACAATTTCCTAGAATTGGAAAAAAGATGGTAAGGTCTATTCCAAATCGATGTATGATGCTATCTCCTTTTCTTTCAATAATTTTATTGTGAAATGTTGGTACTAAAAACTATGGAAATGGACCCTTCCATTGAAGTTGAATTGTTTTCTACGACTTTGTTTTGAAAACAAGATTTTAACACGGGACTATCTAATCAAAAGAGGATGGAAGGGATATCATCCATGCCATGGTATCCCTGGTTGGGGAAAACCAAAGGAGTATGGTTATCATAATCGATCACTCGATCCAACCCTAATAAACGAAAAACTAGCTACCCTGATAAACTGGTGCCTAGAAATTAGGGAACCTGGCTTATAGTGTGACATCCCTAGAGCCTTGTCATGGAGACTTCCTATTTGATCTGTACTGGAGCATTAGAAGGGGAAGGGGACAACTTGAGGGACTACAATGCAGAGAAGGGGGTACGTAATTTCCTAGCGTTGTGCAGGTTGATGGGGGATGAGTAAGACATTGGGATGAAATATGGATGGGGTTACCTACACCACTTAGGTATAAAATAAGCGGCCTTGGGTGAGGAGTGCTCTATGATGAGTGTGGCTATGTATTGAGGAGGAAGAGGTGGTAGTTTTCCCTTGTGGAATGATAGCCCCAACTTGGGGGTGTCATTTTTCAAAGAAAGAGATGACTTGATAGAGTGCCAATGGTTGGGAGGAATGTCCTCCGCTTGCAACTGGTTTGAGCACATTTAAAAGATAAGCGTTTTAATGGTGAATAAATGAATGCTATGGATTTTATTGTTTGTTTAAATTATTATTTATAGAAATGATGTAAGAATGTATTTACTAAGCATGTAATGTCTAAATTCATGGTAGGAAGACTTGCATAAGATAGAATGAGTAGATTTGGTTATTCCATTGCTATAATTAAATTCACTTCTATTGTCAAATTAACAAAATACTAGCATAGATCCATCCTAAACGCGGATCTATCAAGCATCGAGAGGCATCCAATTTTTTATTTAATGAGCCAACATAAAAAAAATTAATTACTTTTTATTTTTATTTTTGGTACATAACATGACAACATTATGTAACGTTACAAATCTCCCCCATACGGGGAATTACTTTTAACCGGCATAGATCCAAATCCTAGGCTCTATCAAGCATTGAGAACGATCAAATCTCTAGAGGTGCAAACCTATTCTTAAGTATTACACTCAGTCCTATATATAGCCATTGATTTGATTCAAACTAACAGACACATCTTTTTATTTAAGGTTGACATATAATATTTTTAGTTTTAATATTTAATATTATTTATGGCCCACATATAATATTTTTTATTTTGTTAGCAACGAATATTACAACATCTCCCCCATACATGGTTTTACAACCATGTGCAAGGCCCATCCTAAAACCATGGGTTGTTTAGGAGGCCTTGCACATCGTCTTAAAACCATTTGCAAGGCCCTCCTAAACCATGTACAATAAAACCATGGGTTGTTTAGGAGGCCTTGCACATGGTTTTAAAACCATTTGCAAAGCCCTCCTAAACCATGTACAATAAAACCATGGGTTGTTTAGGAGGCCTTGCACATGGTTTTACAACATGCGCAAGGCCAACATTTGTTTTGCGGATAATTCGATTTTTTATTTATTATTATTTTGTTAGGTAGACACATTATAACATCTCCCCCATATTGTGTTGTTTTTCTCATAGACATTTCTTTTGGCGGATAATTAAAGTTTTAATACAACATCTCCCCATATTAGGTTGTTTTTGTGGCCGACATTTATTTTGGCGTATAATTAAAATTTTATTTTTTATTATTTTGTCAGTACCAAACGTTACAAGATCTCCCTCATACTGGGCTGTAGAGTGCTTCTCGACGCAATTACTTTTTATTTTTGGTACATAATGTGACATTGTTATGTAACGTTACACATCTTCCCCATACTCGGTTCTAAGCACCTCACTACTCTCGGTGCAATCAAATCAATGGAAATAAAATTCATATTTGTATCAAAGGTAGAATTTGTAACAGAGAATTGGGTGCCTCGTGGTCACCATAATGGAAAAAGGCTGCCGAGAATTACAACTCAACACAACAACACATTAAAAAATTTGAATATTTAGAGATTCATGGCCACCTAGTTGGTTGATGGCTCTAGTTACAGGTGTGTATGGGTTGTTTAGGAGGCCTTGCACATGGTTTTACAACATGTGCAAGGCCAACATTTGTTTTGCGGATAATTCAATTTTTTATTATTATTATTATTTTGTTAGTTAGAAACATTATAACATCTCCCCAATATTGTGTTGTTTTTCTCACAGACATTTCTTTTGGCGGATAATCAAATTTTTAATACAACATCTCCCCATATTAGGTTGTTTTGGTGGCCGACATTTATTTTGGCGTATAATTAAAATTTTTATTTTTTATTATTTTGTCAGTACCAAACGTTACAAGATCTCCCTCATACTGGGCTGTAGAGTGCTTCTCGACGCAATTACTTTTTATTTTTGGTACAT
>LPNX010017168.1:0-37960 GCA_001517045.1 Pseudotsuga menziesii
TATACATATTGCATTCCAATTAGGATTGGCATGAAACATCATTTTACAATACTATGGGACCAACTAGCACTTGCAATTGATCATGAGCCGTCGCTTAAGCGACGCTTGATAGGCTAGCCGTCGCTTAAGCGACGCTTATGAGCCTAGCCGTCGCTTAAGCGACGCTTATGAGCCTAGCCGTCGCTTAAGCGACGCGTATGACCATAATTTTAAAAAAAAATTGAACTTTGTGCTTGCTTGGTAGGTTGAAAAGAAAAAATCCACGCGCCGTCGGAAGTAACTGTCGCATTTTGCATCAAGATGTAGTAGTGTAGAGTCGCCGAACACCATAAATTTTCGGAGGTTTTTGTCCCGAATAAGGTGTAGACCCTGGAGAAGAGCCATCCATTCTGCTTCATTGTTAGTTCTAGGGCCAAGTCCCCAGGAAAATCTATGTTCCACTTGTCCTCCGGGATCCACTAGTATCCCACCCGCGCCTGCCACCCATGTATTGACACATTTCTTATTATAAAATACTTCATCGTGATTTCTCTCACATAGGGTTTGAGATATGAATTCACGTACTGTGGACGAAGGTGGTGAATTCGTCCAAAACATTTTACCAAATTCAAGAAATGTGTTGTAATATAAGGGCTGATGCACAATCATGGACTCCTTTAAAGACACTTTAGATGCCACATAATACTAGAATAAATAAATAAACTTTGACTTTAGGTGACAATTAGGGGTACTTCCCTAACTTATTTGAAGATCAAGTAAAAAGAGAAAAGATAGGAAATTGAATCATATTTTATAATATATAGCATTTATGCAGAGAAAATCTGTGTAAATGATTATAAAATTAGTTTCCATGAAAGTGGGTTTTCAAATTTTCAGCACATCTTAGCATATATGTTTGTGCTGGTGCAGCAATATATGAGGTAAATGATGTCCATTTGGGATAAAATCTTGCAGACATATAAAGGACATATTGGCCTAGTGCAACACTATTTATTCGAATTTTTTCATGAATCATTTTTTTGTTATTAACTATTGAAGTTAGAAAAGCTTGAACTTAAAACCTTATGTGCGGGTGCAACACTTTAGGGGAAAAAATTAATGAAATCCTTGATTTCTAAATATAATATCGTAGAGCTTGATCTCGTCTAGTGCACCATATAGTTTTTTTGGGAAATGGTGATGGAAATCAAAAGTTATATAACAAACAATCGATGTATGTATTTGCAAAAATTGACGTGTGTCATTTAGAAAAACAATTATAAATAAATAAAACATAGTTTTTAAGGAAAAAATTACATATTCAGAATCGTAAGATTGTACTCTACAATATCATAGATTTTCATACAAAAATTGTGTATGTCATATCAAAACATGCCATCTAAACTGAGCATATTGATAGAGTTATAAAAGACAAGAAATAGCCCTGGTTTATTTGTCCTAACCAATAAGTTCGGTATTCCGAAGCTACTTCTGAACCTAATGCCAAACCTTAATCCCGCCAATTATTTTAATTTTAAAATAATGCATATGCGATATAGCTTATTCCTATCGCATATGCAATATAACGCATATGTGATATAATGCATATGTGTTATAGCTTATTCATATCACATATGCGATATAATGCATATGCGATACGATAAAGCTATAACTCATATGCATTTTTTTTTAACTAATTTTTTTTTGACCTAACGCATCATTGTTTATCACCCTCATCCTCATCATCATTACCACCCTCATCCTCATCATCATCGTAATCACCCTCATCCTCATCATCATCATCACCATCACCCTCATGAGCTTCATCATCATCATTATCACCCTCATCCTCATTAGCTTCATCGTCACCCTCATCCTCATCATCATCATCACCTTCATCCTCATCATCATCATCATCATCACCCTCATCCTCATTAGCATCATCATGGTCATCATTATCATCATCATCATCTGCATCATCATCACCCTCATCCTCATCATCATCATCACCCTCATCCTCATCAGCATCATCATGGTCATCATCATCATCATCATCATCATCATCATCATCACCCTCATCCTCATCCTCCTCATCATCATTAGCATCATCATCCTCATCATCATCATCATCATAATCTTCACCCTCATCCTCGTTAGCTTCATCATGATCATCATCGTCGTCATCATCATCATCGTTGTTATCATCCTCATCCTCATCCTCATCATCATCATTGTCAACCTCATCATCATCATCACCCTCATCCTCATCATCATCATCATCACCCTCATCCTCATCATCATCATCATGGTCATCATCATCATCATCACCGTCATCCTCATCATCATCATCATATTCATCATCATCCTCATCATCACCATCATTGTTCATCATCATCTTCATTATCACCCTCATCCTCATCATCATCGTCACCCTCATCCTCATCATCATCAACCTCAATCCTCATCATCATCGTTCATCACCCTCATCTTCACCATCATCATCATCTTAATCGACACCCTCATCCTCATCATCATCACCATCCTCATCATCATCATCATCATCATCATAATCCTCATCCTTATCATCATCATCATCATCATCATCACCCTCATCCTCATCCTCATCCTCATCATCATCATCATCACCCTCATCCTCATCATCATCATTAAGGTCATCATCATCATCATCACCCTCATCCTCATCATCATCATCATAGTCATCATCCTCCTCATCATCACCATCATCTTCATCGTCACCATCATCCTCATCATCATCACCATCCTCGTCATCATCATCATCATCATCATCCCTCATCCTCATCATCACCATCACCCTCATCCTCATCATGGTCATCATCATCATCGTCATCATCATCATCATCCTCAACCTCATCATCATCATAATCATCATCATCCTCATCCTCATCATCATTGTTCATCAGCCTCATCCTCACCATCATCAACACCCTCATCCTCATCATCATCGACACCCTCACCCTCATCCTCATCATCATTGTTCATCAGCCTCATCCTCACCATCATCAACACCCTCATCCTCATCATCATCGACACCCTCACCCTCATCCTCATCGACACCCTCACCTTCATCATCATCGACACCCTCATCATCATCATCATCATCATCATCACCCTCATCCGCATAAGCTTCATCATGGTCATCATCCTCATCCTTGTCATCATCATCATCATCATCACCCTCATCCTCCTCCTCATCATCATCACCCTCATCCTCATCATCATCATCATAGTCATCATCCTCCTCACCATCACTCTCATCCTCCTCATCATGATCATGATCATGATCATGATCATCACCATCATCATCCTCCTCCTCATCATCATATTCATCATCCTCCTCATCATCACCATCATTGTTCATCATCATCTTCATCGTCACCCTCATCCTCATCCTCATCATCACCCTCATCCTCATCATCATCAACCTCAATCCTCATCATCATCGTTCATCACCCTCATCCTCACCATCATCACCATCTTCATTGACACCCTCATCCTCATCATCATCACCATCCTCATCATCCTCATCATCATCATCATAATCCTCATCCTCATCATCATCATCATCATCACCCTCATCCTCATCCTCCTCCTCCTCATCATCACCCTCATCCTCATCATCATCATCATGGTCATCATCATCATAATCATCATCATCACCCTCATCTTGCTCCTCATCATCATCACCCTCATCATCATCATCATCATCATCACCCTCATCATCATCATCACCCTCATCCTCATCATCATCATCATGGTCATCATCATCATCACCCTCATCCTCATCCTCATCATCATATTCATCATCCTCCTCATCATCACCATCATTGTTCATCATCATCTTCATCATCACCCTCATTGTCATCATCATCATCACCCTCATCCTTATCATCATCAACCTCGATCCTCATCATCATCGTTCATCACCCTCATCCTCACCATCATCATCATCTTCATTGACACCCTCATCCTCATCATCATCACCATCCTCATCCTCATCATCATCATCATCATCATCATCATAATCCTCATCCTCATCATCATCATCATCATCACCCTCATCCTCATCCTCATCATCATCATCATCACCCTCATCCTCATACTCATCATCATGGTCATCATCATCATCAACCTCATCATCATCATCACCCTCATCCTCATCATCATCACCATAGTCATCATCCTCCTCATCATCACCATCATTGTTCACCATCATATTCATTGTCACCATCATCCTCATCATCATCACCATCCTCGTCATCATCATCATCATCATCATCATCCCTCATCCTCATCATCACCATCACCCTCATCCTCATCATCATCATCATGGTTATCATCATCATCATCCTCATCCTCATCATCATTGTTCATCAGCTTCATCCTCGCCATCATCAACACCGTCATCCTCATCATCATCGACACCCTCACCCTCATCCTCATCGACACCCTCATCCTCATCATATTCGACACCCTCACCCTCATACCCATCTTCATCATGCTCATCGACACCCTCAATGTTCATCACCCTCATCCTCATCATATAGATAAATGTAAATTGCATATATTCATTGAGCACTAAATCGTATATGCAATATATCTCATATGCACTAAATCGCATATGCGATATATCGCATATGTGTTATGGAAAACATGTAAAAACCTTCCCATTCATTAAAAAGATGGAATTCAATATCACATATGCAATATATCGGATATGCGTTATATCGCATATGCGATATGTGTTTTATAGAAAATGTAGGGTGGCATCATGTTGGCTAGCTTTATCAAGTATCAAAAGACATAATTCGTCTGAACCCACGCACACAGAACTGTTCGACATGCAATTTTTTATCATTACTTATATAATTCCATAGTTTTGTATAGGTTTGGGTGGATTTCAATGGGGAATGTACGTAATAGAGCACGAAATTCAGCAAGGAAGGTGCTTACACCGGAAGAAGCAGAAAATAAAAAACAAAAAAAAAGGGAAGATTCAAGAAATCATCGGCATTCATTACTTGAGCAAATAGTTCTCATTCCCCCTCAATAGATACCTGACATAGAGGCTGAGGAAGATAATGCAACATTAAAGGAAGCTGGTTATACGGAAGTTGATATTATTGATCCATTAGTAAATGAACAATCTTGTGAAAAGTTCAATAATTATGTTACTCCCGATGTAAATGTGACTCAGCAACAACCATGTTCGGTGGTTCAATCTCCTAATCAAAGTTGTGAGCCGGTAGTGGATGTAAACGTCACTCCAGCATTTCAAACGGCAAGAAATTTTTCATCAAAACGAAAGAGAACTCCTAAACGAATACAAGTGGATGAGAACGGATTGACTTCCATGGAAGGTAAGGTGGCTAACCGCACTATCCTTCATAATTCTTCTCAAATAATGAAACAATATTTTGATAACAAATCCGAAGCCGGTAAATGCCATTTGTTTTTAGCTTTGCTTAAATCTAGAAATATGGAAACTGTTAGAAGAAATTTAGGCATAACATCAAATCAAGTAATCACATTGTTAAATCTCTTGCTGCTGCATTCACATCGATTGGTAAAAAAACTCGTTCATAAGACTGTAATGTGGCTCGTCGTGTATTGGTTGAATCAATTGTATGTAGATCCACAATACAACGTTGTTTACTTAAATGCAAATCACAAATTGTTCCTTTACATCCAAAGACACTTAAAAAGTATTTAGTAAGAAGAGACAACCTTGATGTAGAGGGACAAATGGAAACATTATAGGCACTTAGCGGTAGGTTTCCCCGCAAAAACATGAAGTTAATCGAAGCAGTGAAGGGCCTAGTGCAAACATTTTGGCATGGTAACACTAGGCCTTCTTCTAACATGAAGGATGTGTTAAAACATTGTAGGGGTTCTAGAAACACTGAACCTCATGTTAAACATTATCTTGACATGACACAAACTCAACTGTTCGAGATGTTTAAAGTTTCCCACGTAAAGCTAAGGCTAGGGAAAAGATATTTTGAAAAATGCAAGCCTTGGTATGTTAGAATCAATACCATTTGGAACACTTGTTGTTGTAGATACCACATAGAGTTTGACCTATATTACCATACATTTGCACATATACATCGTTTTTTGCATCCTAACCATGTGCAAGAATGCTCAAGTATAGTACTGCCAATGTCATCCATAGATTTCATCCATGGCATCATGTGTCTGAGGCAAGATGGGCAGACACGTTACTTAAAACAATGTGTAGACGGTTCTTGCAACAATTGTGGTGGGATATCCTTGTGGTCTGATTGCATCCATGAAAGTGAAGATCACGCATTCGGGAATGCAATTTTTGAGAAGCAGAACTATCAGTATGAGACATATCAGCTTAATCTTTTTAACCAAATTTTCTATATTGACTAAAAAATTTTGCAAAGATCATGTAGTATTTTGTCTGCTGTTATCTATTGGGGTATTTTGATGAGATGGAATTAGGCCTGTGGTGGAGCTGGCTTATCTCATGAACACCAATTTGCATGCTCCAACTAGGGTTACCAAGGTATGAGATGGAACTAGGGTTTGGTGAGCAATTTGCAAGTTAAGAGAGGGAACTAGAAACAGATGATCACAAATACTTCCATGCACCAAATAGGCTTTCATGAACAACAATTTGCATGCTCCAACTAGGGTTACCAAGGTATGAGATGGAACTAGGGTTTAGTGAGCAATCATGCAAGTTAGGAGAGGGAACTAGAAACACATGATCACCAATACTTGCATGCACCAACTAGGCTTTCATGAACACCAATTTGCATGCACCAACTAGGGTTGAGAAGGTATGAGATGGAACTAGGGTTTTGTGAGCAATTTGCAAGTTAGGAGAGGGAACTAGAAACACATGGCCATGTACAAATCGAAAACCAACTAGGCTTTCATGAACACCACTTTCCATGCTATCACTAGGGTTGACAAATAATGAGATGGAACTGGGGTTTACTTCAACCAATTTAGGGTTTGTAGGGTACATGATGTATGTTAGTATGGTATGATGAACCAGTATCATAGGGCATTGTAGAGCATGATATGGTATATATTACACATGCATGCATGACTTAGTATTAAATGGTACATATTGTTAGTATGTAAATGTTATGGTACATGTTATTGTATTTTAGTATGGTATGATGTTAGTGTCGTAGGGTAATGTACAGTATGTTATTGTGTGTTAGTATGGTATGATGTTAGTATCATAGGGTATTGTAGGGTATGATATGGTATATTACACATGTGCATACATGACTTAGTGTTATGATGTTAGTGTATGGTATATGTTAAAGTACATGTTATGTTATTTTATGTTAGTATGGTATGATGTTAGTGTCATAGGGTATTGTAGGGTATGTTATTGTATGTTAGAATTGTATGATTTTAGTATCATAGGGTATTGTAGGGTATGATATGGTAAATATTACACATCCATGCATGGCATAGTTTTATGATTGTTAGTGTATGTAATTTACTTAGTGTATGGTATGGTTATGATGTTAAAAAGTTGATGAGTCGTAAATTCTTCCTTTAAGTATTGGAAATTCATTTAAGTTAGCACACATGCATGAACCACACATATCATTATATCACATAGGTGAACCACACATATCATGTTCCAAGATCAAGTCAACCATATATGTATAAATTTGAACCTTGCTTTATATTATATATGTATAGCAATAATGTTACAAAAATTGCCATGCCACATGGCCATAATACAAAATAGTGGATCAAAAAGTACATCTGTGTGTACATATGAACAAAAAGTTACATCTATGTATGCCCCCTATACATTTATTCTAGTTATCCCCCCTTTTGCTGCCACTGGTAGAGTCTTCGGAGAAGTGTAGCTTTCTTTTTCGACTGCTCACTGGTGATCCCCATCATTGAACAAGAGGGATGGGTTGCATCAGTGGTGATCCCCATGCTCACTGGTGATCCCCTCTTGTTCAATGCAACTCATAGCATATGCCTCCACACGATGTGCAAGAGTGTGGAGTAACAACATGCTCTGAAGACTCTGCATCTCCTCTATTATTTGTAGATGGGCCCACCTTAGAAGTGCCAGCCCCTTGGTCTACATTGCCTTGGACATTAGTCCCATGCTAAAGCAATGTATCTACCATGTCAAATAATGCCTCCTATGTATTCTCAATCACAAGACCTGCAGGAGGATATACCCAAAGGGGTTTTGGTGTACGTGGTTGGCGTAGTACACGGTTAGGGTCCGTCCTGGCACCTTCCCTATCTTGGAGCATCCCATGACCAACACCTTGGTTTCCTAAGAGATCGAAGTAGTTAACATGTTTCCCTAGGATGAATTTTGCATACAACTTCCTAAGAAAATAAAATAGTATCTCCCTATTCCCATGGGGGTTTTCATCGAAGACCATATACCAACGATCCATCCAATTGGCCTTTGTATTTGGTTCAATGCACTAGTCTATGGAAATGTGTGCTCGACTGGTGGGTGGAACCAATCTGGTGCTAGGGTCCCGAAATAATGAAAATAACTAGTCTTTTGTAATTTTAAGGGCTTTGATGTCTTTATGAGTCAATCCATCGGAGTAGTATTGCCTCCTGGATTCTCTGTACGAGGTAATGTTGTATAGATCTCCTTGGGCTTCAAAAATTGTGTCTGTTATTGTGTCCAATGCATCGGCTAAAGACTCTCTCAAATGATCCCCCCCTCTAATAGATGAGCTAAGGTGCCTCAATGACGCCAAATGCACAATAATCTGTGGGTTTTGATCTTGTTCCCCCTCCAGGTTTGGGTTTGGGTTAGGTTGTTGTGGGTTATTAGAGGCTGGGTTTTCCACATTGTGTTGTTCATTTGTGTTGTCTATTAATATTTAAACAAAAAACTACAAGTTATTTTACTTTTAATCATTCTTTGATTGAACATTCAAATTTTTTTTTAAAATTTGTTTAAAATAATTATAAAAACAATGAAATTATGGAAAAAATTAAAGAATTGAAGACTAAGTGAAAAGGATAAGAGAATTTACCTGCCATTGGAGCCACTCGACCTCGAACTCGACCTCAAAAAGATAAAATGCAAATCGCTTATGCGCTATTTCACCCTTGTGGTTTTTCGTTGTCCCGATCCTGTGCAAATGATATTTGAGGGGCCCGCAGCCTCTGGTTTTTTTTTCACTTTTCAATATTGCATATGCGATATATCGCATATGCAATATATCGCACTTACGATATATATCACATATGCGATATTGTAAGTGTGAAATAATGACTTCAAAATATCCATTGGATAGCTCAAAAACACTATTTAATTCATCATGTCAACATTTTTTCTATTCTTGCAGTTATGTATGGGATTTTATTCTTTCCTGCAAAGTTCCATATTGCATGCTTTTTTATCAAGGGTAATATGTGGTATCATTTGTGTATATTTTCTAGGCACGTTGTGGAGATCCATTATTAGCCATATGTACTATGCAATGTTAGCATACTACTTTGTGGAGATAATATCACTATTTTCTTATTATTTAATAACATTGATCATTATTTCCCTTTGCACATACTGCTTTCAACTTACAAGCACTAAATATCTTACGGTATGTAAGAAACATTTGTGAGTCCTCTTACATTCCTTGTTCTATCTAGATATACTTTAATTGGAAGAATTCACGATACAATACCAAATGGATTATTATGTATTAATAGCTCATATGTTAATTAAGAAAAATTTAGGCTTGCCTATCTACTAGTTGATGGAAGGTTGGAAAGAGTAGGAAGGATGAAAAGAGTGTCATTCAAATCTCATCATACTATGGAGGCTATGAGAAATTATATGATTGATCTTTTTCCTTCTGAGATTACAATATTGGCACAAACATTCTATTCAAACAAACTCGAATAGAACAATATATATAATTTACATTTTTCATTTATGCCATATTGTTCTGTATGAGCAATAAATTCTAGGAAAATCTATAGATATGTTTTGGACCTTGCTATTGTAGTCCATCCAATGCAAATATCAAAATGAAATTGATTGATTGGGTGTTGTTGGAATTAGGAAACCTTCATTGGGAAGGTAGTGGAAGAAGAGAGTGAGATGGAAGGGTTGTTGAATGGTTACTCTAAAATCATGGATTTCGATCTCTACATTTCAAATATCTTTAGATCGTATATCCTCCACAATGGTTTCTTCATAAAAAATGGATGTTGTTACCCCTTTAAGGAAGTAGAAATGGTTTCCATTGGCCATGGATTTGAACATTTTATTGATTTCCTGACTCTATATTTCTACCTCCACAAGGTGTCTTCTTTCCAACCTGGAACTTTGCAGGAAAGAATAAAATCCCATACATAACTGCAAGAATAGAAAAATTGTTGACATGATGAATTAAATAGTGTTTATGAGCTATCCAATGGATATTTCAAAGTTTTTAGCAACCTAACTCTATATTTCTACCTCCATGAGGTGTCTTATTTCCATTCTCTAATTCCTAATTGGGTCCTTAGATCCATTTATTCCTTCTTAATTTGTCCCGAACTTCCCTCTATGATCATATATTGTTAAATCCAATCCATTTTATTATCTAGCTCTCTTTTAGATACAAATATGTTCCCAAATATTTCCTGGTTATATATTTTTAGCCTATTTTAAGATTTTTTAGACTTTGTTGAAAATAATACTTAAGACCCCCCTCATTATGTATGCTTCTTGCCACCATTTAAATATATTGATTTTGATTCCTATATGATCAAGAAAAAAATTTCTCAAATAGAAATGGTCTATTTCTAGTCATCTATCCCAAGTCAATCTTGAAGTTAGCTAGACAATGATTAAAGCCTACACATGGTAAATAGAGGCTTCTATAGTCAAGTCATGGATCATTGATATTTCAAATATTAGGAACCTTTCGAAACAAGAAGAAACCTAGTGATTTCCAGGTTGTTTGTTATTTCATGTGTGAACTCCATTAACTTTATCAATGTAGTTTACTAGTTTTAAAACTTGAAACATGTCTTCCACATCCATTGTGATCATTTCACAATCCTTCCAACAACAAGTTTCTATCCTATATAGCAATATATAGCATATATGATATTCAACATTTACAAAACGCATACGCAATACATTTTCATGAACCTTAGCCTTGTGTTTGGGCTCGGGTTATTCCGAACATACCATCAATAATGCATATGCATTCTTGATTTGCACTTTAGAATTGCATTTCTAATTTCTTAAGTGGCACCAAAAAGTGGAACCAACTTCGTGCAAGCGCCCATAAATGAAATTGTACATGATAACGACAACAACATGTGTCACGTATAGTAATAGGTCTAACATACCATGGTTTTTGTTGCACAAATGTAGTGATCGACATATTAATTCCACGATGATCTTCCTTGAATTTATTGAACAATTGTACTTGTGTCATTTCCATTATATGTTTTGGATGGCTTTCATATACATTTCGTGATATTATTTGTCATATCACATCCCTTGAATTTGGTGAAACTTGAGCATGTTCCAACCAATATTTCTATACAATATCTTTAACAGCTTCTCCCATTCTATCTTTGTAAGGTTGTCTACAAATAATTGCCCAGCAAGCAAGTTCATCATTTTCATCTATTTGCATTTTGAATTTGCTATGTTTGTATAATGTCTTTCTTGAGGTTCCAATTGCTTGTGCTAGTTGTGTTGTCAAACGTTTTTGTCTAGTATTAGTTAAAACAATTGCTGTCTGAATTTCTCTATGTGCAGCACTGGTATCTTTCTTTCTGTATTTTCCAATTTTTTTATTGCATCGCCTATATTTTCTATCACATTATGTTTCAGTTTCAACTCTTTTGTCGCCTTGTGAATACCCAATAATGACGTAGCACCTTCTAACTTCTTGGACACCAATAAACATCTCAAAATTTGCGCTTGTCCTGCTATTGAACAATCTTTAAGAATATCATCATAAATTTTTGTAGCACGATATCGTGCAACATGTATGGGTAATTTCTCTCCATATTTGTCACAATCAATGTCTTCTAACATTTCATCATCAATGGTGAAAGTACCTATACATAAAATTAAATTAAATTTAACATATGTCCAAAAATACAATTCATTATAAAAAATGAATTTTGAAAATACATGATATATACATACTAGGTCCAATTTATAGATCTTGGTTTTGATCTTCAATATTGACTTCATCAACGTTAACATGTAAATCACTATTTACATCAACAATGGTCTCTTCAACTTCCATTTGTTCTTCTTGTACCCTATTTTCAATTTCTATTTCATCAACATTGTCATGTAAATATGTTCTTAATCTTCATTTATTTCTTCTGTTTCTGCAAATCTTGCTCTTTTGGTTGTATTTTTGAGTTTTTGTTTTTCCCTATTAGCATCGTCATCATGTTTACAACACTTTTTTTTAACGGTTTCTTTTATTGCCCATGATTGCTTAATCTCCTTTTGAAAAATCCTTGGAAAAAAATAAGAACGGCTTGTAAAGAAATCTTCTTTTTAAAACAATTGGAAAAAAAAAACTCTTTGAAAAAAAACCTTATTTGAAAAAACAACTTATATAAATATTTTGGAAAAAAAAAACTCATTTGCAAAAATACTTTGCAAATAAACTCTTTGGAAAAGACCCATTGCAAAGAACCTACTTTGCAAAAATACCTCGGAAAAAAAAACTTTTTGAAAAAACTAAACAACTCTTTGGATAAAAACCCATTGCAAACAAATAACCTACTTTGGAAAAATACTTTATGAAAAAACTTCTTGCAAAAAAATAATTTTTTTTCAAAATTACTTTAGAAAACAAAATCTTTGGAAAAAATGCCTTGGGAAAAACCTCTTTGAATGTACCCCTGAATTATAAATAAGAGGAAAAATACCTTCTAAAAACCCTTTGGCAAAAGAAATCTCCTCTGAAAACTCATTCAAAAATACTTTTACTTATACGAAATGAAGAGGTGAGAAAATAATGAGGCTCTTTCGTTTTACTTATACGAAATGAAGAGGTACAAAAATAATGAGGCTCTTTCGTTTTACTTATAAGAGAGGAAGATGTGTGAAAATAATGAGCCTCTTTCGTTTTATTTCTATGATTATTTTTTTCAGCTAACGAATTTTTTTTGCACTTAGTTTTTTGGCCAAACAACCTTATTTGTAAAGTCTCCGTTACAGAAAAACATTGTTCGGCCGAATAACCTCTGAAACCTGTAAGTTGCACAGTTTTCAGGTTTCTCCATTTTCGGAAGGTAAAATGGATGCCTTACACTACAAATCGACTGTCGGACTTGATACCTTTAGTTTCGTCATTAAATCTACTTTTCGTATGTATAGATTTTTTTGTGTATAGGTGAGATCTGATATTTTTATTTTTTTTGTTTCTTAACATGTGTCGAGTTTAGTTTCATCTCTTTCAAAATGCAGTGAAATGAAAAATATATAACTTTAAAAATACACCACCAAAAAAAATTGAAACAAATATTGTGCACTTAATTGGAGTGTCTACTTCAAAAGGGTATTCGTAGAATTTTAGGTTTTATAGTCAATTGAGAGAAAAGTGGTGCAACCAAAAACATGTTTAAAACCGACAAGGTTTTCCCATTGATCGAATTCAAAAAAATATTATAATTAGTATATAGATCCGTTGGTTACAAAGTTTTAGTCATCGCAATAGTATATTGTGTGTAGATTGTCATAGCATATTTGTTTTTTGCAAAACACGACTTTAACAATGATTTTACGGATGCAACCAAACATGGCTATTTTTTAGTCCTTTCATTTTATAAGGACACACTGCCAAACATTTTCTGAAATCACATATCAAATCTCAATAACAAAAATTCAAAAAATTATGAATAGAAAGCTAACATAATTCTCTAAAAGTTTTGTTTTTGCTTGAAAGTGAAATTCTAAACGAAAATATCACTTTCGTTCGCCAAAAGTTGAAAAACATGAAAAAATCAAATTTATTTTCTCATAAGACCCCCCAAAATAGACACCCATCTTCATGGATTCAACCTAATGTTCTAGGCTCTCTCTTCCTTTTTCTTGTACACACATACACATAAATACCCATCAATCTTTGTGTTATCTATATTGAATTATCAATTAAATTTAATATGTGTTCATTGTTTTATATATTTTAACACATTTTGTCTTCTTGCATACAAAAAATAGATACCTCCATAAAAGTATCCATAATTGAGCTCTGCACAAAATGGTAGACTAACACATTTAAGGGAGATGTCTTGATTCTCTATGAGCCAACATGTGCTAGAAATTTAAATTCATCAGTCAAAGTACAACTTTCCATCTTCAAAGACAGAGACTTTACCACTAATAATGCTTGTCATCATTAATATATTCTACTTTTAATATATTATTTTAAATAAAATAACTTTCTATTTTGACAAGTACATTTTCTTTTCACAATAATAATTTTGTTATTTTTACTTTTAATAAGATGATCTATTTCAAATATATATCTTATATCTACTTTTTGAAAATGACTCTACCTTCGAGAATATTGTTCATCACATATTAGTTCAGTGATAAAATAAAGATATTCTCTCTGATTTATGAAACTTTCTCAACCAACAATAAAAATGGATACATATAATAGAGGAATATTAATTTCTTAAATACAATACTTGATGTGATTGCAATTTTAAGTGACTATTGTTTGACGAGTTACAACTAGTGAATTAATTAATAATTGGTTAGCTTTACATCAATACATTTTCTTTTCACAAGAATAAATTTTCTAATTTATTATTTTTACTTTTAATATGATGATCTCAATATTTCAAATATATATCTTATATCTATTTTTTGAAAATGACTCTACCGTCGAAAATATTGTTCATCACATATCAGTTCAGTTTTGAAATAAAGATATTCTGTGTGATTTATGGAAGTTTCTCAACCAACAATAAAAATGGATACATATAATAGAGAAATATTAAGAATATTAATTTCTTAAATACAATACTTTATGTGATTGCATTTTTTAGTGACTATTGTTTCACGAGTTACAACTAGTGAATTAATTAATAATTAGTTAGGTTTACATCAATGTGATGAACATCATCGACAACCAATATATAATATTTAAGACGATAGAAAATGACGGCACATATATATATATATTAGAAAACATATATGTGGTCGTAAATGTATAAAGAATGACAATATAATATCAGTTTTAACTGAATAATGTTTTGCCCGTGAAAACCATTTGAATTAATTAATAATTAGTTAGGTTTACATCAATGTGATGAACAACATCAACAACCAGTATTATTTAAAAATGGATAAAATAATATCATCGCCATCTTACTTTAATGACTCTAAATAAAAGTTGTTAGTCATAAAATGTTCATTGAAGTTGACACCAAACACAACCCGAGACAACAAAGTGATTAAATACACCATACAACTAACTAATGTAGGAAATAAAAAGAAACAAATATGGAGTGGGGCCTCACTTTCCTCCCCCTCTACCTACATCCATGACCACCAACCGGACTTTGACAAAATTCATTCTAACAACGCTTTATTAGAACGAAATGGGCAGCCTCACCATAAATTTAAAGAACTTTTTAAGGGATGAGTAAAGAACTTTTTAAGGGATGAGTTAAGATTTATCATTGTTAGGAACTTTATCTCGAAGCATGGAAAGTCAGAAAGAGGAGCACCTCCAAAATCGTTATTTTTTTGTTTTTTCGGAAAAAAGATTCAGCGAAGTCGATTTTAAATTTTCGTATAAATAGAGAATAAACGTATAACGAGTAGTGATTACAAAATATGTTTAATAAATATATAAACGACAAATATTAAAACCAGCATAGATCCAAATCCTAGGCTCTATCAAGCGCAAAGAGGGATCAAATCTTTTTATTTAATGTCAATATATAATATTTTGATTATCAATATTAATACTATTTATGGTCGACATATAATATTTTTTATTATTTTTTATTTTGTTAGGAAAGAACATTACAACATCTCCCCCATACATGGTTTTAAAACCATGTGCAAGGCCCTCTTAAAACCATGGATGGTTTAGAAGGCCTTGCACAAGGTCTTAAAACCATTTTCAACGACCTCCTCAACCATATACAATAAAACCATGGGTTGTTTAGGAGGCCTTCCACATGGTTTTAAAACCATTTGCAAGGCCCTCCTAAACCATGTACAATAAAACCATGGGTCGTTTAGGAGGCCTTGCACATGGTTTTAAAACCATGTGCAAGACTAACATTTTTTGGGAGATAATTCAATTTATTATTTTTTATTATTTTGTGAAGTAGGAACATTACAACATCTCCCCCATATTGTGTTGTTTTTTTTACTGACTTTTTGGTTGGCCGATAATTATTATTATTTTTTTTATTGTTTTGTTAGGTAGGTACATTATAACATCTCCCTCATATTAGATTGTTTTTGTGGCCAATATTTATTTTAGAAGATAATTAAAAATTTTATTTTTTTTAACGGACATTTAACCTCGAAAATATTAACATGGTAAGTACTTTAATCACGTTCAAGGTGCTTTTCTGATTTATCAACAGAATTCATTGCATGGAAACATAAAATTAGCCGAAGCAAAATACAAAATATAGGTACATAATTCTAACTCGTATAGTATCCCAAATTTGATATCCACAGGGTACTATCGGTTGATTTTTAGAATACTTAATATTTTACTACTAGTAGTTTATTGAATCTGCTACACAATACAATACAATACAATACAATAGCTACAATCGGTGTATATCTCCCATGTCTATATACACAGGTGGGAAAAAATGACATTATCATGGCAGGCAGTTATCCACACACTGGTCCCAGAAGGCGTCACTGCAACATAGGTCAAAACCTTATGATTTATCAGGAGTACGTGGAAAATATTCCTCAGAGCCAAGGGTGAGCTCTAACCCTACCTCGAAACATGGAGCTTCAACTTCTGTTTGACTGGTTTTGACGTTACAGAGATCAAGGCAGTATTCCATCTTTCTTGATCGGCACCAATGAATTCATCGACTTCCTGCCCTGAAAAAAATGTTGAACATTTCTCTTTGTATTTCTCATCAGCATTTTGTAAGGTATTTGTTACATCTCCCCATTCACTAGATTTGCAGATCGAATCCATATTATTGCTAAGGAGTTCATGTTCTTGTTTTCTTCTTCTGACTTTCGAATGTGACAGGCCCTTCAGCTTGCCTTTGGTCTTCACTGATCTGAGCTGCTCGCGGTAGCCCATGGTTTCCATTAGCACGACATGAGTCCCGGAACTATCCGGCGCAGCGGCATGGAATGATCCTCGCAGGATGCTCTCTACTTCCGCCTGACACACTGCCCAGTTACTCGACCACAAAAGTCCAACGGATCCATGTATTGGATTCACAATCCTGTTGCAAGCTTCATACAAAAGAGACTTGAAAATAGCTGTAGCAATGAAGAAATAAACTGTATTTAGGGTTTCTATAGCCTTTTCATTTTTTTTGCAAGTAAATTAAGGATACTGTGAATTCTATAGTTGTGTCTCCTTTGTGTCTAGTTTGTAATATAGCAATTTTATTGAGTATATAAGAGCACTTCAGTGGGCCTAATGGTTAAGAACAACATGTCATATCTTCTTGAAGGTTAGAGGTTCAAAAAAAGGCTACGATAAGGTTTCTCATTGGCATGTTGTGACAAAGCTGGAAGGGTAGGCAACCCCTGGGATAGAGTGTCACCTCCCTGAGCTTTAGGATGTCTTGGCCCTTGCTAAGTCACAAGTTATACAACAAAATATTTACTACTTTTTACATTAGTTACTTCAATATTACAAACGTTACAAAGCCGACATGTTACAAATGTTACAAATGTTACATCACGTTACAAGATCTCTCCCATAATATGCACTATCACTATTATTTTTTGCTGACATGTTACAAATGTTACTAAAGTTACATCATGTTACAAGATCTCTCCCATAATATTCACTATCACTATATTTTTTTGCCGACATGTTACAAATGTTAGTAACGTTACATCACGTTACAAGATCTCCCCCATATTGGGCTGTAGAGCGCCTCTCGACGCAATTAAATATATATATGTTCATTATTCCACATATTAATACCTCCATTATGTAAGAATATCATTGTACGATGATGTTTATCTTTAGGATTTAAATGAGTTCATAAGAAAGTTTATAGAATTGGTAGGTGGTTCAGTAGGTGTAGAGTCAAAGCATGGATAGATGATTGGAGTAGTAAGAGCAGCTAATAGCATAGGCGGAGGATGTGGAGGAGGAGGAGGATGTTAAGGAGAAGCATATGTATGTATATAGTCATTTGAAGATGTAGAAGACAAAGAACATAAAGAACATGGGCTAGCATAACTCACATCTGATCAGTCTTTATCCCCAATCCACTAGATTTGGATCAAGTTACAAACAATGTGACATATCAATAATGTCATATCTCAGGAAGGCTTGCATAGATACTTGCCTGAACATAATCTTGCAAGATCACACTTGATTGCAATAAATGAATTCAGTAGCTAGTTATTAAGGTACATTGAAATAATATGTGATATGACAACAAAATCAAAGATCCATTCAAATTTCACACATGCCAGTTTTGCATTGTTGAGGTGGCTCATTGGCTTTGGTCATCTCCACATTAGGTTGGGAGGAGGCCTCTCAATAGCATATGATAAAATATTTTCAAAACAGTAGTTAAAGCTCCTAATTCTTTGGATTAGGAGGGTTTTCCACATTCAACCATTGAGTTAGTGAGGATTGAATAAAATTGCCCCCCATAGGTGGTGGTCGGGGGGTGTTTTTACTTGATGTACTTGGTGGAGGATCAAGAAAAGGATAATATGGGTTGTGTGATGGGGGTTCTCTAGATGGGTTTGGGGTTATATGATGTGGTGGTACTACTTGGGAAATTATTAGGATTGCAAGAGGTTTAATGGGTATGGGGAAGAGGGTGTGAGGTGCCAGTGTACACATTCACGTTAGTAAAGGGAGGGTTTTATGGCCCATAAGTGGGTTGGCCATATGGTTGGTTGGGGCCACTATGAGTAAATCTTGTAAAATTTCCTCCTCATTGCTGAGTTAGGAGGCGGGACCTGTAGGGTTTTGGGTGGTTCCCTTGTTGATTCATGGGCATGATCATACCATCTATAGAGTGATAAATATTGGGTGTACTCTATTTAAGAGACTAAAGTTAAAGAGAATCGAGGATGATTCATGTGTAGAGATACCTTGATTGGACATAAATCATATCAAAATTTTAAGCCTTTAAAATGACCTCATCTTTAGTTGTACACATAGTGTTAGCAATGCCTTTGGAAAACATGGGTAGGAGTGATTTGAGAAACCAACCCAACAATAATTCAGGGTGTATTTTGACTTTGCACAACATGTGATGGAAATTACATTCATGGATATGATCCACATTGTGTGTGTAAATATTGTATCAAAATTTATGGTGAATCTCTAACCTTAGGTCATGATGAACATCAAGATGAAAATTTGTGAGGAAAGCCATGGTAATGGAATCAAAATAAATATGAGTGGTCACATGTAAACTAACATACCATTTAGTGGCCATACCAGCTAGGGTTCTTTGAAATAGATGAAGGTGAATGGTGTCCTCAACTATGTTGCTGGATGGACACTATAAGTTAAATGAAATAGCATGTTTAGTAGGATCATCTTCTTACTTGCCTTCGAAGTTATGGATGTCTAAACATAACTTAGATAGCATATTGGGCCATGTAGGGTCGTGAAAGCTATGATGGATAATCAGTTTGGATAAATATGGAATATCCATCCTGGCAATGAATGGAAGGGTAGTTTTGTGAGTGTTTATCCTAGCCATGGTGTGTCAATGGGAACTAGTTCCACTAGGTGTTGATGAAATCAAAGTAGTCCCATGAGAGGAAAAACCCATGACTCCCAAGCATGACTAGATTGATCACATATGCACATGTGTTGGTACTAAGTAGTTGTTTCCCCTACCTATGATGAGGAGATGGCATGGACCAAACTTCCCCTCTAATGGGAGGAAGGTTCTATAGCCTTAGAGAATACCAAGAAGGTGGTGAATTTTCTATGATTATGAATTTGGTAGAAGATAAGGTAATGAGATGCGCAAAAGATAATGATTACACTTAATGAACAATAAAACTATAATCGAAAGATAAATGTGTGTGTGATGCAAGTATGTATGAACTCCAATATAGTGTCAATGTTGTTTATGATATGTTGGTTCAATTGCATAGGATTTTAACATAAAATAATATGTCCATATTTACCTAACATTCTTCCACTCATTATTTGTAACTGCTCATTCCAAAATATCTCTTTTCATATTGTTGTTAATCTACCAAAGCAGCTAGTGAAGGTATGACATAATCACTTATAATGAAGGGTACTAGGGGCATGTCTCGAGAAAACCAATAACATTCTCAACAACCAAACAAATATGACTTGGGTGAAAATGCATCCAACAAACCATTAGAGGAATTTTGAGGTTAAAAATGGGGGCCTAAAAACAAAAGATGTACTATCAAAATAAACTTTATAAGAACCAATAGGATGAAAGATGATGATGTCATTATTAAGGATAAATAGATTGGGAGGGAAAGAGAAAAACTAATTTTCTATCTTATTTTGAAATGATCTCCTCGTTGGTTTACTCAAATTTCGAGTGTGAGCACCCGTTTCTTGTAGAATTAAACTATGCATCCAATGAGTACGCACTCAACATACTTTTGAAATAAATAAATAAACATATTTCCGTCAACAAAATATATTCTTTTCTTTTTATGTATTTCAAGTTTTTTTTTTCTATTGGGGGACTGTCAAAAGTATGCCAAGTGGATAGCCATTAGATGAAAATTTTAATTTTGCATCCAACGTTTTCCCAAACCCAGGCTCTGATTAAACCTACAAGGAGATAAGTTGAGAATATGATAGGATTTTTATTTTTTTTTCCGTTTCCTTAAAACTTTATAACTTTTATTTTATTATTTTAACTATTATTTTAATATGTTTTGTATGAATCCCACTTTAGAACTCAAAATTTCTCTAGTGTGCCACAGAGTAAAAATCACAGGATTTTAACCACTAATATACTTCCCTCAAATTTGCATAAGTGTTTCAACCTTGAGTAGTCAAGTGCCTCGTACAAAGAGATGTGTATCCCAAGGTAGTGAAAAAAAGAAACTAACCTCGAATTTTGCATCCTATCCTGATGCACTACTTGTTATTCAAATTTTTCCATACTCGGTATAATAAAATTTTAAAGGACCCTAAAAGGAAACATCCAATGTTTTAGATTAACAATGATTCGAGGGCATCATTTGGATGCCTAGCGCAACATTCCTAACTTAGTATATCAATTGTTTATGGACCTTGTGTGAAGGAATTAAGTCTATTAGAATGAACCTTTTTATTCATTTTAAAGGGTCTAATTTTGAATTACAAGGTATGATAAAGGAGATATATTAGGATTCTCACCCTCTCCGATTCACCAATATCATTTTATAGGTCCAAGATAAAACACATACTTGAGTGAGGAAGAATCTTTAGGTCCTTTGTGTGTGTGCTTCATTTGGTGAAATAATGTGTGTGATTGAAATGCTTTGGAAACTAAATTTGTGAAAAGAGATTGAAGAAATGAACAAAGAAAAGATATGTGATCTTTTATGGGTTTTTACTTTGTCTAATAATTAATTTCCTAAATGGGATTGGGTTTTGCAAATAATATTCCACTAACTGAAATGTGCGAAAGGGGTATTTGATTCTCTCAATACTTTCTGATTTATCATGACCGCTTTATCGGCATGAGGAAAAGAGAATTCCAGGAGTTGGGAGGGATTTTATGTCCCTTGTTGGTGTGTAACATGAATTGGTCTATATTTCTTAAGAAACATAAATGCAAGAATCGAGTGGTCAAACCACCTAAGTTCATTTCATTTTCCTAGATTAGTTAATAGTGGTTCTTTTTAACTTTGAAAGTAATGAATAAACTTGTAGTCTACACAAACGATATCTAGAAGTTTATTTATAACCCCAAAGCCAATGTTAATTGCCCAAAAAAATAAAAGGAACAAAGTACAACTCCTCCACCCAAAAAAAAACTAGTTCATCTATTGTGATAATTACTAACAAAGCAAAAAATAAGTTGTTGGTTGATTTGATATTTTTTGGAAATTATGGGTATTTATGTGAACTACATTTTGGAAGGAAAGAAAATTAGAAAGCTAAACAATGGCTATAATCATGTTGGTTTTTTTAGTATACAAATGAGCGATTGCATGAGATACGAGTTACAACAATTGTGCGGCAATATGGAGTGAATAAAGAAATACAAAATAAAACCATAGCATTTTTTTAAGAAATAACCACATGACATGGCTAGACACAAAGTCCAAGTACCATATGACTTATAAAAATGAGAATTCTTGACTCCTATCCTACAGAAATGAATAATTAAGGATACGATAGACAAGGTACTAGCCATGCAACGATCCCAGTTAACAATAAGAAAGAACAAAACTTACATAAAAGATTTGAATTAAAACACAAAATGGAATCATCAACTCTATTGTGGGGAAATTGACTCAACGGTGAACAAATTCATCTTTCCTTGTAGGTTGTAAATGAAATACCAAAGAAAATGATGTTTAGTATGACAAATACTTATGTATTGAATCTAAAAGGTGTATGTTATGGTTCATGGCCTTGATCATGCCCCATTATCTGAATAGTATTATGTTAGGAATAAATTCCCTGAGTATCTTCCCCAACCATAGTCCAAGACCCATCCCTAGTGCACAAAACCTCATATCTCCATTTTTCCACCCATATAGCACTTTAAGGATAGTGATATACTCTACTTGTGTGTTTTGTAGTTTAAGACCTTATTCATAGTACTTGGTCCCTAAAAACTTCATACAGGGCCGAAGGGACTTACTTCCCTCCGTCCTCATCATTGATACCTTGAGATATATCCCTCCTATCCAAGGCATTATAGGAGAAACCATACTCCATTTGGAGTCCAAATTTCCCCCTTTAGAGAGCCCATGTGATTGCTTGAATCCTTGCTCATTGCCCATGGGCCCTAGATGCTTCATTTGGATCCAATTCCTTGTTTGTGTCCCCTTATAATGGTTAAGTCCCCAAAACCTATGAAATTAAACAAGTGTGTTGGTTTAGTTTCATGTGAAAAACCTCCTAAGAGAACCAAATTCCCACAATGCCAAATATACATGTAAGATGAACTATGTGGTGATTTGAGGTAAATTGATCATGGCCTAATTTTTTTTTTATAATTCTTTCCAAAATAAGTGTTTGTTTATGTGTAAACATAAAAATATAACAAGATAACCATGTATATATATATATATATATATATATATATATATATATTAAAGACCTTTCGAACTAGCTAAAAAACTATAAAAACCGACGTCAAGATAGAAGGTTACGAAAACCAATCATAACATCCTATGTGGTGGTTTGGAAGAAAACAAAACTAAATAAACATTTTCAACAACATGTGAATGTTTCTAATAAACACATTCTTAAATTTCTTATTCCCACTTTTTCAACCAATTTCATGTGACCACCCTCTAATATTAGTAATATCATTTGAAATATTTTCAAATACTAATAAAAGGTTGCATGTCACATGAAATTAATCATTCTCCTATTATTTAACATTGATACATTCAACATTCTCCTTTTCTTTAGTATTGATACATATACATTGAAGTTCATGAACCTTGATACATCCCACCACCATTCTCATAGATACGTTGACCATCCCAATATGCCTCTTGTCTATTTTTTTTTTCAGAAGAAAAATAGCAATTCCTTGATATCCATTAGAATCAAAGGTAACGAAATACATTTCTATGATACTAGGTAGCATATACAGTCAATACACACAAACAATGCTCAACACACTGAGCATCTAGAATCAGTCTCCCCGCCAAGGAAAAAAGACACAAACCGTGCTAAGAGACAAAACATGCCACAAAGGAGAACCAAATACCATCCATCCTTACGGCAAGTGCAAAGCACCATAACTTATTACTAGAAGCCAAAATTTTCAGCAAATAACACCCTATAATAGAGCTTACAAAGAGGTGCATAAAAAACTCATACAAAAATTTCTCAAGAGAAAAAAGTAACAGAAAAAAGGTCAAAGGAAGTCCAAAACATGTAGCTGCACATGATCCTTTTCCTTCATAATGGGAGGGCCTCTGACCCTCCACATAATAACATAGTCGCTTCTAGAAGACGAATTCCCTTCACCAAGGACACTGGAAAAAATGGTGCCTACATAGGAAGAAAGCACCGCCCATTCTGCAGTCACTATAAAAAACCATCTCACAACCAGATCCAATGACCACACCTCACTGCCTCACAGCAGTATCCGTCGTTGCCTTACAGAAGGATCTGCCTCCGTTGTCCCACTAGAACCACCACCGCTCCATAGTATGCTTGGAAAACCAACATAAATCCAACACCTGCATAAGGGAGAAGGAAGAGAGCGGCTAGGGAAGGAACCCTAGCCACCTGGATGAAAGCTCTTTCACTTGATCAAAACCCTATCACCGTGAGCTCCTCACCGACAACTTGGCAATCATTTCTTTTTGTATGCCACTTGTCTAACATGATACATTTACCATAATTTCTCTTTGTTAATTTATACATGACTTTCAATTATTCCCCAATCTACCCATTTCACTTATTCCCTTCCTCTAAACATTGTCATTGATCAAACTCTCTCATAAAAGGTTATGACACTATAAAATTCAACCAGCCATTATATCATTCTATACCGTTGTTAAAGCTTCTAATAAATTGAGTTGCATTGAATGTGAGGCTTAGACCGTGTTTCAAATAATCAATGATTCTCGAACATGTATTAATAATCTCTTATATTATATGTGCCCCTCTTTTTACAACTACAAACATATTCTAGTAAGTGGAACCATATCCTAGTATCTAGGGTATAATCATATTCAAGTATCTTGTTTTTGTGTGCTTATGTGTTGGCAGTCTTATCCCTCTTGAATAACTTGGCCCGGGTTTTGAACATAAAAAAAAATCTTGTTTCGGGGAGGGAGCATGGGGCATCTATGCATGCATGCAAGTTTGAGAGGGTCCTTTCACGACTAGGACTAGGACTAGGAGCTGGTGTGGGATTTTGAGAGAGGGCCAACACTTTTAGATAATTGTTTATCTCATAACTTTAAGGTTGGTCAACAAAAACCTCATTTCATCAATAAATGAATAAATCATGATTGTGGATTCAAATCTTGGGTTTTTATTATTTTAGGTATGTATAATAAAATAAAAGTATTATTTTAAAATAACAATATTATTTTTACACATGAATGAATGGATGCCATTTTTTTTATCTTTCAATATTTTATTTATTTAATTTTTTACTACCCACTACTAATATTGAAGTAGGTTAACTATCTAAGTTATCCATATTATGGTGACTAAAATCCTACTTAACTTATTTAATAGGTATGTTTGTTTGGAACTAATGCCATATTTTCCCCTTTAAAAGGATAGATGTTGTCCTTCTCCCTATGAAGAATGGAAATGAAAAGTCAACCAGGTATGTGTTGCCTTAAAATAGGAACTAAGACAATCATTATAATTGATATTGGAAAATATGAAAAAATGCAAGAAAACATTGAAGTGAAATGAGTGCATCGATTTAATTTCATTTCGATGGGAAACACTAGGAGAGGTGAAGTGGGGAAAACAATAGTCCTAAAGGTCATCCTTGGTCTTTGATTTAACCACTAAGGCTATGCATACTGCTAACCTATTCCTTCATGTAATGCATATATACCAAAATAGTCCATTATAAATATAAATAATTGGCTTAAACTATTTCATTAAATCCAAACACTAAACTCTCATGTTGGAATAGGTGTATCATCCAGTTTGTAGTCTTGTAGTAGAACATGTAATGATTTCAAGTTGTAGTGGGGAATAAATGTTGAGCAGTGGCAGGGAAGAAATGTTAAGTAGTAGGAGAGAATAAATACATATCACTAGCAAGTAATGAATGATAAGCAATAATAATTGGCCAAGTAATTGTTGGTGATTTCCCATATGTAGAATGAGAAAACCATAATTGATTGATGGATTTTCTATGCCTATTCATTGAGCACAAGAGATAGATGAAAATATGTACATGGGTTTCTAACTTAATAATATGCTACCGAAATTTCTCCAAAATGATTATGATGTATTGAAAGGACATAGACTCTTTAATGTATCGTCACCATTCCTTAGTAGTTTATTAATACATTTGAATATGCTCACTGTGTAATGGTTGTATATTTTTATGTTGTTTATTACTATGATTTTGTTTATTTAAAAATATACATATTCTTCTCTCTTTGATTTTCCTTGGAATTATATTTTACACCTCTGCTTCATTACATTTAGTATTAGAGCCTAGTCATCTAGCATCCAAGGTGTTAGGGGCAAGTTTTTTATATTATCTAATATTAGTTTGAGTGGGAGTTTGCATAGAATAAAATATTATTGTAGAAAAATTACAAGCACGTCTATAATAGAAATGGTGAAGTTTAATGCATGAACTAACTTTGAGTTGTGGAAGCTCAAGATGGAGAATTTTCTCATAGATTGAAATCTACAGGCTATTGTATTTAGAATTAAACCCACTGGTATGAAAGATGAAGAATGGTATATTGTAGAGAAATGAGGGGACCCTTATTAGGATTTCTTGGGATGATTTAATTATGTCATTGAATCAATTTCCGAAGAGGAAATCGTAGCAACTTCTTGCAATAAGTTGGGAGAATTGTGCGAAGATAAATCCTTGGTTAATAAACATTTTCTTTGGAAAAAATTGTTCGCCTTGAATATGGGTGATGTTGATTCTATTGTTAAGTAAATGAATGCATTTAATTATTATTGTTACCCAATTGATCTTAGATGGAGTGAATATGGATGATGATGATTGCTTTATGATCCTTTTATGTTATTTTCTAGATTAATGAGACAACTTGGTAACAACCATTGGAAGCACTGTAAATACATTAGTGCTTGGTGATATTGTGGCAACTTCTTTACTCTCAGAGGAGGTTAGGTGAAAATATTGCAAATACACAAATGAGGCCTTGCTTGTTTGTGAAATTTCAAAGGATAAAGTCAAGAAGAGGGAAAATCAAATATCTAAATCTCAAGCGAGACCTAAGTCTCTTGGAAATTTCAAGGAAAAATGTTGGAACTACAACAAGGTTGGGCACTTCAAACCAGATTGCAAGGAAGAGGAAAATAAGAAAAGAATGAAAAGAATGATTCTAATCATAAGTATAAGAAATATTGTAAAGAGGATGCTAGGGATACCTTTGTTGTAGCGTTGGCAATCCATGCAGGCCATATTTCATGGTTGATTAACTTTGGAGCTTCCTTCCATATGATTGTCAGAATACATGAACACTCATTTCAGATCTCTTTTGCACTTCTAGGGAACAATAGAACTCCTACTACAGTTCTCCCCCTAATTTTAGGTCAATATCCCACTTGCTAGGTTAAAACCTTGGTTTTTAACGTCAAAGGTGCTAGCATAGTCAATTATCCCCCTTTTTGAGGAATTATGATGAGATCGCATGAGTTCCCCCCTTTTTAGGGATTAATGCACTTCACTTATTTGTTTTGGGCTAGTTAACTGATTATTTTCACTGTAATTAGCATTTTTCGGGCTGGTTAAGTACTTAATGCATCTCAATTGGCTATATAGGTTTTTTTTACAATCTAGTTTCACATGCATGTCTAGTTAAACATTGGGTTCTCTTACATGACCAATTTAACTACCTCATGAGGTAGTTCTAGGACCAATTAACCCTAGCTACACTTGCATGACCTAGTATAATTCCTAAGGAGGGCACACTTGTCTAATATTGGCACAAAAACACCTCACTTATCAATTCTAGGCCTTATTAAACCCTAACATTACTTGTATGGTCACCACAAATCCATAATGAGGGAACATTTGACCATTAAGGGTGATTGGTCTCTAGTTTAACTAGTTTTTATGTTGTGCATGTAATTAATTCTACTTTGGTTTCCTATATATGTAACCTTGCATCTCATTGATAAAGAACCTTTGCAACTAATTCAATGATGCATTCCACTGAGCATTCTATTGATTAATAAAGGATACATATCTTATATATTTACTTGAATTATCTCTTGATTTCTATACAATTATTTGAAGTATAATATCTTATGATCTCTCTTTGTTAGGTTATTGAAGATTATGTTACTTTAATACCTTCTTCTTCTCTTCTATGGATTGCTAACTGTATTATTACTCCATTTATATTCTAGATCCATTGGGCCAAAATCCAACATGGTATTAGAGACTTCGTTATTCTAAATAAGTTGTAAATAGGTTTACATGTTGAAGAGATAGATTAAATTCCATTAGTTAATATGGTGCAATTTCCCTAGTCAATCCTTCATTTAACTACTATAAATGGAATCTTGAGATTGAGATTCTTTTGCATATCAAGACCTATACAAGATCATAGTGGGAATAAAGATTGAAGCAAATTCCACTATGGAAAAAGGAAAGATGGTTTAACTAAATGGATGGAGATTTTTTATTGATATGTCTCTCGATTTCCCCCAACCTCTTATATCACATCAATGTTGTGAAATGTCCAAATGAAGTCTAGACCATGTTGGAAGGACTCTTTAGAAAGTAGAATGAGATGAGAGGACATAAACTAGAAAAAGAGCTCATCATTTTGAGCTTGAGTGAACTTAATACTATTAAGGACTTGTTCACAAAATTCAAATAATTGTTGATGCAAGTCAAGTTATGTGGAATATATAAGAAGAACGACAAACTAATTAATCCCAATCTTGAAAGAATATTAAATGTCTTTTATACCTTCCATGTTACCAAATTGGTAAGTAGAGGATATTGGAAGAATCCTACACTAGATCAGTTTGCTTCCCCTCTTACCCAAAATAAATATAAATTTGTTTAAATTACCCCTCCCCACCTAAAGTCACCAAAATCATACTCCCTTACTAAAAACTAGGGAAACAAGAAGGAGAAACATCAAAGATGTACACTAGATACCTCCTCCTCTAAGTATTGGAAGACAAAGAAGGAAAAAATCATATACGCTTACTATAAGAAACACAATATTGAAGAACATGAGTGAAAGAGGAAAGAGAAAGATCGGGTAAAACATATTATTTTTCAAGGAAATATCAAAATTCCTCCTTATCTCAAGAAGTTAGCTACAATATTTGGAAAGATACAATATGTAGATCATGCACTTGTTTCTATCTTTTCCTCTCCATCACCTTCATGGGTTCTTGAATCAAGAGCTGCAAATTATATGGCCTCATTAGAGGACTGTTGCTAGGAATATTGCACCTCTTGTAGACAAGAGATTTTCCTCTAGTCTGAATGGTTCAGATCTAGAACAAATGGGTAAATAACAAGGATGGAAGACTGCCCCTAAAGTTTGTAGATATCTGGAATGAATCCTTTGGTTGTTCTATAGTATGATGTAAGTATCTCTAATGGTGATGAATCTACAAGGAGGTACCTACACAAACACATCAAATAGACAAGCAATATCAAAGGTACCAAAACATAATCTACAGTTCTATACTAGTGACTAAGGAATCCAATAATAAAATGAAATGATTCAAACATAACAAATTTTATGGGAAAGGAACCAACTTTGCATTAATAATGAAGAAGAAAGCTTACAACCTTCTCCTTAGTGTTGTGATGCTCCTTCACATGCCATGAATTGTCCCCAAAATCTCCAACTTACTCCTCCTATTCTCACCCTAGATTAGGCCAGAATCTCAATTCAGCAACATAACTTTTCTCTCCCTCAACCATAGGGTATGAGCCATGTTTTATAGGCCTTGGGAGGACAGGGATGGTTGATAAAATGGTGGGTGAGGTGGAAGGTAGATCCCAAAAGGATGAATCTCAAGTACAAGTGGTCCTTAGGAGTAGGGATGAGGGTTCCACGAAGTCTTCCTTCAAGAAGATTCATGGAACCTTCTCCCTTTCACTTTTTACCTCGGGCATCGCTTTTCTTCCACTGTGACAGAGCGTTACCAGGGTGGAACTACTCCTTGATTAAGGGGTAAAAGAGGTGGCACCGCTTATTTTCAAGATACAATGGGAGTTACTGAAGAAGGTAACACCTCTTGCATTAAGGGAAAAGGAGGTGCTGGACTTTCATATGTAAAATTGGAGTCTAGGCCAGTACTCAACTTTACAATTTGGGATTTGAGGGAAAATTTTGATGTTTTGGGCCTCAACACATGATGGTGACGATATTTATGTGTTAAAGAATTATCCCCAAAGTATTATGGCTAGAGGGAAAGGATAGGTATAATACTTTGATAGAAGAAGGTATAGTTTTGAGGAAAAGTTCCAACGGTTGGAACTTCTTAAACATCCCAAAATGTCTGCAACACATTTTACATTTTGATACATGTCCCAAATGACTCACAACACGGATTTCAGCCAATACAACGCAGATCCATGTGAGATACAAAAATTCATGTCTAATAAAATACAATGTAGATCCATGCAAAGAAGACTCAAATTTGGACATAGCTACCAGACATAAAATGTAGATCTATGTCAAATGAACGCAAATTTAAGCATATCCACGACCATACAAATGTGGATCCATGCTAGGACTCATACAATATACTCCATCACAACCTAGGGAAAGCAATGTGTGCTTTAACAGATAACCAGGGTCTTTGCCTTGTATTCCACAAAGTAAGATTCTATCCATGTGATTACAATGTCTTGACATCGAACATGGTAGAAACCACTTGATTACCCGTCAATGATGTGAACTGTTAACAAGTGTGAGGGAGATCACCATTGATTTCAATGATTCCCAAGGTACCCTAGTACAATCTCCTAAGCATGAATACATGATTTGATGTCGAATACTCAATTGAATCTTGCGATCAAAGGTCAATGATGTGAACCTATTTCAAGAGAGAGATAATCTATCATTAATGCATACAGATCTCAAGGTACCATCTTTTTGTTTCTAATACTAATTCCTAGATGATGATCTGACATCAATAGGAATAGTATTATTGAAGGAGGGCTATGATGAATCCCACATCGATGACATGAAACTCGGAACAATAGTTCTGGAATTTTGAGTATGTCGTAACCGTAGGACTGACTCAAAAGGTACTAACACAAAGGAATTTTAGACTGCATAGGTAAGCTTTCAATTTTTCTTAAAACATTGGGCGGCACAACCAAAGACTTACAAGCATTGACCTAGACCAGACAAATACCAAGACATAATGCGACGACGGACAATGCATTCTTTGAAAGACTCAAAGGAGTGACATGACTCATGAAAGTGGATCGACTTGGAAGAAAGCTGAATACCCAACTGACTGAATGAAATTCATACAAGTGCCATATTCAAAGGTGACTACTAACTTCCATTATTGCAAAATTATTTCCCTTTACCTTAATTTCCCCATCATGATTGATGAGTTCCTCTTTTTCATTTTTATGAGTTCAAAGAGGGTAGCAAACACTCGTTGTAGCTTATATGAAGATAAACCCATTCTCATATATTTTATGAACCTAAGAAAGGATGGGTTCGTTCCCAAAAGAGGGTCCTTCATCATTTTATTTTATGGCGATGAAAGAAAAATCATCTATCATTTCATGTTTAGAGAGTCTAAAATGACTAAAAAGACTCCAGAATAGACTTTTTCATAAAATTTAGTCCCCAGGGCCTGAAAAAGTATAAAATAATTCCAAGAAAACTCTTCCAGTCATGATTGGCTGGAGTGTACCTTTTCATATGTGGTGCACCTTGGTACAAAAAAGGGGTAAACTATCACCAGGAAGATGACTCTTCATGTCCTTTTATGAGCATGAAGAAGACAAGTTCACTCGACAATCTTTCATATTTAGAGAGTGTAAAAAGAGCTTAAAGATGACTCTAATGGGGTTCCTTTTTCGTAAACAATTTTTAAGAGCCTGAAAAAGTGATAAAAGTAGAATTGAAACATTTGTACTAATGTTTAATGAGAACAACTATGGTTTCAAGAGTGCTCATAACCTTTTTCATGTTTGAATCTAGAGCATGAAAAAGCAATAAAGTAACCTCAAACTAGTTTTCATGTTTTAACCAGAGCATGAAAAGTGAAAAGTAAGATTGACACCATCTTACTGTTTTTAACAAGCTCGAAGATGAGTTGAAATAATTCTCAGAGTATCTACTTCAATTTTTAAATGATATTGACACAGAATAAGAACTATTATCAAAGGGTCATTTCATGGTTTAATGAGCTCGAAACTAAAATAAATCATGCTCAAAATGACTCTGATTGACGATTATTTTCCCAACATGATGCCCAATGGTTGGTACTTTTCCCCAATATAACTGTCAAGTAGAATAAATCAAACATAATTTAAAGAGGTTGGATTCTTTTTGTCTGCCTACTATATTCGTCATCCAACTAAATTTAGGGTTACTACCATGAAAAGGTTCACCAGAAACAGATGAAGAAAGTGGATAAAGTTATACAAGAAGATGAAATGAAGGTTCAAGGATTGACACAGTGGAAAAATCCATTTCATTTTTTAACAAGCTTGACATGAAAAAGGAACGCATCTCAAAATGTCCTGTTTCATTTTTACACAAGCTTGAAACATAAAATAACTATGCTTGTAACATGGTTTCATTTTTATGCAAGCTTGAAACCAAAAGTTAAACTTTGCTTGGAAGAACTTATTTCATTTTTTAATGAGCTTGACATAGGAAAATAACTATGTTAGGGAATGGTTTTAGTTTTATACAAGCTTGAAACCAAAAGGTAAACTATGCTTGAGGCCAATTTTATTTTTTAACAAGCTTAAAACTAGAAATAAACTATGCTCAAGGAGACCTATTTCATTTTTACACAAGCATGAAATAGGAAAGAACTATGCTTGTGGGGACTTGTTTCATTTTTACGCAAGATTGAAACAAAAAATAACTATGCTTGAGGACATCTCTTTCATTTTTTAACGAGCTTGACATAGATTGGGAACTTTGCTCACCAACCTGTTTCATTTTTTAGCAAGATTGACACAGAAAAAGAACTATGCTCATAGACATCTGTTTCATTTTTTAACGAGCTTGAAACAAAAAAATAACTATGCTCACAACGTATGTTTCATTTTTTAATGAGCTTGACACAGAATGGGAACTATGCTCACTGGTATCTGTTTCATTTTTTAATGAGCTTGACACAAAGAAAAGGAACTATGATCACAAATATCTGTTTCATTTTTTAACGAGCTTGACGCATAAAAAGAACTATGCTCATAAAATTTATCTTACCCAACATGATATCTAGAGGTTGGTATATTCCCCCTTACATAAGAAGCTAGCGACTCAACTCCATAATGATGTCTAGATGTTGGATCCATGCCCCCCATTTTACCTATGATGGGAAGAATCTAACTAGAAGAAGGGGAAGGAATCACAAGAACATGTGGGACATTCAGGGAAGTCCGATTACTAGGAATTATGCGATGGTCAGGTGTAACAAAGGAAATATGATCAATGGTCACAATATTCTCATCGTGGGAAAAATGCATCACTCTAAAGAGTGTGTACACTACAGCCTTCATGGCATAACCATAATCACTTCCAAGGAATAGATTGAAATATAAAGGACCTTGGACCACCATAACATCAACACAAATAATTTTCCTTTCTAATGTAATAGGTAAATTAGGAAGGATCCCTAAAGGTGCAGTAGGTATTCGATTAAAAGACAGTATCTGATCGGTGGATAGCACAAGATGAGGAGAAACTAAAGCTTTCCAAGAATTTGACGATAGAATACTAATAGAAGCCCCTTCATCAACATTAGTGTGAAGCATCCTCCTAGCGGTAACATTCACAACTATATATAAAGGAACACTCGAATGAAGATGAGAATATGTTAGGTTACTCCAGTCAAAGGAAATAACCTCAGTACTTGGAGAGGTTTCTATTGAAAGAGTCAAAATTTGCTCTTGTCGAGAACAATTGAAACAAAGCATAAAAACTTCAGCAGGTTTTAGTTCATTCTCTACTGGAAGAGAAGAACAAGACGAGGAATTGGTCGAAGCAACTACTTCAGTCTTAACACTCCCGGATAAAAGAGTGGGATCGGGTGGAGATGACATTAACTCAACGACTTTAACTTCACTCTTCAAAGGAAGAGTGGGATCGACCATAGATGAATACAAATTGACCACTTGGAATTAACTTTTGGAAGGAAGAGTGGGATCGACCATGGATGAAACTGAATCGACCACTTGGTGAACCAATGGGTGTTCAAGAGACAACTTACGATAACCAGTTGGAAGCCATTGCTAAGAAACAATAAATTATTCCAACAATTTTGAAGCTTCATCCATGCGAGGACAAAGGTAAGTAAAGTGCATGTCCTTCTACTGAAAGCAAGGATTTCTGACTTTACCCTTCCGATTCTTAACCACAAAGTCACTGGTTGAGAGGGGATCATTAGTATGATGAACACAGGCTGATGACATCGGCTGTCGGGAAACCTTAGACCATTCTTCTAAAACCAGGGTAAGATCATGAAAATATTTCAGAAGGTGATCACCCTTGCAAATCTTGTAAGGCAATTTTGGCTTACACGATTTTTGGGTGTGTAGATCAACACTCTTAACACTGGGAGGAGTAATTGGTTGAGACTTGGTTTTTTGTTTGTTTTTCTTCTTCTTAATCTTACTTTTCTTCTTCTTATTATCCACTTGACTACTAGTACTACAACTTTCAATAGTTGAAGAGGGAGAAAAGGGAGAAGACACATCATGCGAAGAAGGAGAGGGATCAACATGAGGTTGATGCTCCCACATTGAAGGATTAGGATTTGAAGCAGTTGGTGTATATTGTCATGTCCTCAACCTTCCGACTGGTGAAGAGGATGCGACGAACACCACAAGCAATGCATACGGGCAAAAAGCCCCATGAACATGAACAAAGATAAATGCTGAATTTAAAAACTTATCATAATGCATAAAAGGATGCATAATTCATAAACATACACAGTTACTCAATAATTAGTGGAAGAAACACACAAACATTCCAGCATTCACATGTTCATCATAACTCATTTGACATCAATATAATTGCAGAGATGGAACAATCAGGGTTACTTATCTTTTGATGAAGAACTCGTCCTGCAACCAGCTACATCGCTGCAACGTTCCACCAAACCATAGGCAAACGTGCTCATTAATCTCTCAGCAACACTGCCATCCCCAAGCTGGGCATGATTCCTCAAGGAATAAGGGTCAATGCAGGCTTACACATAGCCAAGGTTTACCAACACACAGCTAAACCCACACCATAGGGTTCATCGGGTTGTCAAGGAGCTAGGATAGGCTAAATGCCAAGATGGTGGCCTCAACGTCTTCTCATGCATACCCAACCTCTAATCCCACTCTCAACAGTCTGAAGACCACCCACTGCATACCGCAGCAACAACCCACTCACGCCTCTGTGATGAAGGCAAGACAACTAGGGAAAGTCCCAAACAAAAGATGAAACACAGATCAAGTCCACAAGGCAACTCATAGTTGTTCTTGGCCCTAACATGGCCAAAACAACTCAGCAACAACCCAAGACCTGGGTACATCAACAACCCAAAGTCACAACGAATGATGGAAACAAACCACATCCCACACTGGATAACAAACAGCACTCCCAGCATAGCCATGGGAAACTCAACCAATGGATGTGGAAATCCTCAGCCAACCAACATCCAACCACCCATAGCACACAATTACTCCATGCAGTCGCTGAAGAAAACCACACATACAAGAATGGAGAAGGAAAGAGGACAAACTCACAGCCTGTGTGCAAGGAAGAAGACGCCACCCAGGAAAAACATGGAAGAACCCACACACAGTCTGAATGGGAAAAGAATCAGACTCTCAACAATCACCTAACATCGTGGGAAAGCACAACAGCAACCCAAATCGTGGGTTAAACCAACAGTAAGCAGGAAAAATTACACAATCTGATAGTGGAGAGAAAATCAGACTCTCGGCATGGATAGAAGGGAAACATAACCGTAGACCATAGCAGACAGTCTACATGTCCATAGGTGACAAGGAGACATATACATACCACCGCAACTGGTGTGGAACACACAGGCTCACAGCCCTGAGCGTGAATGGCTCTTGCACTCGAAAATCCTGAGTGACAGCCACGATTTCACCCACTCCCTGTGTGAGGAAAACCAACGCAGGATTCCCTGTGCATGAGGAGAAACAAAGCAGAACATCTCCCTCTCTGCGTGAGAATCCTTGCATGAGAGTGAACAGACCAAATCCTAAGCACACGGATGAACATGCAATCTGGAGGACAAATAGACCACCACCGCGAAGGTTGAAAAACATGGGAGAGAAGAGTAACCATTTCTTCTGCCCCACACGACGGTGAAGAAGAGAGGCTGCTGGTGGAGTGGGCACGTGGCCAAGGGCTGACAGTCCTACCACAACCACCACCACTCAGCAATAACTACCTCAACCATCCACAACAAGACAATAAAGAGGTTGGATGAGACAAGGAAGATGGCAAATCAAAACAAGGTGGCAACACATGGGTTTTCCCCCATAGACCAAGGTTTGACATCCCCCACCCCTTATCCTTTGGAATCATGCCCTTTTCATTTCAATGTTGCACTGTCGTATTTGGTTGTGGTTTATTTTATTTGATGTGCAGGTTTACATGATGCCAAACTATAATGTGCCAAATAGCACGATATACCATTGACAACTATCCCATTGCCGAAACATAGACAACCAAATCAATGGTGGGGATTTTTCCTTTATCTCCTCACCACGATTAATTACATTATATACATCATGCAAAAGAGGTCAAAACCGGGGTGTTACATTCCCCTCCCCCTTGGAATAACACCGTCCTCGGTGTTCCAATACATAGGGATACATATACCATACATATACAATTGCACATCAAAATTTCAAAATTTTGTAGATTTGTCCCATGTTCAATTATTTACTTTGAACGTTCAATACCAAGCCCCTCGACTTCCATGAAATTCTCCTACTGGTTCTCAGCTTTCAGCTTATCCCGAAGTCTAGGAACTTTCTGGCTATTGCCCTCATCATGTTCCCTCATTGGGCAGTCCCAACGTAAATGATGTCCTCCGCATCCCCGGGATTTCACTGGCTGCTTCATCCTTACTTGCTCAATTTATTTTGAGTCTTCATGCCTGGACTGTTTCTTATCGGGTCGCTTGGACGAATGTCCCATCACTGATCCACCTTCCTGTCCTTTGGCAATTGCTCCCAGAAGGATTTTCACCTCCCTTTGCAAACCAATCAAGTCTTGCAAAATATGGTGGTTCATTTCATTCTTCCTTCTTTGTATCTTGAGCATCTCCCCAAGATTCTCTTGGGTCTTGGCAATCATTTGAAGGAGAGTTCTAGTGAATTCCAACAACTTTTGATATGCTGCCATGATCAATGTGCACCACTGGGTTTCACTTTTCTCACCTGTGAAATGCACCATTGAAATTCTGTCAGACCAAGCATAATATAGTCATTTGAAATCAGTCAGTTAATTACCCAATTGGCATGACAGTCCCAGTTTCATCAAGGAAACTTTCATATTTTTCATGCCTTCCCCAACAGGCACATGATATCATTCATGTCCATTCTTGGGCAGGGAATTAACCACTCCAGCATTCACAATTTACCTTCAGCAAAACACACATTTCATTTTCAGTCATACATCCATTCAACAATCCTTTGTTTTCACAAT
>LPNX010017227.1:0-12279 GCA_001517045.1 Pseudotsuga menziesii
ATGCAAAACAAGATGTAAAAGTGGACGTCACACCAAACACACAAGTGGATGCAAAAGTGGACGTTATGTTAGACACAAATGTGGACACAAAAATGGATGTCACAGTGAAAGCAAAATTTGGATGCAAAAGGAGACTCAACACTAGACACAATTAATGACTCAAAACTAGATGCAATACTAGGCCCAAAACTAGATGCAACAATAGATGCAAAAGTGGACTCCTAACTAGATGTAAAATTGGAAATTAATTTGCGCAAAAAATATGGTGTATCAATGGACATAAAAACAGGCGTAACAGCAGGTGAAAAATTGGAAGCAAAACTTGACGCAAACAAAAAATTAAAACGAGACACAATATTGGATGCAAGATGGGACGAAACATTGTATGTAAAACTAGACGTAATATTGAATGCAAGATGGGATGAAACATTGGACACAAAACTAGATGCAATATTAGATACAAACATGGGTGCAAAACTAGGCACAACACTAGGCACAACACTGGGTGCAACATTGGGCTCAAACATAGATGCAAAAAAGACATCAACCAAGATGCAACACTAGGTGCAAACCTAGACGCAAAATACGACGTAAAACAAGATGAAACATTAGGCACAAACATGGATACAAAAAAATACGTAAAACAAGATGCAAAATTAGATGAAAAAAGGGATGCAACATTATAAGTAAAATTGGATGCAAAACTAGACACAATATTGATCCCAAATTTAGATGCAAACCTAGATGCAATGCTAGATGCAAAATTGGACACATAATTTGATGCAAAACATGGTGCAAAATTGGGTGCAAGACTCGATGAAAAAAAAGGAGCAAAATAAGACGCAACATTGGATGCAAAACTAAGCGTCAAACTGGGTGCAAACAAGGATGTAACAAATGACACAAAAAAAGATGCAATACAAGATGAAAAATTGGGCGCAAATAAGGGCATAACAAAAGATGCAAAAAATTGGGCACAAAAATGGACGCAAAAATGGATGTTAAAAAGGACGGAAAAAAAATGCAATAGATGGCGTTTTACGAAATTGTACAATAACGCCAGGTTTAGCGCCGTATTGTTCAAAAAAAAGGGGAAAAAATTACACTAAAATCTGGCGCTAAATTCAACGCTAAATTCAGTTTTTGTTGTAGTGAATGTTGAGTCTGAGGGTAATCTGAGTAATATTACTAAGACCGTTATGGTCGACATATCAATGAAACCTAGAGCTACAGAGAACATTTACTTTGGCCAAAATTCTTCTTCTTCGAATATTGAGTCTTATATGACCCTTTTTAGGGAATTTAGAAATGTTTTTGCTTGGACATATAAATAAATGTCAGGGATAGATCCTTCAATCATCATTCATGAGATCAGGACATACCTCGACTCGAAGCTGGTCCACCAAAAGTTACATCAATTACATCCACGGAAAAAAAATGACCATTAAGGAAGAAGTTGAAAAAATTCTTAAGGCTAGGTTCATTTACCCTATGTCATTGATGGAATGGGTTTCTAATATTATTCCCGTGACCAAAGAATAGGGAACGATTAGGATTTATATTGATTTTCGAGACCTTAATACAACTTGTCCCAATGACAATTTCCCTACTCCTTATATCGATCAAATCATTGATGACTGCGCTAGGAGTGTCATCTTTTAATTTATGGATGGATTTTTTGGCTATAATAAGATAGAGATACTCCCTTCTGATCAGCACAAGATGGCTTTAATTTTCCCATGGGAGACCTTTGCCTACAAATAGTTTCCTTTTTCCTTGAAAATTATGGATGTTACCTTTCAATGTGCCATGTCTTATGCTTTCCATGACATTAAAAATATCGTGGAACCCTACCTCGATGGCTTACCTACTCATTTGTAGCATCAAGAGCATCATGTTGACCATCTAAGAGTCATCTTTCTTAGATTTCCCCATTACAACATTCAGTTGAATCCACACAAATGTGTTCTTTTTGTTGAGAGTGACAAATTGCTTGGATTCATTGTTTCCTAGGATGGCATCCATATAGAGCCATTAAATATTGAAGACATCTTATCCCTACCACCAACTACCAATGTTACTGAAGTTCAAAGTTTGAAAGGGAAGGAAAACTTTCTATGTCGTTTTTTCTGTAACTATGTCGAGAATTCATGTGATTTCATGCGTTTGTTAAAAATGGACACACCCTTTGTTTGTGACTACCCTGCCCAACATGCATTTGAAACTCTCAAACAGGCTATCACACAAGCACATGTGTTGCAATAACTTGATTACACCAAGGATTACTCCTTCTATGTGGTTGTATCGTTAACTACCATAGGCATGGTACTAGTTGAAGAAGATGAACACAAACAGGAATGTGTGATTTATTACCTAAGTAATGTCTCCTTGACTCTGAAACACATTATTCACAGGTTGAGAAGTTGGCTTTGGTCACAGTCGTCGTCATCCAGAAATTTCGTCACTAAATCTTTCTCCACACAAGTATTGTGTACGCAACTTATAACCCCATGTATTACATCTTGACTCGTTAGGAACTTGGGGAAAATACTCTCATTGGATTGTCATTCTCTAGGAATTTGAGTTAGAATTTTCAAAATCCAATTTAAAGAAGTCCCTTGTCTTCGCAAAAATTATGTGTGACCTTCCCTATATTACTGAGGATATGCATCCCTTGGATTCATTACCTAATGAATCCATGTTCCTCATTAGTATGTCTGACTCCTGGTATGGAGATTTGATTTTATATCTCCAGACTCAAATCTTTCATCCTAATGCAACCTGAGACAAACTTCGTCGTATTCGTCATCACGTCAAGTACTATCTTATCGTCAACAATACATTGTATCGTCACAACGTTGATGCAATTTTGCCGCATTGCTTGACTCATGAAGAGGCTGAAATAATTTTGAATAATTGTCACTCTGGAGCCTGTGGCAATCATCTTTCTGGGATGGCTACTTCCCATAAAATGTTACACGCTGGGTACTTTTGGCCCTCAATCTTGAAATATTTTATGGATGCCATGAAAAAATTCCCACCCTGCCAACTTTTTTAATCGAAAAAGCGCACCCACCCAGCTCCTTTACATCCCATCATTGTTGTTGTCCCTTTCATAAATGGGGTATAGATGTCATGCATTGTAAGCCTATCGTAACTGAGGGGCATGGTTACATCATCGTAGTCATGGAATACTTTACAAAATGGGTTGAGGCTATGCCTACACATGCAGAAGATGGAAAAATTGTCGCCCTATTTCTGTTCAATCACATAATTGTTAGGTTCATAGTTCCGCAAGCCATTGTAGCAGATCATGGTTCACATTTTCAAAACCAGATGATGTCGAAACTAAGTTCCAAACTAGGTTTTATCCATGATAACTTGACACCCTAATACCCTGAGGCTGATGGCCAAGTTGAAGCCATCAACAAAGTGTTGAAAACTATGCTTTAACAGATGATAAGACAAGTTAAGTCCAATTGGCATTTACAATTGTTTTCTGCATTATGGGCTTATAGGAGTACAGTTAAGAAAGCTACCGACTCCACACCATTTCAATTAGTGTATGGGCTAGAGGCTACTCTCCTAATTGAATGTGAGATTCCTTCTTTGAAACTTGTCATAGAATTTTTACCCAATACCACTTTAGAGGAAGAATGGATTTTGTACTTGAACAAGCTTGATGAGACTCGTCAATATGTCACCTTAGAAAATGAGGTACATAAGTGACAAATTAAAACTTGGTATGACCAATCCATTCAACCTCGCATGTTCAATGAAGGTGACCTGGTCCTAACATATGACCAGAAACCTGATAAATTTGGAGGTGGAAAATTGGAATCCATGTGGCATGGACCTTACATTTCTAGTCACGTCTTAGAGAAAGGAGTTTACAAGATGGTAGACTATGATGGAATATCTTTGGGTGAGCCCCTAAATGGAATTTACATCAAGAGGTATTATTCCTAGGACATCTAGCATAGGTACCTTGTACATATTATTTATAGAGTGTGTTGTGTGTAGATTGGATTGTGATTTTGTTATGAATGTAGGATTTGTATTAGGTAAGCCTCCTTATATGGTGTTGTGTCTAAATGAACAAATGAATGCTTACTCTAGCTTTGTGGATGGTGCTAACCATTAAACCTTGAATCTCACATCAATAGCTTGGGTACTGTATTCCCCTACTAGTGATTTGGTAAGCTCAGGAGGAACTTGTTCGGGTCCTGCTACAAACAATCTTGTAGAGTCCCATGAAGTGACTGGGTTTTTAACTAAAGATTTAACAATTGATGCGATCCAGATTATGGTTTATTTAGATTTAGAGTTACTTGTATGTCAATTAAACCGAGTCTATACCATCTGTAACCCTTTACTTCTCCGTATGTTTTAGAGAGTTCGATTCTTAGAGAGGTATTTTGAGTGTGTTTCCTGCCATCACATCCCAAGACATTTGAACACAGTGGCTGATTCATTAGTGGAATATGTTTTAGATTGGTGCTTCGCTCATTTTTTATGTTCATTTTTAATTGTGATCACATGTAAAAAGTATTAGGATTTCAATGAGCATACATATAATTAATAATGAGACTCACACAAATCCACATAGCAACATATTTAAGACAACCACACAATGTTTACGTGGAAAACCCAAAATCAAGAAAAACCACCATAATATATCTATTATCTCCCTTGAGATAAACAGAGCAAGACAGGCCAAGTGAGCTAGCCACCACTCATCTCCAAGCCACTTTATAATGGAGCCTCCTCAAGCCATATAAAGGCTTATTTACATGCAATATCATGAAACAATACTACATGCCACCAAATACCATGGGATACAATAAACCATGTGCCCAAACCATGTGATATACCTCAACCACCTTTGACTCATTCTCGAGTCAAGGTTAACCCCAACAATCTCCCATTTAAACTTGACTTGAAGTAATCACCAAGCCCCCTCAAAGTTCTTACTAAATAATCTCACATACACCCCCTATCACCTAGGTCTATCTCTCGACTTTATCAGTGAGTTACCATGGGTATGCGTGCCTTACCATGTCTTACAACCATATGCCCTTTTACATACAAACTGCTCCATTATTTTTTTTCATGTGTCTTCATGGTGATTACACCATCACCATCTGTTGCTACATCCTCTCGATTTTCCATGCTCACTCATTTTCTTCCATGCTCCTTTTGTACCTGCATCCAAACTTATCATTGATGTCCATATAAAAATAATCCATCTACCAGGTTACATGGGTCCTCAGCCGTTGTAACTTCTAGTTCTCTAGGAATTCTCTTCATATACATGGTTCATTAATATTGGTCCCATAATTGAGATTAAACCATATCATATTCCTCCTGCAATCGAAGACTCAACCTCTCGGATCTATAGCAAGTTACGATACAAGTACACCTTCCACCCTTGTATCTTCCTAGTGGTTAATTCCACACTTGATGCAACATCCCTTCTCTGCACACAAGAGGGATACCTTGTGCTTCTAGCACCCGAGGAAATTGCATTCTAACCAAGAACCCAAAAATACTGCTAGGTTGTCGGATACCACCAAACATGCACCCCACAATTAATTCAATAAACCAGGTACAACACAATGAGCAAAAATATTTTCCAAACCATGGCTTTGATACCATTTATTAGGAATTAAATGAGAATACATATAATTACTTGCAAGAGAAATAAAATAGACAAGCAACAATTAAATATAGACACACAATGTTTACGTGGAAAACCCAAAACCAGGAAAAACCACCATAATAGATCTATTATCCCTTGACCTAAACCGACCAATCCAAGCCAAGTAAGCTAGCCACCACTCACCTCCAGGCCACTTTACCATGGAACCTCCTCAAGCATTATAAATGCTTCTTTACATGCAATACCATGGGACAATACTATGGGTCACCAAAGACCATTGGCCACCAATACCATGGAAAAATACCAAGGGATATAATAAACCATGATCCCAAACCATATGCTAGACCTCAACCACCTTTGACTCATTCTTGAGTCAATGTTAACCCTAATAGTCCCCCCTTTAAACTTGACTTGGAGTAAACACCAATCCCCCCTTAAAGTTTTTACCGAGGAATCTCACATACACCCCCTATCACCTAGGTCTATCTCCTGAATTTACCAGTGAGTTACCAGGGGTATGCATGCCTTACTAGGTCTTACAGCCATATGCCTATTTACATAAAAACTGCTCCATTAATTTTTTTCATGTGTATTCATGGTGACTAAATTAAATTGGGTCTATACCATCTGTAACCCCTTACTTCTTCGTATGTTCTGGAGGTTCAACTGTTAGAGAGGTCTTTTGAGTGTGTTTCCTACCATCACATCCCAATACATTTGAACGTAGTGGTTGATTCATTAGCGAACTATTTTTTGGATTGGTGCTTAGCTCATGTTTGATGTTCATTTTTAATTGTGATCACATGTAAAAAAATCATAAAAATTAAACACATATAGGTATCCATTCATGCACATAACACATCACATGCACACACATGTCTGCAAAAAGTTTTTTTTATATATAACTGATGCCGAGATGGAAAACTAAAGCCATAAGCTTTCAATGTACCCAAAATTTGAAAGCATCGAGTTTTTAGTACATCAAGAGGTCAAAATATGAAGCTTCGAAACTTATAGTACATATATATAATACAAAAATAGGAGTCACTCTGGACTAATCCGCGTGATCATGATAACACATAACAACATGAGCCACTCTGTGGAGTAGCCTCCCAAAATGCCTCAATACTCCTGCGGTATTGCACGATAACACCAAGGAAGGTCTTCAATAGAAGAAATATTGGGAACACCATCAGTCAACCTTTGTAGGTTGTCTTCAATCTCTTGAAGCTCCTCCTTTGCCTCTACATTCTTGGTGGCTATATCTCTAACCATCCCTCGCCTCTCTATAGGCGAAGCTCCTACAAGTTTGGATGGGCCAATGTCTGCAAAACAGTACGTTGTGTCTTAGTATCACCAAAACGCAAAAAAAAATGAGATATAATATAAAACAAAAACATGATGGGATAATATTGTTCTTACCTCGGTCATCCCACTGCTCACCCTTAGGTAATAGAATACCACGTTCATCCCTAAAATTAGTGCCTGCGTACATGTAGTCCTCTACCATCATTAGTTGGCCTCACATCCAATGGAAGAAGATGGAGCCATAAGTCACAGTAGGCCCTCCACCACCCCCATGACGGGCCATGGCCTCGACCCACCTCAACATTTGTGGATCCTTGGGCTCTAACCTGTTGAGAGGCACATGGGGACATAATAGATGAACCCTCTATAGGAATAATTATAATACTACCGTGCCGTAGCTAAACTGTTTCAACTCACCTCTTTGACACTTCGCAAGCTGATGTTTGAGGATTAATAGTAGCCCCTCACTCCAGTTGAATATGGTTGGAGCCATGCGCTCCAATGCATACAACATATGTGCTCGGGTAGTTTGGTGAGTAGCTCTATTGCCCACTACCTTCTCTATGGTGAAGGCTACAATCCTCAATGGCTGATCTACAATATGTTTTATCGGAACCTTGCCCCCATGGGACCTTGTTCCGACTATACAATACTAATCAATGAGGTCGTCGACATACATGTTCCCTCCTCTCAGACCTATGAGTGATATTGGACTTCCTCTCCTATATGGTTCAGCCAGAAAGTAGATTTCCTTGACATCAATCATCAAAATGTGGGTCCCCACCTGGAAATGTTGCAAATCCAGGTCCCACATCTATATCAGATGACCTAACAGATGAACATGGGATCTCATACGTGGAACCCTGATGTAATTAAGGAGTCCACGCTCCCTTAGTTCCCTCACAATCATTGAGTCATTTGTTTCTTAGGAATCATCTAGTTTGTGCTCGTGCTCTTTCCAAATCACCATTTTTTGAGTCAAACATCTATGGGACATCCATAAGGAAACCATTAGACTCCATTAATTGAAATAAAACTTAGATTTCATGTTAATTTTTTTAGAATCACGGTTGTCGATGCATTTTCCCTATGGGAACAAAGCAATGATGTAACCTATCCTAGGGGACAGAGCATCCCTGATGCTCTTTCCCCTAAAGGGAGAAGAGCGTCACCCAGGGCGTGCCCTTTTCCTTGCAAAAACTCTCCCAAAACTGCAAAAAACATGATACAAAGTGAAATTCAACCATGAAAATGAAAGTGAGGATGATAGCTCTTACCTGCTTCAGATGGTTCATCGATTGGCTGTCCGTAACAGCCAGAAACTTCGTCACAAATTTCTCTCTCAAATACAGTTTTCACCCTATGCTTATGGTAAAAACACAATGGTAAGCAATTTTGACTATTTCACTATTTTTATACTATTTTATTTTTATTTTTAATTAGAAATAATTAGTGAAATGTTTAAATATTGTGGGTTTTTGCTATGTTTTCCTTTAGTTTTAATGGTGAAAGTGTCATAATGGTGTTTTTGAAGATTTTAAGGCCTTATTGGGTGTTTTTGGTTGCGAGAGAGTTTCGTTTTGACTTTTTCACGCTATAGTTCAAGTTGAAAAAAGTTTTGAGCATCTTTTATACCTGTTTCGCGCTCATTAAAAATTCAATGAAAATGTATCGAGTATGTTTTTACCACTTTTTCGGGCTCATTAAAATGGATGCAAAAAGGAAACCCCCCAGAGTCATCTTTAAGCTCTTTTTAGGCTCTTTTTTCATGAAAATATTGCCAAGCGAACTTGATTCTTTCACTCTTGTAAAAGTATTTGAAAGGTCATCTATTCGGTGATAATTTACCCCTTTTTCAGATCGTTTAGACTCGTTTACAAAAAAGGTATACTCTAGTTCATTGAGACTAGAAGAGTTCTCCTACGTATCATTTTATACTTTTTCAGACCTTGGGGACTAAATTTGCAAAAAATTTCACTCTAGAATTCTTCTTAGTCATTTCATACTCTCTAAATATGAAATGTCGACTGGGTTTACCTTCTTCGGACTCAAAAAAATAAGCTTTGAAGGACCCTTTTTCTGGGAATGAACTCCTCCTTTCTTAGGTTCATAAAATATATGAGAATGGACTCGTCACTTGATGAGCTCTATTGAGTGTTTTCTACCCTTTTCAAGCTTGTTAAAAATCAAAGAGGTACTCATCCATCGTGAAGGGAAAATTAAGGGAATGGGGAAACATCTTTCATTTGTTTTAGTGGCAGCTCCTAGTCACCTTTGAACATGGCACCTGTCTACATTTTCATACAAACAGTTGGGTATTCAGCTTGTCATCGAGTCAATCCACTTTAATGAGTCATTAAAATCCTTTGATTCAATTCAAAGAATGCATCGTCATACCTTTTCATTATGTCTGGTCTCTGCATCAATCAAGTCAATGTTGCCAAGTCACTTGTTGTGTTGTTCAATGTTTAAAAGGAGTCCTTACCACAGTCTACCTCCGGAGTTACTTTACCTTGCTTCGATTCGGTCATATTCGATATGGTCCCGTGGTTGTTCGATTATCAAAGACCACTTCAATAATCATTTTTGGTTCCAAGTTTCATGTCAATGATGAGGGAAACATCATGGGCCTCCTTTGATGAGTCTATTCCCATTGGCATCAACACCTTATCTGGGAATTAGTCTTAGAAACCAGTTAAGTACCTTGAAGCCTGTATGCCTCAATGGTAGGTTTCCTCGCTTTCAATGGTAGGTTTTCATCATTGTCCTTTGATTGGAATATTCCATCAATTGTTCAACTGCAACTCATCTATTCACATTTAGAGGAATGTACTAGGGTACCTTTGGAATAATTTACATTAATGGTAACTTCCCTTGCACTTATTAATGGTATATATCAATGATCGGTAATCAAGTGGTTTCTACCATGTTAGACATCAAGAAACCTATTCACATGGATAGAATCGTACTATTGCGATTGGAATGAAGACCCTGATTGGTTAGGTATTCACTGGAAAATGTGCATATCCTCAGGTTGTTATGGATTATTTCTTTATTCATTACATGGATCAACATTGTATGTTTGGTGGCTATGCTCAGGTTTGGGTCAGGATGGCGTAGATCTATAGTCTATATTCTGTAGCTATGTCCCGATTTGAGTATTGTTGATCATGGATCTACAATGTATTGTTGGTACTAGCCATGACTTTGTCATTATACATGGATCTGCAGTGTATTGGTTTGTAGCCATGATCTGAGTCAGATAGTTTGTAGCTGGTCTTATGTTAGGTCTTCACTTGTCACTCTTTTTCCTCTGATTCCATATCACATCTAGCTAAGTATCTCACCTATCGCATCCCTCTGGTTTCATACTTTGGGTGGCATTCTGTTACACTCAAATTTCTTCTCTATGCTCAATCCCTTGAAGTGATTTGGCCAAACCATCTTTTGGAGGAGATTTTTTCTCAAATCTAGGAGGTTTGACACACCTTTCTTCTTGACATAAAGCGGTTGACTGGCTCGACGCCTCTTTCCTGCTAAAAAGGTGCACCTGTGACACCTATTTCCCGAAGACAAAGAGCATCGACACATCCTAATCATGAACAAGAAGCATCAACACTGTCAAAAAGGAAAAAAGAGAAGACTTCGAGAACCTTCTAGATGAAAGTAATCGTGAAGGCTTATCCCAACTTCTTGGAATAGGTGGCATTCGTACCCCTATCCTCTAGGAATCATCCCTCACTTTCCTCCCAAAATATCTCAACCCCTTTAGGCCCTCTTTGGCCTATATATACAAGCTTCACTTCATGGATAGGGGAGGTAACAGGACCAAGAGAGGTCCTTTATGTTGTTAAAATCATTTTTGGTATAGGAGGCAAAGGGTGTGGTTGTGAGTGAGAATTGTAGAGTTTGTAGAGTGTGTGTGAAAGTATGTCAAAGACATTATGAGACCAAAGCTTCAACATCAAGGAATTAGTTGTATATTTCTTCCCTTATATCATTAATACAAACATGTTCCTCTTTCCCATGAATGATTTTTATTAATATCAATTGTTCATTATTTTTCTCCTTGATCATTAGTATAGATCATTGAATTATCTTTTTGCTTTCACTATTATGTCTTGTTCTTCATGTTCTTTGCAGGTATAGCTGATCGCAAATGATTCCATGAGTCAAGGACCACCTTCATTGTTGAGTTAAAAAATATTAGCATTCAATTAGTCTAATAATCTAGGCAGAGAATGCATCACTGTAGCTTTTTGTTCTAGATTTTCCCCATGTAGAATAGGGAAACAACCCTTGACCACATTGATTGAGAATTTCTAGTAACAGAAACTCCAACCACATGGTTGCCTCCAAAGAGTCATTTTCTTCATTAAATCTAATTGTTGGTCCAACTATTCACATGGGAGATGATACTCAGATCCAAGATAAAGGGAAAGGTACAATAAAATTAGAACATGGAGTGTTAAAAAATGTCCTATATGTGCCCTCTCTAGAAACAAATTTGTTGTTTGTATATCAGATGACCCACACACGTTCACCAAAGTGAGTTGTATTTGAACCTAACATAGTTGAGATATTAGATATATCTACTAGGAAGTTGATAGCGAAAGGTGTCGCAAACCATGCTTCCAAGGCATGTGAGTTCTCACATATGATGATGTTTCTACTGATATTTCAGATTCAGAATTCGAAGATGAGGACCAAGTTGAATTATATCTTGGTATTGAGGATGAAGTTCAAGCATTTCCATATCCATATCTAGTCCCTACTCTCAATCCTAGCCCTAAATGGGCTCAAAAAATCATTGAAGCTATTGGGAACATGGTTGGAGATCCATCTAACAAAATGAGAACCTTGCGCTATGTCATACAAATCCACTTCTCCCAGAGAGGTGCTACATGATACTGAGGTATGATCAACAGTTATACAAAGTGGATTTCCATGATTCACCAAGGCAGGAATCCATGGATAAGGAAGATGAGTCATTGCAGAACAATGAGACATTGGATCATGTGTCTCTTCCTCCAAAGATAAGAGACAAAATTTCCTTTCTACATGGTAAACTGGAAGAATAAATATACATGGAACAACCTAAGGGGTACACTGATGATTCTTCCTTGTTATGCAAGATTAGAAAACCATTGAAGCTATCGGGAACATGGTTGGAGATCCATATGACAAAAGGAGAACCAGATATCATTTTAAAGATGTTAACCTTGCGCTATGTCATACATATCCACTTCTCCCAGAGAGGTGTCATAAAATCCTAGAGAGGTGCTACATGATGGCGAGGTCTGATAAAA
>LPNX010017239.1:8484-150233 GCA_001517045.1 Pseudotsuga menziesii
TCTTACGCTTTCAATGTCTCAATGGTTCCTTATATAGCTTTTCAAAGTGATACTGAAAGGTCAAATTCGTGCGATCTCAAGGCATATGGAAGGCCAGGAGTCATATGAGTCAGATCCAAGTCGAGGAATGCTCCAACAGTTTTGGATTATGCACACATCCCGATGTACGCAACTATAGAGGGAATATCCGCGTATGTACATGGTTATCGGGGAAAAGGCCGCGTATATCATTTTTCTAATGTTTTTAGGGATGGTCAATGATACATCAAAAGACAACAAATGGTCCATAGGGGATAATGAGTCTGCAGCGGGACAGGGGAAGGCCATACAATGTGTGATTCACCTAGTGTGGTGAAATCCACTATAACAGATTGGAGCAGTCAAGGGAATACCTATCTCATAACATGAGGGTGACGAGATTTCGATATAATAGTACTAAGAACATTACTAATGAGATATGACCCAAAGGTATCCACCTTAGAAGAATGAGATGATCTTAAAAAGGTAACAATGGATGAGTTACATGGAATTTTCACTGCGTATGAGATGGGAACATGACAAAAGGTATCCTCAAGAAAAGAAGTAGCTTTTAAAGCCTCCTTAAAAAATGAATCAAAACACCCAAATGATGAGGAAGCCTTTTTCGTTAATAAACTTAAGAGAGGGACTCAAAAATACAAGGGGAAGTTACCTTTAAAGTGTTTTAATTATGGAAGGATTGGACATTTTTCCTCTAAATGCACCTACACTAAACAAGATGAGAATGATGGAAACTTCAAAATTCAAAAAGGGTAGAACATTAAACAAGAAAAAATCCTATGGGAGAAAGAAAATTGTTTACACCATGGAAGACAGTAAAGATTCAGATGAAAGTGAAGTTGAAGAAACTGAATTTTTATTTATGGGTCTAGATACTCAAGCCTCACATAGTGACTTAGATGTGGAAGGAGAAGTATACCTAAGAAATGAACTTGTAAGCACCCTTGAAGAAATTTAGAAATGTAGTAAAAAGAACAGACAAACAATTATTATCATCAGTCAGTTGGAATCTCAACTTCTAGATGCCAAAAAGGTTGAGGGGGACCTAAGCCTATAGCTCAAAAGAAGAATACAGGAATCTGAAAAGCTTGTAGAAGAAATCATGCAATTCAAGAGGAAGCTTGATGAAGAATCTATGAAATCAAAATTTGAGAATAAATGAAGGATTCTAGATGAAATTCTGAGTATCCAAACACCATCAAGTGATAGGTCTATTTTGGGGTTTGTTAAAAATAAGACGAAGAAGCCATAAATTTTTCTTGTCACCAATCAAGAAGGAAGCAAGAATAGTTATGTTGAAGTACTAAAGAATCAAGCTAAAAGGGAATAAAGCAAGAAATCAAGATTAATTTCTCAAGATAAAAATAGAAATAATATATCTCCCAAGAGACCAAATAGATATCTACAGATCTTTTTAGGTCACTGCTATTCCTGTAAAAATTTTGGTCATAAAGTCATAAATTGCAGAACTGGAAGAAAGGTTTCTGAATACAAGAAGAAGTCATGAAGTAACAAGTCGAAGGGAAATAAGAACCTGTTTACACTACTAAAAAAATATGACATAGAATGTTATAAGTGTAATAACCATGGACATATGGAAAGAGACTGTAAACTGAAGACTCCTACGAGGAATATTGTTGCAATCAAATATCAAAACACCGAACAAAAGAAGTATTGGAGAGAAAAGGAAGAACAAGAGAGTTACATGATTTCTTTATGTGAACCTGAAAGCCAAAAATTATGGCACTTAGATATTGGTTGTTTAAAACATATGATCGGTGACCCAAGAAAATTCATAACCTTAAAAGATAATAAGGGAAAAGTCACTTTTGGAGACAGTTTGTCCTCCAAAATAATCGGCAAATGAACATTTTTTGTCAACAGCAAGATCAAAGTAGAAAATTTTTTGTTGGTTGAAAACCTCAAGCCTAATATTCTCAGTGTAAGTCAAACATGTGACCAAGTACACATTTGCATATTTGACTCAGAAAAATGTGAAATCAAGAATAAGAAATTAGGAAAGGTCATTGTCATTGCTATGAGAAATACAAACAATGTATACATCTTGGAAAATGAAAACCAAAGATACTTAAGTGTGGTAGATGAAAGTTGGTTATGGCACAAAAGGTTGGGACGCTTAAGTTTTGACAATCTTTCCAAAATGAGCACAAAGGAAGTTGTAAGAGATCTACCAAAAATTGTAGTTCCTCTAAACTCTGTATGTAAACATTGTCAACATGGGAAGCAAACCAGAGCCAGTTTTAAAATAAAAGAACATATGACCTCACACCCTCTGGAAATAATACACACATACCTTTGTGGACCAACCAGAACTAAAATCATGCAAGGATATCACTATTTCATGTTTCTCATTGATGATTACACAAGGATTACATGGGAGGCATTTCTCAAAGAAAAATCAAAAGATTTTGAAAATTTTAAAATCTTCAAGGAAATGGCTGAAAATGAGTCAAGTATGAAAATCAAGTGTCTTAGAACAGATAATGGGGGAGAATTTAACTCAAATGAATTCAATGAGTTCTGTGAAGGTCATGGAATTAAGAGACAATTTTCAGCTACAAAAACTCCTCAACAAAATGGGGTTGTTGAAAAGAAAAACATAACAGTCCAAGAAGCTACCAGAACTATGCTCAATGAAGGAAAACTGTCAGATTCATTTCGGAGAGAAGTTGTATACATAAATGTCTACATACTTAATAGAGGAAAAATCATAGTGAATAAGGATAAAAACCCCTACGAATTGTTTTATAGAAGACCAACCTTAGTCAAATATTTTAAAGTTTTTGGCAGTAACTATTACATCAAAAGAAATGAGGATGATCTTGGATAGTTCAACTCCAGGATTGATGCAGGAATCTTTTTTGGATACTCATCCACCAAAAAGGCATATAGGTGTTAAAATAAAAGGTTACATAAAATTGTAGAAAGTATTGAAGTGAAAGTAGATGATATAAAATCAAGGAAAGCGAAAAATCTTGACAGTATTGAAAATACATGTGATGATGAAATAAAAGACTTGCAAAAGGACAAGAACATTCATAACGAAAAAGAAGACAAAGAGAAGGAAGATACACATGAATATGATGAAGACTTCTAGGAGGGTACAAAAGGATCATCCAGAGTCACAGATCATGGGTGATAAAAAAAAATTGAGTCAAAACAAGAAGACAACTATCAGATGTGGAACAAACCCTACTCTCAATAGTAGAAGCCAATAACTTTACAAAAGCCATCAAAAGTGATGAATGGGTCAAAGCCATGAATGAAGAACTAAATCAGATTGAGAAAAATGAGACTTGGGAACTTGTCTGAAGATCTGAAGATAAGAACATTGTAGGAACCAAATGGATTTTCAAAAACAAGTTCAATCAAGATGGAAAAATAATAAGGAACAAAGAAATATTGGTTTGTAAGGGGTATTCCTAAGTGGAAGGTATTGATTTTGAAGAAACTTATTCTCTTGTAGCTTGAATTGAAGCAATCAAAATGTTTTTAGTAATGTCATGCCATAAAAACTTCAAAGTATATCAAATGGATGTCAAGTCTACATTCCTGAATGGAAAACTAGAAGAAAAAGTGTATATTGAACAACCTGAAGGGTTTCTCCTGTATGAAAACAAATATTATGTATGTAAACTAAAAAGGGCACTCTATGGTCTCAAATAACTTCCAAGAGCATGGTTTTCAAGACTATATAGTTACTTGAAACAATAAGGTTTTAAAAGAGGAGTCACTGAAAGTAATCTTTACTTGAAAATCGAAGATAAAAATATGCTCATTTTTGTTGTCTATGTGGATGATATCATTTTTGGAAGCAATCTTCAAATCCTAAGTGTAGACTTTTCCTCTGAAATGAAGAAATAATTTGAAATGTTAATGTTGGGTGAATTGACATTCTTCTTGGGATTGCAAGTCTACCAAATAGACAAAGGATTTTTCATCTCTCAAACTAAGTACATCAAAGATATTTTGACAAAGTTTAAAATGGAAGATTCCAAACTTCTTGGTACTTTTATGGTAACTAGTTGCAAGTTAAGGATGTTGAATCTCTGGAAGTAGATCATACCATGTTTAGATCCATGATTGGCATTCTGCTATATGTGATAGCCACAAGACCATATGTGATGCAAGCTATTGGATTGGTGGCTAGATTCCAATCAGCTCCCAAAGAAACACATGTAACAACAGTAAAAAGGATTTTTAGATATCTAAAAAGTAGCAAGGAGTATGGTTTATTGTACCCAAAAGGAAAATATTTTACCTTGAAAGCGTTTACTGATGCATATTGCGCAGGAAGTGTTGATGATCAAAAAATTACTAGCAGATCAACATTCTTTCTAGGAAATTGTTTAGTATCATCGTCATGTAAAAAAAATCCCCCATTTCACTCTCTATAGCAGAAGCAGAATATATTGTTGTCGCATCATGCTACACTTAGGTTATTTGGATGAAATAAACCCTAGAAGATCTACTTGTAAAATATGAACATCCAATAGTGATCAACTATGATAACACTAGTGCTATAAATATGTCTAAAAGTCCTCTTATGCATTCTAAGAAAAAACTTATATCAATCAAGTATCACTATCTAAGAGAACATGTATCTCAAAAAGATGTTAGAGTGGAATACATTGACACAAAAGAATAGATTGTTGATATTTTCACCAAACCACTACCTAAGGAATCCTTTGAGTGTCTTAGACAGAAGATCAGAGTCATTCCTTTACAAAATCACTAAAATAAGGTAGCGCAATCTCATGGGGAGATATGATGACAAGGGAAGCTGTCAGACAGAGAAGTATCTTTGCCATTGGTGTCAAAGGGGTAGAATTATCAAAGATCTTTCCATGAATGCCAAAGGGGGATATTGTTGAGTAAATTAGTTGTCATTGATGTCAAATCAATTATTTAAAGTCAAAGATATGGTGACAGAATGAAGGTTTTAGGTATCCAGAATAACAAAGGAATAACCTTGTTACAGGTTTCAGGATGCAAGGTAAATGACAAATGAATAACCCTATAGAAAGTTTAATGACTAAGATCGATCATCCAATGTTGTTTCTGAATGAACTAGCGCAGAGGTTAAGCACATACGAAGTGATAAAGTTCTGCAAAGTATTAATATTGGACGGTGGAGGTTAGTCCAGCCCTAGATCCAATGATTGAGGATCAGTTCCACAAAAGATAGGAAAAAGGATGAAGTTCCTCAACAATCAAGATCAGACGGCTTATATTAGTCCCACACTAGACCCGATGATCAAAGATTAATTCTAACATTTAGGAAGAAAATCCAAAGTTCCATAAATGATCAAGATCGGACGAATAAGATTAGTTCTACTAAAAGAGATTGACGGTGAGGAAAGGTTAGTGCAGAAAAAAAAAGGCAGAGAAGTGCGAAAGCAATGTTTTAGATTTTGAGAACTCCCACTCCACATCCCGCATTATCGAAGATCAATGGTCACAGAAGAACCTGTAGGAGATCAATGGTGGGAAATGATTGGTGCGGGCAGACAACTGCGGAAATCACAAAAAGACATTTTGAAAAATTCAGAAACCCGCATTCCGCAATCCGTATATTACCTCACATCAACAGTCAAGAAAACGCCCGAGGAAGATCAACAGTGGGGAATCGTTGATGAGGAAACCATGGTGTTGAGATACAATTTCAAGGAGGAAATAGATGCATTAGATCAATGATCCTGAGAGAATTAGAACTAGGATCAATAGCTCTGATTAAAGCTGGAAGATCATCTTACGGAAAGAAGATAGATATTGTAGAAGCACCAGAAAATGATAAATAGGGATGCGAAAATGAATTCTGAGTTGTGGGAAGAACAAAACGTTTCCTTTCCTGAAGTGATGCGATGGTTGAATGGGTATATGATAAAGAGCTATTTCTATAAGTAAACAATCATGATCCAAAATGAAAGAACGCAACAATGGAGAGATGCATTGGTAGGTAATAGGTAAAAGGTATTTATTGAATGAATGTGTAAAAAAGAAAGTGTATCTATTAGTAAGTCTAATAGAGTCCAAAGTGGATAGTTTTACAATTGTTATAAAAGATTGAGAACATCAGTCTAGGGTGGCAAGGTGGTGCTAGGGCAAGCCACAGGTCTGTAGGGGGTCGAAGCCTCCTTCCAGTGGTAGCTGGAGAACAAGGTGTCGTAGCATCCTTGTCTGTTGAATCAAGCATAAAACCATAGGGGTGTTGTAGCATACTAGTTTGTAGTTGCAGGAAAAACCTAGGGTGTGTTTTACATCCTTTCTGCTGTGGCAGATAAACAATTTTGTAAATTCATCTTATTAATAAGTTTGTGTTGGTGGTTTTCTCTTTTGAGGTTTCCATGGTAAAATATGTGTTCTGATTGTTTATTTGTGTATTTTAAACTAAAAAATGACAATATTGATTTAACCCCACCTCTGCTCTCAATATTATGAGAGATAAATCAATAATAAGAAGACCTATCATAACCTTGGGTGGTTAACTAACATATTGTTACTATCCTTATGCTAATGGGGTTGTCCATGGAGGTATTAGCTTACTTATGAGCATAATGGTTGATTGGTTATGAGATGAGTATGTGTGATTGAAAAACCTTAAAAAAAATCAAGGGATGTGTAGTGTAGGTGAATATTTGTGATAATAACCTTTAACTCATCAAGTACCCCTAACTCTCCAAAAATATAATACAAAGAATTTTCACGAAAAGAGAAATATATCCACCCACATGACATGTATCATATACAATGTTCATTGCAACGTTGATGCTAAATAAAAATTTTATTTGGAGAGATGATCGAATGGTCGAGATGTTAGAGACATAAATATTGCACCTACAACTCATGCAACAAACACATGCACATAAAAGATGCAAATTACCTATTCACCTAACTCATGCACATGATAAATACACCTAACTCACATAATCAATGCACTTAAGTGATGCACCTAAGCAACACATATAAGTATTACAATTATGTGACATCAAGGAATTTAAAAAAAAACATGATTTGTTTTATCCTCGTTACAGAGGATGTAACTAGATTTCATGCTTTTCAAGGATCATATCTTAGACTTAATCAATGTCTGAATATTTTCACTATTAAATAAATCGCTAGATCTGACATGCCATACTTGAATTTTTATTAAGGGTTTGCAAATAGTTTTGTTGGAGAAGAGAGATGTGATAGAGAGACAAATTTTAGATACACATGAATAACTCAAACACAAAAGAGGGGGGAAACATGAGGATAGATAAATATTCTTAGGTCCCTCGACATAATCTCCATATTTCTTAACGTGGTGTATGTCGACATGCCCCAGATCGAGAATATCAACCTGATTCCATTTTTATGTATACACAAAGTGCACCCTTGATATAGGGATTCCCCATCTCTTAGGATCGACTAATGCACCCCACAAAGAGGGGATATCTCAAGTTAGCTTCCTTGCACCTCATGGGTTTTAAATCTCATCAACTTGCGCACATGTTAGACTCCTTAGTTCATGTTTCAAGAAAGGCTGAATGGGGATGTGGTAGAAACACTCCTAGCAATTGTGGAAAAAAACAAAGGAAAATAACCATGTATCTACCTTGTATATATTTGGAACCTTTTTCTCCTATAATAATATTAGGTGGATATTTCCATTTGGTGCTATAGTCTCACACACATAATTCCAAGAGGTTCACGTGTGGACCATTATTGGCATTGATCGTCCAGTATTGGAATTCATGGTTGTAGGCACACACACACGCAAGTATAAGATGTGTGTGATAGGGGTAGAAACATTGTTCTCATGGTCTAGAATTATGCCTTCATGGAATTGTCAAGAAAAAAGTATTCAATCTTGTGGGATTACTTCCAACTTGATGCTCGTAGGAGTTTTTACGCTTTATAATATCATGTGTATCCACAATCACTTTTGGTTGATGCTGAGTATGAAATTAAGCTCAAGTGTAGAAGCAACTAGTGCAAGTATTTAGTGGATGCACTTAACAGTTTTATATCCTGAAAGAGGAATGACATTAAATTGGTCAATGACAATGAATAATGCCAATGAAAAAAATTATTCCTTAATAGAACAAGTTCATACTCTTATGTCTAGTTCCTTATTATACTCAAATTTTGGTTTATATGATGTTGGGGGTTTATTTTATTTCTTAGTTTCAGTTATAAAATAGTTTCCACTCAAAGATTATTTTGTGAAAATTTCTAGCCCCACTCAAGGAATTGAAAATATCAAATGAAAATATTGCCATATAGTCATAGAATGGAAGATATAAGTGTGTAGTTAGTATGTTCATCGAGCCCTCAAAAAAGTAGTTAGCATCTAGTTGGATTTAGTTCAAGACCAAAGTTGAAATCAATACTAAGCATACGTTTGTCCTTCAAGGGTTTTTAGCATACAAACTTGCTTTTGAAGTGAAACTTTTTATCCTTGGTGGATTTCAACACCCTAAATATTTTGTAATGGAATTTGATGGAGTATATTCTAGTAAATATTGTTGTTACTATTGTGAGGCCTTTCTCTTTCCGGTAGACATCCTTCTAGATTGTCAAGTCATAAAGCTTATCATGATAGAGTTGATCCTATTGGAATTGTTGATGGATAGGTTGGAAATGTGCATCATGAAATTGTTCGTGTTGAAAGTTTATGATCTAGCCCAACAATGCGAAGACTGGAAAGAGTATAAATCCTTGATACCCAATCTTCTCATGATTTTACATTATCCCTAGGTGTTATTATTTAGAGAATTTAAACTCCAAATTCGCAAAACATAATGATAAAGTATACAATCCCCATCCCTATTGAAATGGGAGGAATATTTGGTGTGGATTATAATCAAGACTACAAATTTCCCTTTGATCTTCCTTAAACCTTTATGTAGTACTAGAAGCATTGTCAATGATGATGGTTAGACAATTTTGATGATGATGATCTTAAGGGACCACTTAATATAGTAATGAGACAAATATTGAATATGAGGCATATATTCAACTCAAATAGAATAAAAATGATGCCATATTTTGATTTTGTTGTCATCTTTCTTCATCAAATCATCTTTTGTTCACTTCAGCAACATCTCTATATAATGTTCCTAGTTTTGCATGTATACAATCTAGCACAAGTAGAATTTAAATGTAATGTATTTGGGATGCTAAACTGGAAGAAATTTGCGTCCACTTTAACATCATCATGATATAATCCACTTATTTTTGCACCTAGACAACCTAGCATAAGGAGAATATAAATGTAATTTATTTGGGGTGCTAAAGTGGACACAATAAATGTAATTTATTTTATGATAATGGCATTCACAATGATGATTAAAATGTTGTTGTTGATGATGAAAATTACAATGATGATGACGATGATCACGAGATGAATGATGATATATATAATGATGATGAATATGATGGCAATAACGATGAAGCTTACAATGATGTGATTATATGATAATGATGATGATGACGATGCTGATAGTAATGATGACAATGATAGTGATGATGCCAATGAGAATGACATGAATGATGATGATGATGATGATCCTTATAAGACAGTGTTGGTAGAGGTAAATAAACCCAATTTCATTACAAGATCCAAGATTAAAATGTGGTCAATCATAGTTATAAGTTATGCAAGATAAAAATTGTGACCATATCCCACTTATTATGCATTATTTAAATGATAACCATATCACATATGCTTTAAATGATGACGATGATGAAATAGATGATAATGAAAATTTTGATGGTTTTGATGATGATAATGATGGAAATGATGATGCTCATCATCATCATTGTCTTCATCATCATCATTTTCATTGTCATCATGATTACATCATCATCATTGGCATTGTCCTTGACATAATCGTCATCATCATATTGATTATTGACATTGTCATTAGTTATTCATCATTACCTTTGGAATAAGAAATAACATCTACCCAAAAGATGTGATACTAGAAAAGGTTCCTGGAAGACACATACGATTTATGCATGAGAAATAACAACTTCATTTTGTAAGATGATTAAAATCATCACTCTCATTGTATTCATCATTATTGTCATTGTCATCAGCACCATCATCATCATTCATTTCATTGCCATCATAATCATCATCAATGTCATCATTGTCATTATCATAATAATAATTATCATCATCATTATCATCATTCTCGTCATTATCAACAACATTATCATCATCATCATAGCCATCCTCAATATCATAATCATTATCTGCATTGTTATCTTCAACATTTGGCCACCAAACTAGATGCAAAAGTGGATAAAAACATGGATGCAAAAAATGATGTAAAAATGGATGAAACAAAAGTAGGCGCAATAATGGGCACATAATGGGGTGCACCAAAAGTGGATGCAAAAAATGACACAATCATGGAAGCAAAACATGATGAAAAAAGTGACACAAAAGTGGATGCAACCATGGATGTATATTGCCTTTTATGTCCCTCTCTCACGCTAGAAACAGGTTGAGTACCTTCTTGGTCAGCACATAAAAGCCAAATATATTAGCCCGATGGAGCAGATCTCATCTAGCAGCACCTGTGACACAGATGTTGTCTCACCTGAGATATATCAGTTCTATGGGTAACTGCTATAACCATGTTTTCGCAGTTTGTGCGGGAGCGGTTTTTAGTACTTTGGCTCTGCGCCAAAGTTTCCAATGAGGATCAGGAAGGTGGGCTATTGGTTTTCACAATACTTCAACGACAAGTTATGATCCAACCCTTCTTTATGCGATTCATGTAAACAAACAATGAATAGACAACATAAGTATATTCATTAATATAATGCAGCAATCATATAGTAATCTATTTGTAACTCAGTAACCAACCAGTCATTCAACATACCATTCACACATACACTGAGCTATTTTAACATTCACACATATACACAGCATGTAACTTGGAAATCCATATAGGAAAAAACTACAAGGTGCTCTTCATCTGGCATTAGGAAATAGATGCACCTTTTGTGTGCACACAAAGCTACACACTCTATTCTAGATCCTCTCTTCTCTCTTACAGATTGTTCCTCCCTCTCATGCTCTCTGATCTTCTCTCTTATTTTCTTCCTATTCTACTACTACTAGAGATCCGCACACAACTTGGATCAACTCAACCTTCTCTCATTATCTACACACTCAGCTGCAAACTCTCTACTCTAATGCACTCAGCGATACCGAGTTATTCTACCAAAACCTGTTACTTTCATCTTTATTCATCTTAAGAACTATCAAGTTGGCTATCCTTCTAACTGTCTAACCCAACTACAACTTGGGTTCCTTCTTTTATATCCTCATTACAGACTCGATACAGATCCCATACATGCTTGTTACAGACTCAATATCGACATGATACAAACTCTAACTGACTCATTACAGACTTCTTTTCAGTCGCTTGAGAAAGCGACTTACTATATTCAACCAACAGGTTTTCTTTCTTATTCTAGTAACACATAAGGAAAGGCATTATCAACTTTACTTACAAAGATTCCTTCACGTGTGTGGCTTTCACCGGCTCCTTCTGAGCTTGTACCCATGATCGTTAAGGACTTTTGCTTTCTCAGTGTTATGCCTTACTGTCACTTTTCAGCTATTACATTATCTAGTGCACGCCTACTTTTGTAGATATTCTGCCATGTCATCTCGTATCGTGTTTTGTCCTTCAGTCATGACTTTCTTATCTGGCACAGCTTCCTCGTACCATGCCTTCTCTTTGTCTTCTTCTTCTCTTTCCTTCTTCTATCGCAACATCCTTCCCTTTCCCTTGATGATGTTTCCTCTATCGTGGCTCCTTCCTCTTCTCCTTTACGCTCTTCTTCCATAGGCATAATTCTACATCTACATGAATTATGCCCTTCTGTCCCGAGGCCCAACAATGTAAAATTGGATGCAAAAGTGGATGTAACAAAAGTAGATGAAAAACTCGATACAAAATTAGACGCAACACCCAACCCAAAACCCGATGCAAAAGTGGATGCATAAAGGGATGCAATAATTGATGTAAACTTGCATGCAAAAAAGATGCAAACATGGATGCAAAACATGAAGCAAAAGCATGTGAAAAAGTAGTTGCAAAAATGGATGTGAATTGGGGCATGACAAAAGTGGATGCAATAGTAGATGCAAAAAAAGACGTAAACATGGATGCAAAATGGGATGCAAAAAGGGATAAAAATGTGGGTGCAAAAGTGGATGAAAAAATGGATGTAAAAGTGGATGAAACAAAACTAGATGCAAAACTAGACTCAAAATAGGATGTAAACATTGATGCAAAACTTGGTGCATGAGGGGATGCAAAAAGGGATGCAAAAACAAAGCAAAAGTGGATGCAAAAGAGGATGTAAAAAGGGATGCAAAAGTGGATGACAACATGGGTCTAAAATTGGAGGAAAACATTGACATAAAAGGGGGCACAACAAGAGTAGATGCACAAATCAGGCACAAACATGGGCACAAAACCTGGTGCAAAACCTTATGCAAAAAATAATGCATAACAAGGTGCAAAACCCGATGCAAATTATGCCATAATTTGTTCCAAATTTAGAAAAAGGATGCAGAAAACAGTTACAATAACACCAACTCGTGAAATTGCACCATTTTTTTCCAGAAACTAAGAAAAATGCATTGAAATATGGTTTACACACAAAAATGGTAGCAAAAAGAGCTGTTAATCACATGGTTTTGTTGTAGTGAGTAAATGTATATTCTATTAAATGAATGAAATAGAACAAACTGTAAAACACTAGTAGCTACAATGGTGGTAGATGTATCTCTGAGAAGAGATGTGGCGGATATGCTCACTCATGACAAGATGAATACAAAAGGAGGTCGAAGGGCCTTTTAGCATAAAACATTGGAGGAGAAGAAAACCCTACGCCTAACCCTAGGAGATGAATCATCATAAATTTTGCGTCCCCAAGGTGGTTAGTTGAACAGTAAACTTCTCGAAGTCATAACTTGATATACTTTCATTATTAGACTTGTATAGAGTTACTAAAGGGAAACAAGAAAAATTGGATGAAAAATCTATAAGGTGTGTTCATTGGATATGGATAAATTGTTGGAACCAAATAATATTAGGCATGGTTTTGAGATGAAAACATGAGTACTTATGGTTAATATTCCATCTTTAGAGAAGAAAAAATTGGATAAGTTGAAAAACAAATGAGAAGCATAAGGAAAGAGTGGCATTGCAAACAGTAGTGAAAAATTAAGTTGTATAATTGATAGAGCAGAAGTGAGATGAAGACCATTTATATTTTTTAACATAGTAACAATCACACTAAACAAAGAATACTTGACACATAATCAAGCTTGGAAACCACAAGAGGTATAGTCCCATTGGAGAAACCAAAAGTCTAGTTGATCTCCAACACAAAAATAAAGTTTCATTTAGGGAACTCAGAAAGAAAAATACAATCATACTAATCAAGGACACAAGATAGTCAATCCAAACAACTAAATAGCCGAGGAGAATCCAAAGAGTTAGGAATCAAACTAAATGAAAGGCATGCAATTGTTTGATTCCATGTAATTAGAAGAGTTTCCACAAAATATGAACACTATTGGTTGCAAATGGATGTTCAAACAATAGTTGAAGGTTGTTGGAATGGTGGGGATAGTAACATAGGAATATTCTCAATTTCAAGGAATAGATTAATAAGAGACTTTATCACTTCTAGCAAAAATGACTTCTATTATGATGTTGTTTCCTTTAGTAGTAGACTGTGATATAAAAGTAGACCAAATGGATGTCAAAGCAACATTTCTTCATGGATACTTAAGCAAAAGATATTTGCTGCATTCAAAAGGCTTAAAAGGCTTTATGGTGGGAGGTGAGAAAATGGTGTGAAAGTTGGAAAGAAATGAAGATGTGGTTTGAAATAGTCACTAAGGGAATGGTACAAAAAATTTGACACGTATGTGATTGAAAAAGGTTTTGTTGAAGTATTGGAGGCGTGTGTATTTATTGCAAAGCAGTTAGTGCTCGAATTGTAATTCTTCTCTTATATGTGGATGATATATTGTTGATCAATAACAAAATGGATTTAGTAACACACACCAATTCCTTCTTGTTTAGGGAACTTGCTATGAAGGATCTTAGTGTAGTTGATTGATATTATCTTGGCCTAGAGGTAAAAAGTAAATAAAACCAAGTATATTGAGAACATTTTTAGTAAGTTTGGGATGCAATTTTCTAAAGTGATAAAAACAGCATTCCAAGTAAGATTTAAGAGGTCTACTAAAATGAATCCTAAAACTCACAAGGAAAAGACATACACAGCTAGGTTTCCATTTGCTCGAGTTGTAAGTATCTTATGTATGTGATGGTATGCACAAGCCAAGACATAGCATATTCCATGGGCTTAGTGAGTAAATTTATAGTTAATCTAAGAAAGAAACAATGGGTACATTGAATGGTTTAAAAGAATATTCAGTTATGGGTACATTGAATGGTTTAAAAGAATATTCAGTTATTTGCAAGGTACCGAGGGTTAGGGTTATGCTTTGCATTACAAAAATTAGCAAATTTATAGTTAATCTAAGAAAGAAACAATGGGTACATTGAATGGTTTAAAAGAATATTCAGTTATGGGTACATTGAATGGTTTAAAAGAATATTCAGTTATTTGCAAGGTACCGAGGGTTAGGGTTATGCTTTGCATTACAAAAATTAGCAAGAAGCAATGTACCGTTGTATTATCTAATTCATTTATAAATTATGGTTGCAACAATAGCTACTAAAAACTATCTAATCAATGAGAAATACATGCATCTTAATAGCTACTAAAAACTATCTAATGAATGAGATTATGTAGAAATACATGCATCTTACAAAATTGATTGGGAATAGAATGTGATAGTCAATGTATGCCATTACTGGTGAAGAAAACTCAATTTAAATGCCAAGATTAAGAATATTGATACGAAGTACTGTGGTGAAATTGACAAAATGCAGATCAAAGAATAATGTAATAGATGCACTTATGGCTGGCGTTTGCAACTAACAAGACTAAAAGAAACACACACTAACAACACTAAAAGAAACACATCACATTCGTTCATTTGTTCATCGAGTTTTCATTCGCTAAGGCTTCAAACATTGCGGCCTGGAATATTAGCATCATTACTATCTTTGAAAACTCTATCCCTAAGCCTTCTTACAATTTGGATGAGTGAATCTCTGGCAGCATCAGCCTCTCCGTAAATCAGAACAATTTGATCAATCTCGTTTTTGGATGCACATTCTGGTTGCTCCTCCTTGGGTAATATGCGAATATCTGCGGGATTGTGGTCGCTTCCACTTTTACCGAGAAGACAACCAATATGCTGTGATGGAACCAGCACCCTGCTACAAATAGCAATGCCTTCCTTGCCTCAACTACTCGAGTTGATTATTTCTGCGCTAGTCTTTCCTTGCAGATGAAGAATCACCTTAAGAGTAGGTGAAACAGGATCATGAACAGACTCTCTTGTAGAAACGACAATTACACGTTCATTATCTGAAACATGATCTTCAATCTTAATACTCGCTCCTGTTTCCTTCCTCATGTTTTGTACAGTATTGCCACCCTTACCAATTACCCCTCCAATCTGATCACTGGGGCATAACATTCGAATGGTAAACTCCCCATAAGGTCCCTTAGTGTTAGGGTCAACAGAAGTCCCAAAACTAGAAACAGTGGGAAGATGAGGCCGGGGATAATTAGATAGACGCCAAGCACTCCCATCTCCGCTTCCATATCCTCCCAAACCAAAACCAACAAGTGGGTATAAGAAAGCATTGAATTTCTATATGGCTGTGGAAGATTATTTGGTAGAGGAAGGAGCATCCTCTGCGTGTCATAAGCAGCTACAACGTCATTATTATTGTTATTCCAATTCGGAATTGGTTCCTTAGGCCGGTGTTTATGCAGAAAAGTAGACACTGCATACAGTGCTTTCTTGACGGCCATTGCATCTCCTGATATCTGATCTAATTCATCAACACTAGTGAGAGCCAAAGCAGTAGAAGCTGACAACTGATGTCTGGGCAATATGCGAATTTGTGCACCTGAATCGCTTCTCATCTTTTGAATGTTATTTCCACCTTTACCAATCAAACTTCCAATCTGACTGTTTGCAACCAGCAAGCGAGCATTGATTACTTGTTGATTTTCTGCATTGATCTATGGCTGCAGTTTTTTGTTGGGGTTATCTACAATAATAGAATGCACTCTAAGAAGGGCATCCTGGGCAGGACAAACAGTTGCTTCAGCATTCTCATTCTCGTTGTTGTTGTTAGCAGTTGGTTCAGCATTCTCATTCTCGTTGTTATTGTTAACAGTTGGTGAGCTGTAGATCATTATCACCCGCTCATGATCACCATCTGCAAGTCGAATCTTGGAACGCGTCTCTTTACTGAGAGATTCTATGACTTGGCCTCCTTTTTCGATAACACTTCCTATCAGATTACGAGGACACAAAATGCGATACACAGTACTGTCAGCAGAAGGCATAGCTGCCTCTCTTCCTCTCCCCACTTTGTGCTTGTTGTTCCTATCGTTGGTCTCCCCAGATTGAAATTCGCCGCGACTTCGCTTTCGACTGCCAGAATACATCAAGCCGTCCATGTTAGCTTCAGTTTACCTTTCCCTCGTTTAATTAGGACTCTAGGAAGCAACTGAGCTATAATATTAGAATGACGGGAGGGAAAATTGCGACGAATGCGATTGCCTTTCAACTACGAAATTTCTGTATGGGCTTAAATCCGAACCCTATCCACCTTCTCCTTCGCGCTTTGCTTTTCATGTGAAATATGAAATCGCTTACCATCCATCCTATGCTTTTATAGGACACGCGATTCCTTTGGCATCACTGAGGAGGACTAGCATGCTAACAACGACGCCAACTCACCGGTAAGAATTTAGAGAATTATTTAACTTTTCGTAAAGTAAGAGATTGGTCGTGGGTCAACGCATTGGCAAATCTATTCTCAACTGTGCCAGCCACTTTTAGATTGCTCAATAAAGGCTGCGTCAATGGATGAATCTGGTAAGGTTCATGATCAACAGGCGGCTACTACGGCTCTCGAATACTTATATAGGCTGCTGAATGGCTCTGGATAAAAACCATCTCCTTAAGAAGAGAAGCCAGGACTAGCACCAGCGCGTGGTTTGTGAATATGATAGGTCGACTCACTTCTAAGAATTTAGAGGATTATTTAACTTGTGGTGGGTGAACATAGTAAAATAGAGCAGTAAATTATGTGCTACTTGTTCTTCATGTTTAGTTGTCATCACACACTGTATCTTATCCATGCACCATTTATTACTAGCTATTTTTTATATTTTTTTTATAATTGTTTATTTGGAATTTGGAATGAAATATTGTAAAACCAATCACACATGTGACTTGCTAAATCATTTTAGGATCCACCAAAAACATAGTTGCTAGTCCATCCCAAATTCTAAAATATAAACACCTATCAATATAATTATTACTAAAAGATTAGTATTAATATCTAGTAAAATATTAGTGTGACTAAGTTACAAGATGTCCATATAAAAAAATTAAATATAAAACCAAAAACATGACTTTTTGAAAAAGCTTAAAACTAATTTGTGATTGTGATAGAATAAGAGTAGATTTTCTATGGAACCAAAAACAAACTATATTTTCTATAGAATTTAAAAAGAAATATTGCATTTTGACATTATGTTGGTTTTGGTCATAGTTTTGATTAACTATGAATGGTTTGTCGCAATTTGCAATGAGTGTGTATGAATTTGATAAAAGAAAATCAAAATGCCTTAATTGCATTGGTTGCTTCCACCCCCATGTTGATTGTCTTCATATAAATGGGAGGAGGCAACTAGGAGAACATCTAGGCCATGAATGAATCCAACACTACCCTATAAATGACATTTCTAGTGGTCAAAATATTGGGCGATGGGATTTACAACCTCAACCCTCATGAAACCCTCTTTGTAGGATCCTCCATTTGTGTCCTCTATGATGGTTTGTTTCTCTACTACAATCACAACCATAGTGAGACGCTTGCTATTACTACAAGATGGACTCTAGAAGTCAAAGCAAGATTTCTTTGAGCCAGCCATGCATCAATCACAGACTCATATATGACTCAGGACAAGAAGGGCATGTAAATTGTATTCAATCTAGGAGTATTCATAATTGAATTCATTCCCTTTGTGTTGAATTAACGTGGAATTAACACACTACAATTGAGTTTTCCAAGGACATGACCTATATAATCTTCATCTTCTTCATCACATTTGGGGATTTTCAAACATTGTGCCCACTTCCACCTCACAAAGTGGTAAGGAGCAATGGAAATATGTTATTGCGTACTCCAATGTAAGCAATGAGACCATAGAGGTTCACAAGCTATTCTCCATATGGAATATGTTGTTGCATTTTCTTGCTTCATGTGCAAGCAACTTTTTTTAGACCTATAAATCAAATAATTTTAATAGCAATATCTTCACGTTGAGGACCAAAGGGTTCAATAATGTGTTTTATTAGGGTACTCTCATGTCGGGTTTTATGTAAATTGGCTATGTTCTTCACTTCACTTTCTTTGCATGACCATCATTGCAATGTAGGAACTACAACCTATGGAGGTGTGCTTAATAATTAGTTCAAATATAACAACAATAATCCATTGAAAATTGTATCTTATTTTGAGCATTTACAACGAGAATGAGTATCACTTGGGATCAATAGTAATAATAAGGATTTTTTATTGGGGTTACTCAAATATTAGGGTTTTTGGAAATTGGCTATGCTCTTCACTTCAGCTTCTAGAGTAGGAAGAAAAGAGGTTTTCTTGGCATGGCCATCATTACAGTGTATGAACTACAATATATGGAGGTAGGCTTTTCAATTAGCTCAAATATAACAACATTAAGCAACACTGAGGGGACTTCCAGAATACATCAACCCGTCCATGTTAGCATCAGTTTACCTCTCCCTCGTTAAATTAGGAAGCAATGGAGATATAATATTAGAATGAGGGGAAGGGAAAATTTCCATGAATGTAATTCCCTTTCAACTACGAAATTCATGTATGGGCTTAAACTCGAACCCTATCCAATTTCTCCTTGGTGATTTGTTATTCATGTGAAATATGAAATCGCTTACCTTCCATCCCATGATTTTATAGTGCACGTGATTCCTTTGGCTTCACTAAGGAATACTATCATGCTAACATTGACATGCGGGTAAGAATTTATAGAATTTAGGCCTAGCACAACTATATAACTTGTGGTGGGTGAACATAGATAAGCCACAAGTTATGTGTTACTTGTTCTCCAAGCTTATTTCTCATCACAAAGTGCATGGTATCCATGCATCAGCTGCTACTAGTTCTTTTATATTATTTTTATAATTGTTTATTTGGAATTTGGAACCAAAAACCCTAAAATCAGTCACACTTGTGACTTGTCAAAACCTCCTATTATCTAGGAAAAACATACATGCTTGTCCACCCCAAATTCTAAAAAATAAACACCTATCAATGTAATTATTAGTATTAATACTTACTGAATGAAAAATATAAACACTTATGAATGTAATTATTAGTATTAATATCTACAAATTTATTAGTGTGACTAAATTGCAAAATGTCCATATAAAAAATTAAATATAAAACCAAAAAACCTAATTTTTTGAACAATCCTTTTTCTTAAAACCAATTAATTTGTGACTAAATAAGAGTAGATTTCCTCTAGTATATTTTCTATAGAATTTAAAAATAAATATTGCATCTTAACATTATGTAACTTTTGGGAATAGTTTAATTAACTATTGATGGTTTGTTGAAATTTGAAATGGGTGTGTATGAATTTGATAATAATAAAATCAAAATGCATTAATTGTGTTGGTTGCTTACACCCCACCTAGGCACGTTGCAGTGTATTCATATAAATGGGAGGAGGCAATTAGGAGAACATATAATCCATGAATGACTCCAACACTACCCTATACATGACATTTCCAGTGGTCAAAACATTGGCGATGGAATTTACAAACACAACCCTCATGTAACCCTCTTTGTAGGCTCCTCCATTTGTGTCCTCTATGATTGTTTGTTTCTCTACTACAATCACCACCATAATGAGATGCTTTCCATTACTACAAGATGGATTCTAGAAGTCAAATCTAGATTTCTTTGAGCCAACAAACGGATAAATCATGAACTGATATATGATTGAGGACAATAAGGGCATGTAAACTGAATTCAATCTAGGAGCATTCATAATTGAATTCATTCCATTTATGTTGAAATAGCACAAGATAATTGAGTTTGTCAACGACATGACCTAGACAATCTTGATGTTCTGTTAGTTTTTCAACATTAAGCTAGCATTATTAGGATCTTTAACTGAGAGAATAACAAGCAAATCAATCAAACATAAGAGACAATGAACGTAGTGTTTTTCCTCGGGGAAACCATAAATGGAGAAAACCCCGCAACTTCCTCAGAGATAGAATCAGCACCAAAATAGAAAATCCCAATACAGTAATTGATCTCCCGAAATTAGTAACCTTCTTCTTATCTAGCCCTAGTGTCTTCTCCTTCCTCAATGATGCGCTACACTTCAGTGTGTATGAGCTGTGTGATAAATAGAGACTTCAATTCTCTATTTATACTAATCCTGGTATGACTAAAACCCCACTAGGGCCGACCTCTACTACGAGAGTCTAATAACCCTAGTGCCCCGGAACTGCGGGGACTTTAACCCTTAAACAATCGGAGGGTTACCCACTATGACTTGACATGATTTGTTTAAATTATAGATTCTCTCGATTGGAACATCGGGGCATGACAACATGACTCAATTACATAGTAGATACATCCCAGAATAAACATCGGGTTGCAAGACATAAGATACATAGATGAATACATTTCGAAGTTACAAATACATCAACACTCCCTCTTAACTAGGAAGGTATTCTTTTGACACAATTTTCAGCACTGGTCTTCTTCTCTACATCAACTAGATCATATCGTCATCTTCATCTTCAATTCTTCTTCAATCTTCAAGTCTTCAATTCTTTGAGTCTTCTTCATCTTCAAGTCTTCAAGTCATATTCTTCTTCTTTATCATGGGATCTGCATCATTATGACTACTGGCTCATCACTATTGGATCATCACTCGATCTAGATCGTCATCAAGTATGGATCATCTCATCTGGATCACTTGATCTGGATCATCGAGTCTGGATCATCATCACAACTGGATCGTCACTTGATTTGGATCGTCATCAAGTCCGGATCATCTCATCTGGATCACTTGATCTGGATCATCATCAAGTCTAGATCATCATCTGTTATCTCATAATGGTGCTATCTCAATTCTTCTCATCACAGGAAGTTCTACAGAGTCAGTCCTATAGGCCTACCCTTCAAGTAGGTCTGCATCAACGCGTATATCTAACAGTTAAGTCAGAATGGCCCACCCAGATCTTACATCTAACCTCATCTTTTCAGAAAGGAACGCCCAGCACTCACATCTAACCTCATCTTGTCAGAAAGGCTCAGCACTTATATCCGACCATGTGCAAGCACACCGCATCGGAAAGGCTCTGCACTTACATCTGACCTCATCTTGTTAGAAAGGCACAGCACTTACAATCGACCATGCTCGAAATCACCACATCAAAAAGGCTCAACACTTACAATCTGACCATGCACGAAGAATCGCATTAGAAAGGGCTCAGCACTTACAATCTAACCATGCACGAAGCATCGCATCAGAAAGGGCTCTGCACTTACAATCCGTCCATGCACGAAGCACCACATCGAAAAGGGCATGCACTCACATATGATCATGGAGGAACTAATCCTACCATCGCATCAGAATAGCCCCTAGTCCCAGATTGAGCTACCTGGTAACTGACCAGGCGCCTCCATTCCCAGAATGGAAGTTGTCACATGCCCCAATTTTGCAAAAATAATATTATCATATTTGATTTTATTTCAAGACAATATGTTAAATTTTATGCTGAGTTGTAATTGATGACTTAGCAAAGTCAAGGATGTTGAATGTAATTCTGAATATTTTAATTATAAATAAATAAAAGTGGAGACAATAGCTTGGGAGAGCTATTAAAAGAGTGTTTACTAGTAAAGTTGGTGGAGGAGACTGGGTGGAGAGCAAATAGACAAGTGGCAGCATCCTCAAACACTTCCAATGTTGCAGGTGGCAACTTCCCTACATTTGGGGTCATGATCCCCCAAGAAAGTGGGATCAGAGCAGGTGGCTCAATTAATGACAACTAGCCCAAAAATAAAGACCTAGGCAATATTAATAAAAATGCCCATTAAAGAGCGCTGAGGATGTTCATTCCAATAAGAGAATCATTCAGGTGAATGTACTTCAAAGGATTTCATTGGGAAGGGAATTTGTGGAAGGTGTTTGAGGGGTAAACTGCAAAAAGTGATCTAGTGCAACTTTTCAGCTGAAGGATCTTACTGCCGAGTGCAGAGTTAGTACTGAGTCATTGGACTAGTATTTGTTGCTTGCTCCACCAGTTCTCGGCCAAGGAGACCAAGAACAGGCTTGGGGGTCCTGAGAAGACGTTGTTTGAGTGCTCTCCAAGAGTTGGTAGAGAGGAATGGCCTCCCAATGCTGTTGTTGACCAGCTTAAACAGGTTCTACAGTATTTTATTTACTGTGTTAAAACTTTATATATGAGAATGAATGATTAATGAATGATTACATGTTTTGTAGTGAACTGATAGAGCTTGCATTCCTTTATTTATTTGAATATTGAACTTGTATTTGATGAAAATAATCCTAACATGTGTTTTTCCCCGTCTGGAATGGACCAGACCGTACTCTAGCACAGGCAGTATTTTTAAATAAAAGGATATGATAGAAATCTGGATTGAATAAAGTTATTATGTATTTCAGAATAATGGAATAATTTATTTCTATATATAGTTGTTTTCAGGAAAGAATATTAATCTGTCTAGTTAAGTTTATTGTTTAAACCAGACTGTTGTAATAAGAATGCTAGCAAAGAAATAATCATAATACTTTAAAGACAACAGGTTTATTTCTTTAACAAGTTTTTATAGTAAATAGGTTATTGTTCTTATTCAAAACTGTATTCTGTAAAATGATACTATTAATCTGTAACATAGGTAAAAGAATTAACTTAGATAAAGCACTCATTTATTTCTGTGAAGAAAGAATCAAGTTGTTTTACATAGTTTATTTTATTGTTCATACTATTTAACTATATCTACAAATGTTCACATTTCAAGTAGGGTAATACTAGCATAGTTATTTTTGTAATTAAATTAACTACATCAATTTATAATATTGTAACAAGGAAACAATAACAAAACCTATCTATGTATTTATTTAAATAAAATAGACTGAATGCAATGGTAAATAACATTTATTAAATATTATTTATAAATGAAATAATTCATTTAAATAAGCTAAACAAAAGTTAATTATAAAAGAAAGTACAGGGTTGAAACCCTTATAGTATTAACATTGTAAATAATAATAAGTTAAGCAATAATCCAAGGTTTTGGATTATTTAGTATTCTGAACAATAAACTATTGCATATTATTACAGTCCTTTAAGGACACAGAAAGATAACATTGGAATTATAATACTATATACCTGTAACAACAATTAAGTTAAAAATTTATTATTAAACTGAAACTTAAAAAGATAAAATAAAGAAATTATTTTATACACTGGTCACTTACAGGAATAACCCTTGCTTGAATATCCGAGCTTATAAACAAATTATTATAATAGGAATAAATAACACAATAAGTTATAATAATACATTTAATGCAAGATAAATTTAAACAGTAAAGTTTTCCATTACACAGTCGAATAAGGGTAAAAACCCTAGTATACAAAATTACAGTAAGAGCATAAAAATTAAATGAGTTCGAGCTCAAGAGAGATAATCTCTATGCTTAAAAACTAAACAGAGTATGGCTCGACAAGCCGCAAGATCTATTAACATAACAATATATAAAAAAAAGTAAGCACAACATTTACAAGTCACGGCATAAGCCGGAGTACCCTGCTAACACCAAGGGTTTAGCAAAACTAAACAATTAGACCGAAGAACAGTAACCCATGAAGGGTCACTAGCAGGCCTTAACCTTCCAACCGAACACTATCCCTTAAGGACTAAACAATATTGGAATGCCATTGGTTATCCAGGGCTTACCCGTAGTCAGTGTGTCGGCCTTTACTCATTTGCACTAGCTTCCAAGAGAGGTGTGAAGCATTACCTACAAGGGGGAGAAACCACAATAATTAAATTTATGCTTCATACTATAATCCGAGTTAAGGTTAAGTCTTAAAACTATTCAAAACAATTACATACCTAGAAGTGAAGCTTATGTATCCACCGAGAAACAGTAGCACTACCACCAACGAGACCAAGAACCAAACCATCATTTTTCCCTGTGACAGAGAAGAATTAAATGCATGCACCAGCCACTGCTAGCAACAACAAGTAACTCCTTAAAATTATCCCTACAGGCAGGCCGTGGAGGAACGAACCAAAATCCACTCACAGGCCAGGCTATAATCTTTAAGTCACGGCCCTCAACAAACTCTTTCCAAGGTAAACTCACAGTGCAAACAAGAGTTCGAGAACGAAGAAGATAAACTGAACATTTTAAACTAGGACTCGGAGCTCGTTAAATTCATAGTAGGGTAAGAATGGCGGCCATGGAACAGTTGCAGAGCAGCCCGAAGGCCCGAGAACCATGGAGGAGAATGAGAAAGAGTAGGGTTACACAAACTCTTATACTTCCAACACTTGGCCGAGAAGAAAACACGTGGTCACTTAGATTTTTAACCATGCAGTGGGTCGACGCTATAGTCCCTGCATGCAAATGATTTACAATGATTTAAATTATAATTCTATGAACATTCATATAAGTATTATAATCATTTAAATATTCCACGTTATTATATATATGTCAACCTATGATTGCATGGGCATAAACCATGAACCCTTGAATCGTTGACAAGGTTATCATATAGTCATCATATAGTTCAGAATGATGATGATTTCAAAGCCTATGATTTTTTTTTAATACAAAACCTTACACATAAACCAATTGATGGAGTGGTCTAATGCCTCATCCCTTTACAATATCAAGTTACAACGTGAACTTTATAATTAATATGTTTATTCATAATAAGCTTACATTGACCATGAAATCGATGCAACCTTATAAACTATAGCTTTGCTCAAAGTAATTTATGCATGAAAGTTTTAGTTCATCGCTAATCCTATATTCATTTCATCATAGCATTGATATTACATTTATGAATATAGGTAAGTCTTGTGCTTATCGTAACTTTGTTTATGGAGAAATCATATGATACTTTGGGGAGATACCAAGTAAAGAGCTATTTAATCACCTAGCAGGACTATGATTTTTATTATAAGGTATCCTAATAATCTATCCATGGCTAATCTTGTTACTACCAACTTTTATGTTGTGACTTTATAAATGTACACAACATAGTTTTAATAGAATCATGAACTCTGTCAATTTTACTTGTTTATAACCAAAATTACTGTTAACGTGGATATCTTATAAACAAGAGAGTTTATGTGTGTGGGTGAGTATCATAGAAAAACCATAAATTCAATGGGTGACAAATACTAGGATGTTGGCTATGTGTTATATGGAAACATTTTTATAAATTCTTTACATAGCTCATATCAACGAAAGTTTAATAGCTTTTGGTTATTTTACTCAAACATAGCATGTACTATTAGTTTCACCATGTTTTTTATTAGTAACATAATTTTAGAACTATCTCATGCTTGCATGACATGGTAAATCAATCTTTCTTGAAGACTTTGACCGCAGTAAACTATTTGTGGTTAGTAGCTCAATTCAAGAGAAGTATTATAGAAAAAAAAATATAGGAAACTGAAGTGGAACAATCCCACTAGATTCTAAGTCCTTAGGACCACATGTTTCACTATAATGTTAGAACCTTACAGGTAGTAATATTCATCACAGAAGATGAATATCAAGCAGTGGATTATACTATTACTATAAGTTGATAGTGTATAATACCGAGAAAACAATCATTATAGCAGTACAAGTTATGCACTCTAAGTGAAAATAACTTACAAAAAGATCACAAGTTGTGAATCAAGGAAAGTATTTACTGTTGCTACTTACATTTAAGAAAGAACTCATTTACGGGTATTTCATTTACAAGAATAATTGAAGGAATCAAAACTACTTGTTTTACCTCATAGAAGTAGCTTGATATAGGATAGCTTAATTACTAAGCTATTTATTTTTCAAGTAGAAATATAGTTGGATGCTTTATGGAATTAAAGGCGTTACTCGATCATTCATACCTGTAAAACCTGTAAAAACAAGTAAGCTTTTTGTGTTAGCTTAAACGCTAAGTAAGCCCCAGAATCCAAAGACAGTTCCACCTACTTGTCGCAAATTAAAAATCATCATCAAATTGAAAGAAGAATTATTGCATAAGTTAAACCTAACCTTGTATAAAAAAAAATAGAATTCTAAGTTACTTAATCAAGATAATGTATTAACTAATCTGGTAACTGTTTCTTTTATAGATAACTGTTATCTATTAGTAAACCACATTCTCAGCATTTTATGTATTTTCAAAATTTTAATATTTTGTGAAAAATTGGGGTTTTGACAGTAGTTTCCCTTACATCTGACCTATTCGTCAGAATGGCCAACACTCACATCTGACATGGGAGGAACCTAATCCTTTAGGCATGACAGAATGGTTCAGCCCTTACATCTGATCTAGTGGGAGCACATCCCTCTATCACATCACAATGGCTTCTCAGCCCTAGACTAAGTTTTCCTGGTAACTGACCAGGTGCCTCCATTCCCAGACTGGCAGTTTCCCTCACATATGTCCTACTAGACAGAATGGCCAACACTCATATCTGACATGGAAGGAACCAATCCTCTCACCATGACAGAATGGCTCAGCCCTTACATTTGACCATGGAAGGAACCAATCCTCTCACCATGACAGAATGGCTCAGCCCTTACATTTGACCATGGAAGGAACCAATCCTCTCACCATGTCAGAATGGCTATGGGTTTCATCACTTTCTCTTGGAGGAAACCGCAATCTGGAGAACACCAAGCTTCTCCCTGAAGTACTCAAACTTTAGCCTAGCCAATGGCTTCGTCAATACATTAGCTATCTATTCCTCTGTCGCAACATACTAGAGCTTCACTGCTCCCCTCTGCACCATATCCCTGATATAGTGATACTTGATCTCGATATGCTTCGACTTGTCATGGAACACATGATTCTCTGACAACTTCACGCAACTCTCATTTTCACAATGTATAGAAGTAGCATCCAATTGGAGATCAAATATATCAGACAGTAGCTTCTACAGCCATACTGCCTCACAACTAGCTAAACAAGTTGCGACATACTCTGCTTCAGTTGTACTCAGTGCCACACAGGATTGCTTCCTGCTAAACCAAGATATCACACCTGATCCCATACTGAAGCAACATCCTAAAGTGTTCTTCCTATCGATGGAACTGCCTGCCCAATCTGAATCAACATAACCCTCCAGTTTAATCTTCTAATTCGACTCATACTTGAGCCCATAATCAACTGTACCCCTCAGGTACCTCAAAATATGCTTTGCAGCAATCAAGTGAACATTTCTTGGATCTGTCAAGAAATGGCTCAAGGTGTTCACAACAAAGCAAATGTATGGTCTCGTGTTCGTCAAGTACATCAATGACCCAATCATCTGACGATACATCATGGCATCAACTGACTCTGATGAAGCATCACTCAATAGCTTCAGGTTCAATTCCATAGGTGTGGCCAGGGCTTTATAGTCCATCATCCCAAACTTCTTCAAGATATCTACCGCATACTTCCCTTGTCCAAGGAATATTCCATCTGCACTCTGCCACACTTCCATGCCTAAGAAATAATGCATCATACCCAAGTCCTTCATTTCGAACTTAGCAGCAAGCTTTCTCTTCATATCAGCAATCAACCCATCTGTACCTATCACAAATAGATCATCTACATATAATAGAAGCATCACTGGTTTGTCGTCTTCAACCTTGTAGTAAAGGTTGGAATATGCTTTACTTTTGGTAAATCCCAAACCGGATAGAAAGTTGTCAATTCTACCATTCCAAGTCCTGGGTACCTGTTTCAAAACATACATGGCTCTCTTCAATCTGCATACATAAGACTCTCTGTCATGTGTCTCAAAACTGAGTGGTTGTTTTACATACACTTCCTCTTCCACTACACCATTCAAGAAAGCAGTATTGACATCCATCTGGTGTATCTTCCATTTCATCACTACAGCTAGAGAAAGTACTGATTTGATGGAAGTGTATCTAGCTACAGGTGCAAAGGTTTCTTCATAATCTATTCCTTCTTTCTGAGAGAAACATTGAGCCACAAATATTGCTTTATATTTTTCAATGCTACCATCTGCAGCATGCTTGATCTTGTAGATCCATTCGGAAGTTACAACTGACTTCCCTTCTAGTCTTCAGGAAACATCCCAAACATCATTCTTCATGATCAATTGATATTCTTCGATCATAGCATCCTTCTATTCTTTCTGTTATACCACTTCTTCATAACTAGAAGGTTCTTTATAAATGAAATCACATAGTAAAGCTACATACCTAGAACAGGATCTGGTCCTCTTTCTTTCTCTATGATTCTCTTTTCGAGCCTCATATCTTTCCACACCTTGGATAAGTTCTCGTACCCAAACAGGTTTCCTCTCATGAGGATTCTTCTCTAGAGGTGGATCTACAGGTCTTTCTGGTTCTTCAAATTCTTGATCTTCTTCTTGAATTTCTTCGTTCATGGTTGTATCATGAATTCTGCGTGCTTCTGCTTCTTCAGGTTCTTCAGCAGGTCTCTTTTTGGATTTGTTGTAAGCTGTGTCTTCATCAAATGTCACATCCCTGGTGATCTCAATCTTATTGTATCCCGGGAAATATATCCTGTAAGCCTTCGAGCTTTCAGAGTATCCCACAAATATACCCTTCTTTCCTGAAGGATCTAAATTTGCTCTCTTCTCTTTTGGAATGTGTATGTATACAGGACAGTTGAATATTCTGAGATGGATGACTTTTTTGTTTCTTGCCGGAGAAGAATTCTTCAGGAGTCTTTTTATCAAATACTCTATGTGGAGTATGGTTCTCTACATACACTGTTGTTCTGGCAGCTGCTGCCCAAAGATGCATAGGAAGATCTTGATCATGAAGCATAGCTCTTGCAGCTTCCATGATAGTTTTGTTCTTTTGTTCCGCAATCCCATTCTTTTGTGGATTATAAGGAGTGGACAACTCCCTCTTAATCCCTGATTCTTTACATAGCTCTTTGAATTCATTTGAAGTGAAGTGAATTCTCCGCCATTATCTGATTGAAAAGCCTCTTGATCTTCTTTTCAGTGTGATTCTCGATCAACGCTTTGAATTCCTTGAATTTGCTGAATACTTCATCTTTGTTCTTCATGAAGTAAACCCATGTCTTCCTAGAAAAATCATCAATAAAATAAACATAATATGCATACCCGCTTAGTGAGCTTGATGGCATAGGACCGCATACATTGGAGTGGATGATTTCCAAGATTCCTTTTGCTTTTATTTTTCTACTTGGAAACGTCTTCTTTGTGTTCTTTCCTTTCGTACATCCTTTGCAGACCCCATCATGTTTTGCTTGTATTTCTGGAAGACCTTCAACAGGTTTGATTGCAAGAGGTAGTGCTCTGTAATGCACATGTGCAAGCCTTCTATGCCAAAGTTCACTTGGCTCTACTGTGTCATGGACCAAGGCTTATTCTCTATGGCCCTTTAATTTGTACAAACCCCCTTCTTGTTCACCAATCACTACCACATCATCGATAGTCTTTCCTCTTGGCCACATGATGACTTGACCATCTATGAATGCATCCCTCATTCCTTTTGCATCCAATGATGATATGGAGAGAAGGTTATTCTTGAGTCCTGGCACAAACAATACTTCTTTCATTGTTAGAGACTTTCCAGAGTCTAGTTTGTAGGAAGATTCCCCACTACCTTTTATTGGATATTGGTAGTCATCTCCTAGCTTCACCTTGTGAGGTTATTCATGTTCTAAGAGTTTCACAAAGGATTCCTTGAATCCAGTCATATGTTTGGAAGCCACACTGTCTATAAGCCAATCATCACTTCCATGAGTACTGTTACCTATGAGAGCAGAGATCAAAACATATTCATCCTCGCTTCAAGAATCTTCAATTTCATATTTGGTTCTCTTTGACGAAGGTTCACCATCCTCTGCAGCATGAGCATGATGTCTTTTCTTGCTTCCCTTCTTCTTGTAAGAGCTACTTTTCTTCTTAGGACAATCTCTAGCAAAGTGTCCTTTTTCATCACATGTATAGCAAATGTACTTAGATTTATCTCTAGGCTTTCTTGAGTTATACCTATGATGAGAGTATTTACTTTTGTGATGGCTGAATCTAGATTTCTTGGATTGTACTGTGAGATCTTGATCTTCACTTCCCATCGTCTCTTCTCGAGCTGCTATCTGAGCTTCTTCTTGAGAGCATTCTTCCCACAGTCTGCTGAACTTGACTAACTTCTTTCTAGCACAGGTCCCTTGAATGAAAGAGTCTCATGTCCTAGGGAGACTATTCAAGGTGGTCATCACAATTTCTACATTCTCCACTTCTTCATATACTGCTTCTAATTGTTCCTTGATCTTAGAAACCCTTGTGAAGTAAGACTGGATGGTCTCTACATTCTGGATCTTCACATTCTTCAATTGATTCCTCAGAGTCATTTTCTGGTTTATGTTCTTCCTTTCAAACAATTTGGTTAGGGCATCAAACATAGCTTTAGGTGTCTTGAGAGAGGACACCTGTGGGATGAGGTGATCCTTGATAGAATCAGCAATGATCCTCTTTTCCATAACCATGTTCTTCTTATGTAAGGCCTTAGCCTCATCTCCCTCTGGAACTGGAACCTCCTCATGGATGTAGGAATCTAACTCATTTTCTTCCAGGACCAGGGAGATCCTATACTTCCAGGCTCAGAAGTTATCAGCTCCCTCAATATTTTCATCAAGCTTGGTATGATGAGACATCTTAACTGAGAACCTCAAATGGAAATGCAAAATATTTATATCTTACCAGTTCAAGATGTCGGATCTAGATTTGGAGCTGAAATCCTGCAGTACTAGATTAGGAGCAAATTAGGGTTTTGCTTTTCTAGAGTTTTGTCCACCCAAATGCCTTGAAATTTATCCCTAACTTTGATTTTGGGGAGGAGATCAATCTATGCCTGGGCTCACTGGAAAATTCCTCTTTTGTGAAAAGCCCTAAATTTCGATAGTAGTGTCGGGTCCAAAACTGAAAAACCTCAGAATTGGAATCTGCTTTGACAGAAAGATGTTCCCTAAGGAGGAGAGTTATTCCACTTTACTTTTGCTGAAAATTTGTGGAGAAATATCCACAAACTAGGAAGCCCTAGTTTCCATAGCCACACCATGTCTTCTTCTTAGGTTAGCTCTGATACCATGTTAGTTTTTCAACATTAAGCTAGCATTATTAGGATCTTTAACTGAGAGAATAACAAGAACAACAGTCAAACACAAGAGACAATGAACACAGTGTTTTTCCTTGGGAAAACCATAAATGGAGAAAACCATTCAACTTCCTCAGAGATAGAATCAACACCAAAATAGAAAATCCCAATACAGTAAGTGATCTCCCGACAGCAGTAACCTTCTTCTTATCTAGCCCCAGTGTCTTCTCCTTCCTCAACTATGCACTACACTTGAGTGTGTATGAGTTGTGTGATAAATAGAGACTCCAGTTCTCTATTTATACTAATCCTAGCATGACTAAAATCCTACTAGGGCCGACCTCTACTAGCAGAGTCTAATAACCCTAGTGCCCCAGAACTGTGGGGACTTTAACCCTTAGACAATCGGAGGGTTACCCACTATGACTTCACATGGCTTGTTTACATTATAGATCCTCTCGATTGGAACATCGAGGCATGACAACATGACTCAATTACATAATAGATACATCCCGGAATAAACATCGGGTTACAAGACATAAGATAAATAGATGAATACATTCCGAAGTTACAAATACATCAACATGTTCTTCATTGCATTTGGGGATTTTCTAATTTCGGGCCCACTTCCACCTAAGAAAGTGGTAAGTAGCAATGGAAATAGGTCTACTTCGATTACGTACCCCAATGTAAGAAATGATACCATATAGGTTCAGACACTATTATCCATATGGAACATGTTGTTGCATTTTCTTGCTTCACGGATAAGCAACTTTATATAGAACTATAAATTAAATAATGTTAATTGCAATATCTTCCTGATGGAGACCAAAGGGTTCCATAATGTGTTTTATTAGGGTACTCGCATGTCGGGTTTTCTGAAAATTGGATATATTCTTCACTTCACTTTCTTTACATGACCATCATCACAATGTAGGAACTACAATCTATGGAGTTGTTCTTAATAATTAGTTCAAATATAACAACAATAATCCATTGAAATTTGTATCTAATTTTGAGAATCTACAACGAGAACTAGTATCTCTTGGGATCAATAGTAATACTACAGATATTTTATTTGGGTTACTCAAATATTAGGGTTTATGGAAATTAGCTTTACTATTCACTTCAGCTTCCAAAGTAGGAAGAAAAGAGAGTTTCTTGGCATGGCCATCATTGCAATGTATGAACTACAATATATGGAGGTGGGTTTTCCAATTATCTCAAATATAACAACATTAAGGAACATTGAGGGGACTTCCAGAATACATCAACCCATCCATGTTAGCTTCACTTTACCTCTCCATCCTTTAATTAAGAAGCAACAGAGATATAATATTAGAATGAGCGGAAGGGAAAATTGCCATGAATGCAATTCCCTTTCAACTATGAAATTTATGTATGGGATTAAACTCGAACACTATCCACCTTATCCTTGGTGCTTTGCTATTCATGTGAAATATAAAACTGCTTACCATCCATCCCATGATTTTATAGTGTGCATGATGCCTTTGGATTCATCGACGAGGACTAACATGCTAACATCAACGTGCGGGTAAGAATTTAGAGAATTTAGGTCTAGAAAAACTATTTCACTTGTGGTGGGTGAACATAGATAGGCCGCAACTTATGTGTTGTGTGTTCTCCATGCTTAGTTATCATCACAAGGTGCATGTTATCAATGCATCAACCGCTACTAGTTTTTTATTATTTTATTTTATAACTGTTTATTTGGAATTTGGAACCAAATACCCTAAAATCAATCACACTTGTAACTTGTCAAGTCCTCCCACTATCTAGGAAAAACACAAATGCTAGTCCACCCGAAATTCTAAAATATAAACACCTATCAATGTAATTAATTTTTTTTTCACAAAAAACGAATATGTTTTTTTTTATTGATAAAAAAAATTTTGATGGGTCGTGACCGAGTTACATTTGTTAAAAAATATACAATTCCTTTTCTCTAAGGCTTCTCATTTCAGAATTATGGAATATGATGCATCATGTTATATTTTTCATTCAATCTCAACATTCCTTGAGGAATAAGACAACCTTGATTTTCTTTAAAATATGCGAGCTTATTCAATTCGTGAAGAATGTGATAAGAGGAGACGAAGACACAGTCTATCAAAATAAAATGCAGCCTTTGCATAGTCACATTCAAGATGAGATTTTAGAACTTAGTGGCAGAGTTTAAAGATTTTATTATGATTTTTGAATCGTCGAATATTTGAAGGTTGTTATGTCCATCTTCTTTGGCGAGTTGGCAGGATTTTAGAAGAGCAAATAATTTTGCTTGATTATTAGAAAGTTTCCCTAGTCCCCAACTGAAACTACTTTGTATCCCTCCTCTTGGATAGAAAATCAAACCACTTGCTCCAATATTTCCTGGATTTCCTTTTGACACACCATCAAATAATATTGAGACTTTATTTTTCCTTTTCCACCACTTTGAAAAATCTTTTTCTAAAAGTCTTACCTACCAAAAAGGTTTAATAATAGGCCTTCCAATGCCCATCTAAATTTTGTTCACCTATAACATTCCAAGCCACTTGTGTTCAGCTTTGAATTTAGTGACTTCAATTTGATTATTTCCAACAACTTCCAATAGCAGATACTTTACTTTTATTTCTACAAATTCTGGTTTTGTATCTTTTCTATTGAAAATCAAGTCATTTCTTGCTAACCAAATTTTCCACCACAAGAATTTTGGAATGGCCTGCCAAATTTTTCTCCATTCATGACTTGTTGAAGGAATTGTTGGATACCTAGACTACCAGTTTTCAAAAAGACTGACAGGTTAAGAATTAGAAGGAACTAAGGCCTGCAACCCACTCAAGAGGTGGGCCCAAGCTTTCTGAGCAAACACATAGCCAACAAAAATGTACTCTGAAGATTCTTTAGCTTGTTTACAAAAACAACAGCCGAATGGTCCATAAAATCCTCTTTTTATCAAATTTTCACTTGTTAATACTTTCTGATGCTTGAGAGTCCAGATAAAAAAATTAACTTTAGGAATGTTGGGTGATTGCCACATTGTTTTCCAGAAAGAGGTGCAGTGAACAGAACTCGATTTGGGTTGGTCGAAGGACTTATAACTGAGAGAAGCCATTTATATTACTGAAGGACCCTATCCCATGTGACCTTTATAGTGATATGAATCGGAGCTAAATGATGCAGATTAACCAGCAGTGAATTGATTTGAACAGTGAGCAAAGGATGTCCATAATCTGGTAGTGCTGGGAGTGCCCACGCTGACCAATTTCTATTTTTGTCCTAATAAGTGATATCAGGGAGCCGAAGGAAGCCTTTATTAACCAGCCAAACCTTGATCTCTACAAGTGTTGAATCAGAATTTAATATTGCATTGCCTTTTATTTTCTCGTCCCACAAAAATGTTTTCCTACCATTTCTGGGAATGTGATAAAGATGTTGAGAAAAAATATCTAGTCCTCTTCTCCATAAATTCCAAGCAGTAGTGCCATTAGGAATATTTATGACCTGCAAATTCCTTAGAGTTCCTCCTTTGAGGTATTTTTTCCAGAAAAAATTGACTAACTGGATGTTTTTTGTTAGAGAATAGCTGCCATAGGAGCTTACCTCCCATAGAAAGATTAGTCAATCACGGGTCTCTGATTTGCAATCCACCATCTATAACAGCTATTTTGACAATGTCCCAATCAACCAAATGCATTCGGCTCGGATTTCCTTTATCGCCTCTCCAAAGGAAATATCTGATCAGCTTGGATAACTGATCCATAATCGATTTTGGAGCCAGAGGGAGAGAGGATTGATAAAGAGGGAGAGCTGAGAGAATTGACTTGATCAAAATAAGCTTCCCATCCTTTTTTATCCAAACACCTCCCCATGAGGAAATATTTTCTTTTAACTTGCTAATAATATCCAGCCAAAGAGAAGGGGTATTTTTTCCCAGTGTTAGAGGAAGACCCAAATACTTTACCTTATCCCAAGAGTCGAAACCAGTAAAACATAAAATTTGAGAAATATTTACCATTGATGAGGGATCTACGTTACATCCATACACAACACTCTTTTTGGTTGTTGACGAGATCCCCTGAAATGATACAAAAGTGTTGCATAATGTTTTTGAAGATTCTTGCCAACCTCAGCAAAGCCCCTCCCAAAAGCATCGTATCATTCGCAAAAAGAGCATGGTTGATAGATTCTAATCCACTTGCTGACTCAATTCTTGAAATAATCCCATCATTTTTTCTTGCAGTTAGCTTTCTACTCAAAGTATCTTCCATTAGAATATATAAAAATGGCGAGAGTAGGAAGCCCTGTCGAAGACCCCTAGAAATTTGTTGGTCTGCCATTTACTAATGGTGCTATCCAAGGTTTGTCAATACAAGCTTTAATCATATTTATAAAAGAAGAACTGAAACCAAATGAGTTGAGGAATTTGTAAAGAAAGGATAGCTTTACCCTGCCAAAAGCATTTTCCATGTCAAGTTTTATTAACATGCCCTTCTCCTTTCTATGGAAATTGGAGTGCATGGCTTCCTGAACATGGATCACGTTGTCCAAAATGTGTCTCCCTTTTACAAATTCACCTTGAATACGTGAGATCAGCTTCCCAAGAAGGGTTTTATCCTGTTAGCTAAGAGCTTAGATAAGATTTTATAAGATGCATTACAAAGTGAAATAAGATCTGAATCGATCAAAAGTGATTGGTTTAACTTCTATAGGAATTAAATCTAGGAAGGTGGAAATGGTACATCCACCAAATTTAGCTTTTAACTAAAAATATTTGATCATCCTAAGAATATCTTTTCTGATAACTGAGCAGCAAACTCTATAAAAATGAAAGGAGAATCTATCAGGACCTAGAGATTTATCCGGTTCCGTAGAACATATAACATCTATGATCTCTTCCTCCATAAAGGGATTCATTAACTCACCAATTTCCTCTGCACTCACCAAACTAGGGATGTTGGAAAGAAATTCTGAAGTTAAATATGAATCAATAGAACCGTCCTCTCTATACAAATTCTGAAAGTGAGCTTCAACAACTTGTTTAATTTGAGAAATTCCTTTACAAGATTCACCAGACAAAGAGGATATTTCCTATATATGGTTATGGGAGAGTTTGTATTTATATTGCTTATGAAAAAAAGAGGTATTTCGATCTCCCAAATTCAACCATAAACATCGAGGATTCAATCTCCAAAATTCTTCTTCCTGCCAAAACGTTCGAAAAGAGTTAAACTAGGATTTTTGTTCTTTTTCCATCATGGCAAAGGTGATCTCCATTTCTTCCATTTCCAGTTGAATCTCCTCAAGTTTTTTGAAGGCCTCTTTTCTATCACTGGTTGGATTTTTAGGATATTTCTTTACCCAATCCTTCAATGCAGGTTTGGTGTTTTTTAATTTCCTCTCCCAAACAAAGTTTGGTGACCCGGTGACTGGGACACTCCATGGCTTAGTTATAATGGGAAAAAAACCATCTCTGTCAATCCACAAAGGACTAAACCAAAAGGAAATGGGGTTGAGGTCTTATTCATACTCAAACTGCAGTAAAATTGGTTTATGGTGTGAAGTGAGTTTGGGAAAAATACTTGAGAAAAAAATTTCCATTAAAAAGGAACTATGTACTAGAAATCGATCCATCCTGGCTGATATATTGGAAACTCCTATATGATTATTAGACCATGTGTATCAGCCTCTTTTTGGTTTAAAATCAATCAGATCCCAAATTAAGATTAGGTTCTGCACCGTTTTATGCATGGGATCTCTCCCACATAATCCACCTTTTTTTTATTTTGGATCCAATGTAATATTTAAATCACCAGCTACAATTAAATTTGAAAGAGCGTTTGTAGCAAGGAAGTTTTCCAGAGAATTCCAGCATTCTCCTTTCTCTTGAAAACTAACAGGGACGTAAATATTAAAAGTATCAAAGGATATCTTACTTTGAGTATGTCGAAGCTTAGTAAATATCCAATGTTGCATTTTAAATTATTTTTCCAATGAGAAGAGATCTTCAGTCCACACAGTTGCAAGTCCACTGAATGAGCCCCGTGCACTCACAACCATCCCTACATCCTTTTTCCAATTATTTTTGCTTAAGGAAAGAAGACTGGCCTCCTCTATTTTTGTCTCTTAGAGCATAAGAATATCAGAAGAATCCATTTTGAAGAGGTCTTTAACATATTCATCTTTTGAATAATTTCCCAACCCCCTACAATTCCAAGAGACAATATTCATTATTTGTTAATGACATAAGGAAGATGGCCTCCTTTTGTAGGTCTAGCCCAAGTATTCCTGGCAATTGACATCTCGATTGTAGCTTTACTTCCTTGCATCTTTAGGTGTTTGGCTTCGTCCTCCCAAACCTTCTTGAGAGATTTGTGCCTTGTTTTGAAGTCCTCTCTAGAGATTCTTCCTCAGAAGAGCCAGAAGTATCCATAGGTTTCTTTTCTTTTTCCATTTTTGCATAAGTGGGAGATTGTCTAGCAGCAGGAGAACCAAGATTCGACTTAGCTGCTTCTTTATTTTCTTCTTGTATCTGATCTTGGGATTGTGGAACTTCTCCCTCTTTAAGAGCTGAAGGAACTTGTTCTTCTAGATTGCTCAACATAGAAAATTTTTTTTGTCTTGCTATTTCCTTCATAGCTTCTCCAATTTCATTATGTTTTTGTGTGGAGGGATTACTACCCGTCCCCAATTATCCTCTGTTTCCCTTTGATTTGTTTCCTTGATTTGTTGTACTTGTTTTTTGAACTTGTGTCCATTTGTCTCCCTTCTCTTTCTTCTTGCTCTGCTTTATTCTTGCATGATCTGGAAAAGTGCCCATATCCATGAAAATGTCTACACTTAAAGGGAAATTGCTCATAATCAAGTTCCTACACATGTGACCAATATGCTACTGTCGAGTTAATTGCTTCAAGAAGCCCTTCTCAAAATCCACTTCAACACATATTTGGGCACAAGTATATTGATCTCTTCTTTCATCCCTATCAATATACTTCCCCAAAGTATTTCCTATAGCTTCTAGTGACTCTGAGTTCCAGCAATGAAGAGGAAGATATAGCACCCTAACTCATACAGGAATAGGAGAAGGAACATCTTGATTTGGATCAAAGTCTGGAGTCCATTTGTTCAGTTAAATCCCTTGAGGGCCCATGAAGTATGGCCCATTTCTAAAAATTAAATCTCTATCTTCTGAATTTTAAAACATGGCATCCTTAGATAGACATAGTGGGAAGATGAGGACAGGGATAATTAGATAGATGCTATGCCCTCCCATCTCCACTTCCATATCCTTTCAAACTAAAGCCAGCACGTGGGGCATAAGAAAGCATTTAATTTCTATATCCTCGTGGAATATTATTTGGTAGAGGAAGGAGCAACCGTTGCATGTCATAAGCAACTAAAACGTCATTATTATTGTTATTCCAATTGGGAATTGGTTCCTTAGGAAGGTATTTATGTAGAAAAGTAGACAGTGCATACAGTGCTTTCTTGACGGCCATTGCATCTCCTGATATCTGAACTAATTCATAAACACTAGTGAGAGCCAAAGTAGTAGAAGCTGACAACTGATGTCTGGGAAATATGTGAATTTGTGCACCTGAATCGCGTCTCATCTTTTGAATGTTATTTCCACCTTTACCAATCAAACTTCCAATCTAACTATTTGCAACCAGTAAGCAAGCCTTGATTACTTGTTGATTTTCTGCATTGCTCTCTAGATGCAGTTTTTTGTTGGGGTTATCTTCATGATCTGATACAATAATAGAAAGCACTCTAGGAGGGGAATCTTGGGCAAGACAAATAGTTGGTTCAACATTCTCATTCTTGTTTTCGTTGTCGTTGTTAACAGTTGGTGAGCTGTAAATCATTATCACCCGCTCATGATCACCATCTGCAACTCGAATCTTGGAAGGTGTCTCTTTCTTGAGAGATTCTATGACTTGGCCTCCTTTTAAAATAGCACTTCCTATCACATTAGAAAGACACAAAATGTGATACAAAGTACTGTCAGCAGAAGGAATAGCTGCCTCTCTTCCTCTTCCCACTTTGTTCTTGTTGTTCCTATCATTGGTCTCTCCAGATTGAAATTCCGTGAGACTTCACTTTTGACTGCCAGAATACATCAAACCGTCCATGTTCGATTCAGTTTTACTTTCCCTCATTTAATTAGGAATCAACTGAGCTATAATATTAGAATGACAGGAGGAAAAACTACGACAAATGTGATTGCCTTTCAACTATGGAATTTTTGTATGGGATTAAACCTAAATTCCTTTGTGCTTTGTTGTTCATGTGAAATATAAAATCACTTACCATCCATCCCATGCTTTTATAGTACATGCGGTGCCTTTTTCATCACTAAGGAGGACTAGCATGCTAACACCAACGCCAACGCTGACTCATAGGTAAGAATTTAGAGAATTATTTAACTTGTGGTGGGTGAAGATAGGTAGGCCCACTTACGGGTAAGAATTTAGAGAATTATTGAACTTGTGGTGGGTGAACATAGATAGACCCGCAAATTATGTGCTACTTGTTCTCCATATTTAGTTTTCATCACAAACTGCATGCTATTCATGCATCACCTACTACTAGTTATTTTTTTCATTTTTTTTATAATTGTTTATTTGGAATTTGGAATGAAATATTGTAAAACCAATCACAATGTGACTTGCCAAATATTCTTACGATCCACCAAAAACATAGATGCTAGTCCATCCCAAATTCTAAAATATAAACACCTATCAATGTAATTATTTCTAAATTATTAGTATTAATATCTACTAAATTATTAGTGTGACTAACTTGCAAAATGTCCATATAAAAAACTAAATATAAAACCAAAAAACATGACTTTTTGAAAATTCTTAAAAATAACTAATTTGTGATTGAATAAGAGTATATTTTATATGGAACCAAATACAAACTATATTTTATATAGAATTTAAAAATAAATATTGCATTTTGACATTATATAGATTTTGGATATAGTTTTAATTAACTATGGACAGGTTGTTGCAATTTGCAGTGGATGTGTATGAATTTGATAAAAAAATTCAAAATGCCTTAATTGTGTTGGTTGCTTCCACCCCAGGTTGATTGTCTTCGTATAAATGGGAGGAGGAAACTAGGGGAACATCTAGGCCATGAATGAGTCCAACACTACCCTATACATGACATTTGTAGTGGTAAAAATATTGGGCGATGGGATTTACAACCTCAACCCTCATATAACCCTCTTTGTAGGATCCTCCATTTGTGTCCTCTATGATGGTTTGCTTCTCTACTACAATCACCACCATAGTGAGACGCTTGCTATTAATACAAGATGGATTCTAGAAGTCAAATCTAGATTTATTTGGGCGAGCCATGGATCAATCATGGACTCATATATGATTGAGGACAAGAAGGGAATCTAAATTGTATTCAATCTATGAGAATTCATAATTTAATTCATTCCCTTTGTGTTGAATTAACACACGACAATTGAGTTTTCCAATGACATGACCTATATAGTCTCCATCTTCTTCATCACATTTGCAGATTTTCTAACATTGGGCCCACTTCCACCTAACAAAGTGGTAAGGAGCAATGGAAATATGTCTACTTTTATTGCGTGCTCCAATGTAAGCAATGAGACCATAGAGTTTCACAAGCTATTCTCCATATGGAATATGTTGTTGCATTTTCACGCTTCATGGGCAAGCAACTTTTTCTAGACCTATAAATTAAATAATATTAATTGCAATATCTTCACGCTAAGGCCCAAAGGGTTCAATAATGTGTTTTAGTAGGGTACTCTTATGTCGGGTTTTATGGAAATTTTCTATGTTCTTCACTTCACTTTCTTTTCATGGCCATCATTGCAATGTAGGAACTGCAATCTATGGAGGTGTCCTTAATAATTAGTTCAAATATAACAACAATAATTCATTGAAATTTGTATCTTATTTTGAGAATTTACAATGAGAATTAGTATCTCTTGGGATCAATAGTAGCAGCAAGGATGTTTTGTTTGGGTTACTCAAATATTAGGGTTTATGGAAATTGGCTATTCTCTTCACTTCAACTTCCCTAGTAGGAAGAAAAGAGGGTTTCTTGGCATGGCCATCATTGCAGTATATGAACTACAATCTATGGAGGTGGGATTTCCAATTAGCTCAAATATAACAACATTAAGAAACACTGAGGGGACTGCAAGAATACAACAACCCACCCATGTTAGCTTCAATTTACCTCTCCCTTGTTTAATTGGGAAGCAACAGAGATATAATATTATAATTAGGGGAAGGGAAAATTGCCATGAATGCAATTCCCTTTCAACTACGAAATTTATGTATGGGTTTAAAATCAAACCCTATCCACCTTATCCTTGGTGCTTTGTTATTCATATGAAATATGAAATCACTTACCATCCATCCCATTCTTTTATAGTGCACGTGGTGCCTTTGGATTCACTAAGGAGGACTATCATGCTAACATCGATGTGTGGTCAAGAATTTAGAGAATTTAGGTCTAGCATAACTATTTAACCTGTGGTGGGTGAAGATATATAGGCCGCAAGTTATGTGTTACTTGTTCTCCATGCTTAGTTCTCATCACAAAATGCATGTTATCCATGCATCAAATGCTACGGTTTTTTTTTATTTTTTTATAATTGTTTATTTGGAATTTGGAACCAAATACCCTAAAATCAATCACACTTGTGACTTGTCAAATCCTCCTACTATCTAGGAAAAACATACATGATAGTCAACACGAAATTCTAAAATATAAACGTATATCAATGTAATTATTATTATTCATATCTACTAAATCAAAAATATAAAAACCTATTAATGTAATTATTAGTATTAATATCTACAAATTTATTAGTGTGACTAATTTGCAAAATGTCCAAAAAACATAATTTTTTTAACAATCCTTTTTCTTAACACTAATTAATTTGTGATTAAATACGAGTAGATTTCCTCTAGATCCAAAAAAATAATATATTTTCTATAGAATTTAAAAAGAAATATTGCATCTTGACATAGTTTAATTAACTATGGATGGACAAGCGAATACTTCATAGATAGCAATCAGATTGAGCAAGGAAGCCTATGTTTTGAAATAAATTTATGTGGATTCCTTAACACAATTTTGGTATGCAGTTCCTCTTTCGATATAGACATGATTCTAATATGCATGCATGACAGTGAATCAAATTGTTGGAACATAAATATGAGTTAGCACCTGGATTTTCCCTCACCTTAGATCCTTATCTTGAAAAGAATGTCCATGCCTTATATATTGTACTACAAGATGATCTATATCTAGCCTCTATGCATATATAACCGATCTTCTATCTTCTACTCTGCTTCAATCCAGTGTATAATTTGACCTACAATCAATAAGATTTTGCTACTGCCCAAGTCTATGCTAGTGCCCTTTAATTAGGGACAATGAGCAGTTGATATCTATTCCATTCCACCAATTTCAAACTACATCATATAAATGTTTACAGCCTTGGAACATATGATATACAGCCCAATTCTGTGCCAGTGCCCTTTAATTAGTGAGAAGTAGGGGTAACATCCACCTGTGCATCTTCATGATGAAGACCAAAGGGTTCATTAATGTGTTTTATTAGGGTACTTGCATGTCAGTTTTTATGGCAATCGACTATGTTATTCACTTCACTTTCTTTGCATGACCATCATCACAATGTAGGAACTACAATCTATGGAGGTGTGCTTAATAATTAGTTCAAATATAACAACAGTAATCCATTCAAATTTGTATCTTATTTTGAGAATTTACAATGAGAATCAGTATCTCTTGGGATCAATAGTAACAGTAAGGATGTTTTATTTGGGTTACTCAAATATTAGGGTTTATGGAAATTGGCTATTCTCTTCACTTCAGCTTCCTGAGTAGGAAGAAAAGAGGGTTTCTTGGCATGGCCATCATTACATTGTATGAACTACAATTTATGGAGGTGGGCTTACCAATTAGCTCAAATATAACAACATTAAGAAAAAACTGATGGGACTGTCAGAATACATCAACCCATCAATGTTAGCTTCAATATACCTCTCCCTTCTTTAATTAGGAAGCAACAAAGATATAATATTCGAAGGAGGGGAAGGGAAATTTTCCATGAATGCAATTCCCTTTCAACTACAAAAATTATATATGGGATTAAACTCAAACCATATCCACCTTCTCCTTGGTGATTTTCTATTCATGTGAAATATTAAATCGCTTACCATCCATCCCATGGTTTTATAGTGCATGTGATTCCTTTGGATTCACTGAGGAGGAATATCATGCTAACATGGATGTGCGAGTAAGAATTTAGAGAATTTAGGTCTAGCACAACTATTTAACTTGTGGTGGGTGAACATAGATAGGCCGCAAGTTATGTGTTACTTGTTCTCCATGCTTTGTTCTCATAACAAAGTGCATGTTATCCATGCATCAACGGCTAGTATTTTTTTTATAATTGTTTATTTGGAATTTGGAACCAAATACCCTAAAATAAATCACACTTATGACTTGTCAAATCCTCCTACTATCTAGGAAAAGCATACATGATATTCCACCCCAAATTCTAAAATATAAACACAAATCAATATAATAATTAGTATTAATATTAGGGATTATTTTGAGAACCCCCCTATATTTATATGTATAAAAAATGGGTGAATCTCTCCGATATATAGCAAAATTTGAACTTGATTTTATCAATAAGATAATATGTATATATAAACAAATTTGGTGAATCTTTCTTTTTATTATATAATGTTGTAAAATCCTGATGAATATTTCATTTTATTATAAAATGTTGTAAAATCTTGGCGATTCTTTCACTAATTTATAATATATTGTAAAACCTTGGCGAATATTTCACTTCATATTAAAAAAGTGTAAAAATTGGTGAATCTTTCACTGATTTATAAAATATTGTAAAAATAGAGGAACAACAACATTAGTCAAATAACGTAAATCACATCATCAACAACAGAACATGTAGACACACGAGTCACAACTGGAATGTGTCAGTGAAACACAAATGCACTGACTAGATTCAGGTAAATTGGGGACTCCACTTGTTATCTCATCCCTTAATGATCCAGCGGACATGTGAGGACTTGAACCTTTACAATCCAGTAAACTAATAGAATCATACATTATGCTTGATCTTACCCTCTTAGATTTAACCATTTTTTGAATCTTAAATTTGCTTCACTCTTTTGTTTTGTTCTCTCCTTCAAACTATAATCAGTTTTCCAACTAAGAAAGCCAGGTTGAAAAATATTGCAACTTTGTAATTTATCTTGTAAAAGATTTCTTTTATTTAACTAAAAATCCATACTTCTTGGCATGACCACTTCTTTGTGTGTGTGTTATCATTGCATGCTTTGATCTGCGCCCAACCACCCATGTCTTTTTTTCATCACTAACATTCCCACATTGACTCCAACATGAATTGACTCAAGGTGTTCACTACAAAACATATATTTGACCTAGTGTTGACCAGATACATCAGGGATCCTATCACCTTCCTTTACAACTTACAACATGTGATCTACCAGCTTTGAATATTAAGTCATTACCTTATTTATATTGGTGATCATAGTTGTGGCCATTGGTTTGTAGTCTTTCATCTAAAATATATTCAAAGTCTCAACTGCATACTTACCGTGCTCAAGAAAAATCTGTCTTCGTCTGTACAATCCTTTAAACCTAAGAAGTAATGCATCATTCTAATTTCCTTCATCTAATACTCAGTTTCTATATATTCTTTAGACCATGTGATGAGTTTCTTTGAAACTATAAGAAACAAGTCATTTACATATGACACGCATAAAATCAAGTTAGGCCCAACAAATATATAAGAGAAGTTAGTATTTTGTTTACTTTTGGTGAATCCCATACTCAACAAATACCCATCAGTATTGAAATACCATCTCTTGGTACCTACTTGAGTCCATGTAAGGTATTTTTAATCCTACAAACATGGGAATCCTTGCTAATCTCAAAGTATCCATTCTTCAAAAACTTGGAGAGGTGTTATTCATAAAATAAGGAAGAAATCAAATGTCTCGACAAACCAATCACTACCCCTGTAGGTCAAATTCTCCTCATTCAATCTGACATATCGAACATGCATGTTTATCAAAGTTTCATTGTTCTGGCACCGAAGAGAGGAATCAATGATATAGAATACAACTCTCTAAAATTCCTATGGTATGGGGAATCCATGGAGAAAAAAGGGCACCTTTTAAATTGGAGGTCAATATCTATACCCATGTAGTTTGGAGGAGCAGGGATAAGAAAATTGGAGCAAATCAAGAGTAAATTTTGTGAAAAAATTCATTGAAGTTCCAAGTTGGATTACTTGCAAGGATGATGACTTTTGTTAAAAAAAAACAAATTCTCACATTGTATGGTAGAATTCAATTAAAAGGAAGGTATATTGGAGGTTATCAGTGGAAGGAAAAACTTTATGGATCATAACCTTAAAGAGTAAATATAAGGAACAAAATCCCAATATCATTAATAGGCCAATTCATTTCCTTAAATGCTCAACCATATAGCATTACGAGCAACAAATATTTAGTTGAGAATAATCTCTTTGGGGATATAAACAATGGCAAGAAGATAAAATTACATGTGTTGCAGATAATCTCTTTTGGGTTATAAACAATGGTGAGAAGATAAAACTACTTCTTGATTTTCTGCATTTCTCTCTAGTTGTAGTTTTTTGTTGGGGTTATCTACATGATCTGATATAATAATAGAATGCAGTCTAAGAAGGGAATCCTGGGCAGGCCAAACAGTTGGTTCATCATTCTCATTCTAGTTGTCATTGTCGTTGTTAACAGTTGGTTCATCATTCTCATTCTGGTTTTCATTGTTGTTGTTAACAGTTGGTGAGTAGTATATCATTATCACCCACTCATGATCACCATATGCAAATTGAATCTTGGAACACATCTCTTTCTTGAGAGATTCTATGATTGGCCTCCTTTTCCGATAACACTTCCTATCACATTAGCAGGACACAAAATGCGATACACAGTATTGTCACCAAAAGGCATAGTTGCCTCTCTTCCTCTTCCCACTTTGTGCTTCTTGTTCCTATCGTTGGTCTCCCCAGATTGAAATTCCATGCGACTTCTCTTTCAACTTCCATAGTACATCAATTCGTCCATGTTAGCTTCAGTTTACCTTTCCCTCGCTTAATTAGGAAGCAACTGAGCTACAATGGTAGAATGAGTGAAGGGAAAATTGTGACGAATGCAATTGCCTTTCAACTACAAAATTTCCATATGGGCTTAAACCCAAACCATATACACCTTCTCCTTCTCTATTGGGTTAGTAAAATATTAGGGTTTATGGAAATTGGCTATGCCCTTCACTTCAGTATCCAGAGTAGGAAGAAAAGAGGGCTTCTTGGCATGGTCATCATTGCAGTGTATGAAATACAATCTATGGAGGTGGGATTTCCATTTAGCTCAAATATAACAACATTAAGAAACACTAAGGTGACTTCCAGAATACATCAACATGTCCATGTTATCTTCAATTTACCTCTCCCTTGTTTAAATAGGAAGCAACAGATATATAATATTAGAATGAGGGGAAGGAAAAATTGCCATGAATGCAATTCCCTTTCAACTACGAAATTTATATATGGGATTAAACTCAAACCCTATCCACCTTCTCCTTGCTACTTTGTTATTCATGTGAAATATGAAATCACTTATCATCCATCCCATGATTTTATAGTGCACGTGATGTCGTTGGCTTCATTGAGGAGGACTATCATGCTAACATCGACGTGGGAGCAAGAATTTAGAGAATTTAAGTCTAGCACAACTATTTAAATTTTGGTGGGTGAACATAGATAGGCCACAAGTTATGTGTTACTTATTCTCCATGCTTATTTTTCATCACAAAGTGCATGGTATACATGCATCAACTGCTACTAATTTTTTTTTATAATTTTTTATTTGGAATTTGGAACCAAATACCCTAAAATCAATCACACTTGTGACTTTTCAAATCCTCCTACTATCTAGGAAAAAAATACGTGCTATTCCACCCCAAATTCTAAAATATAAACACCTATCAATGTAATTATTAGTATTAATATCACAGATGATTTTAAGAACCCCCCTAGATTTATATGTACCAAAAATGGGCGAATCTCTCCAATAAATAGGAAACTTTGAAGGCAATTTTATTAATAAAATAAAATGTAAATATAAAAAAAGTTGGTGAATCTTTCTTTTAATTATATAATGTTGTAAAATCCTGGAGAATATTTCATTTTATTATATGATGTTGTAAAATCTTGGCGATTATTTCCCTAATTTATAAGATATTATAAAATCTTGGAGAATATTTCACTTCATTAGAAAAAAGTGTAAAAACTGGTGAATATTTCACTAATTTATAAAATATTGTAAAAATATAGGAACAACAACATTAGTAAAATAACATGAATCACATCATCAACAACAAAACATGTAGACTCATGAGTCACAACTGGAATGTGTCAGTGAAACACAACTGCATTGACTAGATTCGGGGAAAGTGGGGACTCCACTTGTTATCTCGTCCCTTAATGGTCCCGCGTACATGTGGGGACCTAAATCTTGACAAACAGGTAAACTGATAGAATTAGACATTATGCTCGATCTTTCCCTCTTAGATTCAACCATTTTTTGAATCTTAAATTTTCTTTGCTCTTTTGTTTTGTTCTCTCCTTCAAACTATAATCACTTTTCCAACTAAGAAATCCAGGTTGAACAATATTGCAACTTTGTAATTTCTCTTGTAAAATATTTCTTTTATTTAATTAAAAATCCATGCTTCTTGGCACGACCACTTCTTTGTGTGTGTGTTATCGTTGCGTGCTTTGATATGCGTCCAGCCACCCATGTCATGTTTGCATCACTAACATTCCCACATCAACTCCAACATGAATTGGCTCAAGGTGTTCACTACAAAACACATATTTGACTTAGAGTTGACCAAATACATAAGGGATATTATCACCTTCCTTTACAACATGTGATCTACTAGATTTGAATATTAAGTTGTTACCTTATTTATATTGGTGATCGTAGCTGTGGTCACTGGTTTTTAGGGCTTCATCTAAAACCTCTTCAATGTCTCAATTGCATACTTACCGTGCTCAAGGAAAATTTGTCTTGGTTTGTACTATCCTCCAAACCTAAGAAGTAATGCATAATTCCAATGTCCTTCATCTAAAACTTAGTTTCTATATCTTCTTTACACCATGTGATGAGTTTCTTTGAACCTATAAGAAACAATCCATTTACATATGACACGCAGACAAGAAAGTTAGGCCCAAAAAAAATATAAGAGAAGTTAGTATTTTGTTTACTTTTGGTGAATCTCATACTTAACAAATACCCATCAATCTTGAAATACCATCTCTCAATACCTACTTGAGTCCATATAAGGTCTTTTTAACCCTATAAACACGGGGCTCCTTGCTAATATCAAAGTATCCATTATTAAAAAACTTGGAGAGGTGTTATTCATAAAATAAGGAAGAAATTAAATGTCTGGACAAACAAATCACTCCCCCTAAGAGGTCAAATTCTCCTCATTCAATCTGACATCTCAACGATGCATATTTATCAAAATTGCATTGTTATGGCACCGAAGGGAAGAATCAATGATATAGGAAACAACTCTGTAAAAATTCCTATGGTATGGGGAATCCATGGAGAAAAAGAGCATCTTTTAAATTGGAGGTCAATATATATACCCATGTAGTTTGGAGGAGCAGGGATAAGAAAATTGGAGTAAATCAAGAGGAAATTTTGTGCAAAAGTGCATTGAAGTTCCAAGTTGGAGTGCTTGCAAGGATGATGGAATATGTTAAAAGAACACATTCTCACACTGCATGTTAGAATTCAATTAAAAGGAAGTTGTATTGGAGGTTATCAATGGAAGGAAAAAATATCTGGATTAGAACCTTAAAGAGTAAATCTAAGGAACAAAATCCTAATATCATTAATAGGCCAATTCATTTCCCTAAATGCTCAACCATATAGCATTACGAACAACATATATTTAGTTGAGAATAATATCTTTTGGGATATAAGCAATGGCAAGAAGATCAAATTACATGGGTTGCAAATAGGCCACTGACATCAATATAGGGTCTAGTCAGATTCAACTTAGAAATGAAGAAATATGGTTGGATTCATGTACTGGATTACTAGAATTTGGTAGTATATATGTAACAAGCTATGGAAACCCTTGGTAAGAATGGTCTATTCAAATTCATGTCCAGTGCAAAATTTCACTGAAGGATACCCCCTTCTTTAGATTCATTATTACTAATGAACATGAATACTTATAGTGTTGGAATCCAAAATCCCAAGGAGAATACACTATAAAATAGGGGTTTTAAGATATTTTTATAAATAAACAAATCGTTCCAAATTTATTAATGGACATGTGAGGATAACATGGGAAAGGGATAATAGAGACTATGGCTAGTTAAAGATTATTTTTTCCACACAAAGGAGAGGGTAGGCCCATGCATGGGTGCAATAATCATGAATGGCTGCAACAAAGAACAATGCCGACATCAATGAAGTGTAATATTGTAATGAGTAGGGATAATCATTCATCGACCAATCCTAGATCTCAACATTATAACAATTAAGCATATTGTCTTCCCTAAACTTGAAGATAACTTCAATTCTAATAAATAAACTTGTTCCTACTAAATTATTTCAGTAATAAGTCAACATATCGTGCATGGCTTCATATTGAGGAATTTGAACCTTAAAATCTATGGTTTAATTATTATAACTTTATTCATGAATCGCGTCAAGGCCATGATTTCTCTTATAACAAGAGTTGAAGTATTGTCTATATCTGATGATGAATTAAAAATGCTTATAACATTTTTTGATGAATTCATAATAATTCCCAATGCTTACTTAGTAACACTTTAGATAAACATAAAGTTATACTAAATAATTAATTTAAGCACTTTCAAAACAAGTTTCAAACACTCACTAATGATATAGGCTACACTATATAATGAAACTAAAATCTTTATTTGCTAACTCATAAATTTAGGAAATTTAAAATACTCACAAAGTAACGCATTATGTATAGACTACATTAAATAATGAAATTAAAATATCAGTAAACCAATTCAATTCATTTCAATTTCACAAGGCTACATTATATAATGAAACTAAGATATTTTTTCTTGTTAGTAAGTTAAGAACCATTATATTACTATATAATACAAAAATAGTTTACAATCAGTCCCGACCAGCTAAAAGAGATATACTGGCTCGGTCTCTTCTTCGTCTGAGAGATTCTTTCATTGCCCCTACTCCTACCTCCCCTTGTCTCTCTTAAGTTCTTGTCATTTTGACCATTTCCCATTCTAGAGACATTCTTAACCAAGCGGTTACATACACAAAAGGCTTTATGATTCCCACCCTGATTACATACACAAAAAGCAATATGTTGCACACCCCTGTATCTGCCCAAATACAGATAACTGGTGATGTCTTCACTATTGACTACCCTAGCGCATTCAAAAATATTATAGTCATGAATTGGCATATCAACATCTGTTATAAGCATTAGATAGCCAGAAAACTACGAAAGATCTCAGAACACAAAAAAATAGAAACAAGCGATCGGAAAAAAAGTAGATTCCCCGATCCTTACTGCCATGAAGGATCAGATGCGGAGGGTGGCGGTGCCGTGGGGTGTTCCCCCAAGATTTCCATCAGCTCACCCGCCATGGTTTTCAATAATCTAAAGCCCACAGCCAACTCTTGTTTCCCATGTCTGATTAATGAAAGAGCTTCTCGAATACCATTAGCTAGTTGAATATTTGCTTGAATATCCCTAGCTAGCAGGATACTCCCAGTCCAGAATGGACTAGCAATGATAGGCCGACCCTGGTGGGTCTCATATTCTCGAACTAGATCCACTTCAAGTTAACATCAATGATGGCTTTGACCCTTGCCCGGGTTTCATCCATGTATCGTGCACCCCAATTAAATGCCAGGGGGATAGGGCCTTCTTCCATTTGTGGATTGTTTCTCGAGGAGCCATCATGGGGGGGATTACCCTCTTCCATTCTACTCCTCTTCCCTTGGATGCGCCTCCCCCTCCCCTACTGAGCCATTCTAAGCTAAATCTAGAAAAAATAGATAACCTTCGCAAAATCAAGAACCAATTTGTGCTCAACTCTGGTGCTCATCTCGCCCTCCTGAGATGAATAAATATCCATTCCTTTGACATGGATGATGTAACCATCCCTCCTCTGTTTTGACGGTTTTTTCAATTTCACGCCTTGTGAAACATCCACCTTACATCTCCAAATCTTTTTGGACTTGATCTAATCTTCCTCTTCGTGTAGGAGATTGGCCATATTAACCACCATTAAAGGCTTCCTAGAGCGTGACTTGCTAAAAATGACAGGTTGAGTACCAAGACTTGAAATCTTCCTACTAGTGGGCCTAAAAAAACTGTACCTTGAGACCTTACAATACCTTGCAAGCATGAATGGGGGTGTTTTATAAATGAGGGCCTGACACCAGATCTACCACCTCGTGTTAGGCGATCCTGCCACGCACCCCTTTCATGTTTTCCCCTTGCTTCCCATTTGTCCTTGCATCATCCCAAAAATGCATGAAATAAATGCTAAGTGGAGGAGGCATCTCGTCGTCTTCCCTCGTACCTTCCAAGGAGGTGGGGAGAGGGCCTTCTGCATGCTGAATCATGTGGCCATCCAAAGGATATCCTGAGAGGGCAGGTGGGTCATGTGTGAGGGGAAAATATACATGCGAAAGGGAAGGAGCTATAAAGTGAGGGCAGTTGTCCTGCCTTGGGGACTGAGATTTGATGGATGATGAGGCTGACCAACATCATTCCATCCAGCATCAAACCCTACCAACTCTTCACATTTTTCCCATAGTGGGCTATCCCTTTTGACTATGCAGTCCTTTTCATGGAAGGATATCTCCTTTCCAGCCCCTTCATTTGCAAGAGATTCTTCCACCCTATTCCTTGATCATTTTACACGTGAGAATTGGAGTGCAGGAGTGTCCCTTAACCATCTTATGAGCATTGAAATCCTGCCTCCCCCCATCCAATTCATGGAAACTTGACTTATGGACGCTCTGTTCATCAACCTTTTGTCTATGTTAATTATCACCAGCGAGTCCCCCTTTGCTATTAGTGGGGTTCATTGATTCCGTATTGTCCACACCACCCCATTTAAGAGGCCCCTAAGCTCTACTAGATTATTGGAACATGAGCCAAGGATTCCCCAATAGAAACTTAGGATTCTTCCCTGAGGGTCCCTTGTTGCTCTGTCGAAACCAGGAGGTCCTAGGTTTCCTTTTGTGGCCCCATCGAAGTTCAACTTGAAGGTGTCGATCAGAGGTTTTTTCCAAGACTCAGCGCTGCTTGTTTGCTTGATCACTTTGCTGATACGATAATTGTTCAGAGGTAACTACCTTATTCCCCAACCCTGAAGGATTTGATTTTCTGTTGAATCTGCTTCTAAATACTTCTGTGACCAAGCAATGAGAGTTAAAGTTTCTTTTAAATGTGCAACCAAAGTTTCCCATATTTCTTCAACCTGACAGTTTTTGTTTTCAAAATTTTTTAGGTTCTAGGTTTTCCAAATTTCCCAGACCACAAATCCTAGGAATAGATCCCATATTATGTTCACAATTTTATTTCTGAACATATTCTTAGGCCACTCAGGTATAGTTATATCAATTATTTTGATGTGTCTGCAATTTGATTTGAACAGTCCAGTTCCTCTTTCCCATATTGCAGTAGCTAGTGGGCATTCATTCAACAAATGATTTATAGTTTTAATGTTGTTTTCACATAGACTGCACCTTGAAGGTCTTGATATCCCCTGGACTTGAATGTTATCCCATGTGATGATTTTTCATTTTGAGAATGAGCCAACTGAAAGCTACAATCTTGGGCCACTAGTTCCCTCCCCATATTTTCCTCCATTTGGATTCCTTTTCCTGCCTATGAGTTTAATTCAACACCCCTATAGCTTCTTTATGTTGAATCTTCTCATATTGGAGTATCCCCACCAAATTTTGTCTGAACCCTCGTTCTAGGGACTCTTCCCAGAATAGAGGTTCATGTAGAAGTCTTCAATTTCCTCTGGTGGTGTCAAATTTTTCCACCAATCTTTCCTTTTCCAAGTCCTGAATAGCTTGTCAAAGCACCCGGTGTCCCAAAATTCCTTCACCAACTTTACCCGGATGAGCTGAAGATGGTCTTTAAGAGTCAAACTTTCATCCATATTTTTGATACATTGTTCTTGTTTCCAAGCCTTGCTGACAAACCGATCTGAGCTGCCATCTCTTACCTCCCAGAAACTATGTCTTTGGATGAGGTTTTGATTTTCCTCGACCGATTTCCAGATACTGGAACTCGGGAGGTCTTCACCAAATCATATCAACATTTGTTTCAACCAATGATGAGCATACTTGGCACGTCAAAGCGACTCCCATGGTTCTTTGTCATATGTTACCAATTTCCACCAAATCTTTTCTCCCATAGCTTTGTTGGTATCTAGCGGGTCATGAAGGCCTAATCCTCCCACATTTTTGGGTTTGCTAATTTTTTTCCACTCTACCGATGTCCATTTTCTATGGATGTCATTTCCTCCCCACAAAAATTTCCTTTGGATATTCCTGATCTTCTTAATCACAGATTTTGGAGCTGTTAGAACCAAGAAAAGATAAAGAGGCATCCCCTGGAGGACAGACTTAACCAGGATAAGTCTGCTTGGAATGTTAAGGGCTCTAAATGTCCACAGGCTGAGTTTCTACTTGATGTTGTCTATAATAACCTTCCACAAAACCTATCTAATGGTCGATTCAACAAGAAGAGATCCCAAATATTTGGAGGGAATCCCGCCCTCATTGAAGCCCTAAAATATTAAAATATTCCTTTTTGTGAGTTTTGGTGTGTTGAAGAAGTACACATGAGATTTTACCTTATTGATTTCCAGTCCAATGGCTTCCAGGAATGTGTCCAGCCCCTCTTTGATGCCTCAATATTCCTTGACCGTGGACGGCCCCATAAGCATCATGTTTGTTATCAACCAAAATGGCACTTCTCCGTCTAAGTGCTGACATTCATTATGTCGGTACATAAAAGGACAATTAGGATTGAAGTGGCCAAAACACTATAGATGTGCATGACCTTTGATGCATGATCTCCAGACTCACCTAATATATTTTCATTCTGAGTTTTGGGTTGCACACGCGACTATGTGCTGTTAAATTTTCATATGCTGAGCTAGAACATCATTATTTCATTTCATTTTCATAACTAAAGCATATAAACAAGATCATTGAAAGAAACAGTATCACAAGAACAACACAAATTTAACCTGGGAAAACCCCAAAGGGAAAAACCCAGCAAAATCTTCCTCAATATAGATGCCCCAAAAAGATAAAAGATAAAAACAACAAGGAGATCAAAGCCTGATCCTCGTCCTTCTCCAGCTACTCTTCTCTTCTCCACTAATGCGCTACACAAGTGAGAGTGTGTGTGTGTGTTCCAAATGAGGAGAACTACACCTCTATTTATATTCATCCGTTCACTTAAGTTAACTCATTTGACATGTAGGCTCGAGTTAAATCATGTAGGCTCGAGTTACACATGTAGGCTCAAGTAACCACACTGGGGTGCTGATGACCCACCTTTACAATTAGAGGGGACTACCTCATGACTCTTATTAGTTCTTCTGATTAGGAGCATCAGGGTACAATGTAATACAAGTGGTTCTCCCAGTAGGACCATTGGGGACCACAAAAATATACATATAGAATATTCTTCGAAGTTACAATATTTCAACACTCCCCCTTAACGAGAAGGGTATTCTACAGCAACATCAACAACAACAAGAGTGGAGATAGGAGACATCATCAACATCAGAAGGGTAACACATCTATAAATCATTAAAAGCTTTTCAACATCGTGTGGTCTTCATCTTCAATATTCAGTCTTCATCATCATTAATTCTTTGACTGCTTCGATCAGCAACATCTTCAGTATTTTGATCTTTCAATTAGTAACGACATCTTCAGCACTTGGAGCTTTCGATCAGCAACATCTTCAGCACTTTGACTCTTTGATCAAAAACAACATATTCAGCATTTCGACCTTTCGATCAGCAACATCTTCAGCACTTCGACTTTTCAATCAGCAACAACATCTTCAGCATTTTGTCCTTTCGATCAAAAATACCATCATCAACACTTTGACCTTTCGATCAGCAGCAACATCTTTAGAACTTTGACCTATCGATCAGCAATATCATCATCAACACTTTGACCTTTCGATCAGCAGCAACATCATCATCATCATGTTCTGATCTGTCGATCATAATCATCATCACATTTTGATCTTTCGATCAGAAACATCATCATCATATTCTGATCTTTCGATCAGAAACATCATCAATATACTCTGATCTTTCGATTAGAAACATCATAATCATAGTGCATCATCATCATACTCTGATCTTTATATTAGTACGTCATCATCATCATACTCTGATCTTTCCATCAGTATGTCATCATCATCATACTCTAATCTTTTAATTAGTATGTCATCATCATCATACTCTGATCTTTCGATCAGTACGTCATCATCATACTTTGATCTCTCGATCAGTATGTCATCATCATCATACTCTGATCTTTCGATCAGTACGGCATCATCATCATTAGCAACAACCTGCAAACCACAACTCAAAGACAAAAAGTCTTTGGATCACTTTTGGACTTAAATTCCAAGGATGATACAATCCCACCACATTCTCGACAACTGAAGTTACCGGATTGATTACGAGAGAATTAGTCCCTATCACTTTAGGACGAAGTCCAAGGACGATGCAATCCTACCACATTCTCGAGGACCGAAGCCACCGAATTGATTACGGGAGAATCAGTTTCTATCACTTTAGGACTATTTCCAAGGACGATGCAATCCTACCACATTCTCAAGGACTGAATCCACAGGATTGATTATGAGAGAATCAGTCCCTATCACTTTAGGACTATGTCCAAGGATGATGCAATCCTACCACATTCTTAAGGACCAAAGCCACCGGATTGATTATGGGAGAATCAATCCCTATCACTTTAGGATGATTTCCAAGGATGATGCAATCCTACCACATTCTCGAGGACCACAGTCACCGGATCTATTATGGACAGATGTCCCAGTATGATACAATCCCTCTTCATTCTCGAAGACCAAGGTCTCTGGATCACTTTAGGGAAAGTGCCCAAGGATGATGCAATCCCATCACATTCTCGAGGACCGAGGTCACCAGATCTATTATGGACAGATGTCCCATGATGATACAATCCCTCTTCATTCTCGAAGACCGAGGTCTCCGGGTCACTTTAGGAAAAGTGCCCAGGGATGATACAATCGCACTGCAATCATCACTATTCCCCCTTTCGGGGAAGGTCTTTTCAAACCACACCACGCTTGTCTATGAAGTGTTCGAACTTCACTCAGGATAGAGGCTTTGTCAATACATCAGCAACTTGTTCATTGGTACTCACATACTGGAGCTTTATGGCTCCCTTCTGCATCATATCTCGAATGTAGAAATACCTGATTTCTATGTGCTTTGATCTGTCATGAAACACAGGGTTCTCTGTTATCTTTATACAACTTTGGTTATCACATAGAATCACGGTAGTGTCCAACTCTAGGTTGAATAATCCTGACATCAACTTCTGAAGCCATATGGCTTCACAACTAGCAGAGCAAGCTGCTATATATTCTGCTTCAGTTGTGCTTAGTGCAACATTGGATTTCTTTCTACTAAACCATAAGATCATAGCAGATCCCAGACTATAACATCCACCTGATGTGCTTTTTCTATCTGAGATATTTCTGGCCCAATCTGCATCTATATAGACATACAATATATACTCATGGCTATTATCATAATATATACCAAATTCTATAGTTCCTTTAAAATATCTCATCACATGTTTTGCAGCTACCAAGTGAACCCATCTAGGTTGAACTAGATATTGACTTAAGGTGTTCACAGCAAAACAAATGTCTGGTCTAGTATTTTTCAAATACATCAATGACCCAATGATCTGTCTGTAATGAGTCACATCCACTAACTCTGATGAGTCATCAGTTAACAACTTCAGGTTGGAATCCATGGGTGTGGACAAGGCTTTGCATTCCAACATATTGAATCTTTTCAATATCTCTACTGCATACTTTCCCTGGTTGAGACAGATTCCTTCTGAACTTTGCCATACTTCCAGACCTAGGAAATAATGCATTAACCCAAGGTCTTTCATCTCAAATTCTTCTCCTAGTCTCTTCTTTCTTTTCATAATTTGTTTCTCATTTCTTGTCAAGAATAAATCATCCATATATAGTAGTAGGATGACAGGTTCATCTTCTACAACCTTGAGGTAAAGGTTAGGATCAACTTTACTCTTGGTAAAGCCCATGCTTGACAGGAAACTATCTATCCTCTCATACCAAGCTCGAGGATCTTGTTTAAGACCATACAAGTCCTTATTCAACTTGCACACATGAGTATGTCTGTCTTCAACTTCAAATCCTTGAGGTTGTTCTATGTAAACTTCTTCTTCGATAACACCATTCAGAAAAGCAGTTTTCACATCCATCTGGTGTAAGTCCCACTTCATTATGGATGCAAGTGCCATGATAGTTCTAATCAAATTATATCATGCTACAGGAGCAAATATCTCTTCATAATCAATTCCTTCTTTCTGAGAGAAACCTTTGGCCACAAATTTTGCTTTATACTTCTCAATACTTCCGTCAGCTACATGTTTTATTTTGAATATCCATTTGGAGGATACTATACTCTTTCCTTCTGGTTTGGGAACTATATCCCATACATCATTCTTTAGTATTGACTGGTATTCTTCAGTCATTGCTTCTACCCATTCTTTCTTCTGTACCACTTGTTCATAGTTTGTAGTTTCTTGTTCTACCAGATCACACATCAAGACTACATAGTTGGAAAAAGTATTAGGTTTCTTTCTTTCCCTTGTAGAGCCTTCAGGAACTCCATATCTTTCTTCCTCTCATATAATTTCTCTTGTCCAAGCAGGATTTCTCTTTCTTGATATCTCCATCATGGGAGGTTCTTGTGGTTCTACCATATCATGATCTTCAGGAGCTTCATCTCCGGGGAGACATGTAGTTTCTTTATTTCTGGTTGGTGTCTCTTCTTCATACTCTTCTTCAAGTTGGCACTTCTTGTATCTCTTGAGAGCTACCTCTTCATCAAATGTCACATCTTGACTGATTTCCATGTGATGGAATCCAGTAATTTAGATTCTGAATGCTTTGGATACTTCACAATATCCAACAAATATCCCCTTCTTTCTGGAAGGGTCTAATTTGGTTCTTTTCTCTTTTGGTATATGAATATATACTGGACAACCAAATATCTTGAGATGACTTACCTCAGGCTTCTTTCCTGTGAATATCTCTTCTGGAGTTTTGAACCCAAGAGCACTGTGAGATATTCTATTTTGTACATACACAGCAATTCTTGCCGCTTCTGCCCATAGGTGCATTGGAATATCTTGATCATATATCATTGTCTTCACTGCCTCCATGATGGTTCTGTTCTTTCTTTCTGCTACCACGTTCTGTTGGGGATTGTAGGGAGTATTTAGTTCCCTCTTTATTCCTACATTTTTGCAAAAGGAATCAAAATATTTTGAGGTGTACTCTCCTCCATTGTTTGATCTGAGAATCTTAATTTTCTTGTCTGAAAGATTCTCTATCAAGGCTTTGAACTCCTTGAATTTCTCAAACACTTCACTCTTTGCTTTCAAGAAGTATATCCAAGTATTTCTTGAAAAGTCATCAATAAATGTGATATAATATTCAAATCCACTTAAGGATGTGGATTACATTGGACCACATACATCTGAATTAATCAATTCCAATGTACCTTTTGTTTTTGTTTCACTCTTCGGGAATGGATTCTTGACGTTCTCTCCCTTCGCACATCCTTTGCAAATGCCTTCATGCTTGATCTTCATGTTTGTTAATCCCATCACTACTTTGTTCACATGAGGCAGAGCCTTGTAATTGATGTGGGCAAGCCTTCTATGCCATAGTTCACTAGGGTCAATGGACTCATGCACAGAGGTTGTTTCTGAGTGCCCCTTGAGTTTATACAAGCCCCCCTCTTCTTCACCAATGATGATTGCATATTCAATATTCTTTCCTTTGGGCCACATAAGTACTTGACCATCTATGAAAGCAACTCTGAATCCTTTCTTATCGAAAGCTGAGATAGAAAGTAAATTCTTCTTTAAACCAGGTACATATAATACATCTTTCATTTTTAAGGTATTACCTGATTCAATTTTGTAGCTTGCTTCACCAACTCCTTTGATCGGATATTGATAGTCATCTCCTAGGGATACCTTCTAAGGAGAGCTCTTTTCTTCAAGTTTGGATAGAGTTTTATTTTGTCTCGTCATGTGCTTTGAAGCACCACTATCAATAAGCCAAGTGTCTTCTCCAAAAGTCACAGACCCAGAGAGGGCAGAAAACAGTACATATTCTTCCGCATCTTCTTCTCTTGTTTGCTTTCTTGAAGGTCCTTCATCTTCTTCTTCTTCATCCTCATCTTCATCTAGATGAGCATGATATCTTTTGTTGTTTTTGATCCTCTGCTTATATTCTTGCTTCTTTATAGGACAGTTTTTGGCAATGTGTCCTATCTTGTCACAGTGGAAGCATTGAAAACTACAGTAGTCCTTACCTGATAGACTTTCTTTCGACCTTTGGAATCTTTTGGGAGGTTGATGCTCTTTGTGACTTCCCTTATTAAAGATGGGTTGATTCCTTCTTCTTTTCCTGGTATGAGTGGCTAGGGCTTGATCATCCTCTTTCAGTAAGGCTTCTCTATTTGCCACTCTAGTCTCCTCTTCAATGCAGTCTTCCCATACCACATCAAATTGCATGTTTTCCTTCCTGGCACACATCATTTGAATGAATGATTCCCATGGTCTAGTGAGACCATTGAGAGCAGTCATAAACATTTCATCTTCATCAATCTTATCTCCAATAGCTTCTAGTTGCTCTTTGATCTAAGAAACCTTCGTGAAGTAGTCTTGGATGGATTCTCCATGACTCATCTTCATGCTCTTCAGTTGATCTCTTAGATTCATATTTCTGTTAATGTTTCTTCCTTCATACATTCTAGATAGGGCATCAAACATTTCTTTTGGAGTCTTCTTGGATGACACTTGAGGGATCAAGTGATCCTTGATGGAGTTAACAATAATCCTTTTTTCCCTAATCATATCCTTTCTGTGCTTCTCCTTGGCTTCAGCTTCTTCAGGTTCTGTAACTTCTTCTTTGACATACTTATCAATATCATTCTCTTGGAGAATGAGACCAATCCTGTATTTCCATGCTTAGAAATTTTCTATGCATTCTAGCTTGTCCTCAAGCTTAGTGCTTGGGGTCATCTTGTCAGAAAATCAACAAAAAATTGAAATTTTGTAAAATGAGGAATTGACCTTACCAGGAGATGTGCTTGAGTGAGGTGAGTTGACTGATGTGCTTGGATTCTGTAGATCTCAATTCTTCACCTTCCAAATCAGACTTGCAAGATTCAGTTTCTGCAGTTTTCTGGTTCAGCAGTTTTCTGGTGCAGCTGTCAAACTAGGGTTTGACTTTTCTGGAGATTCACACCTCAAAAAATACTTGATTCCAAGCTCAAAAGATGCACTCTGGGAGGGTGCAACTTTCTATCCAAGTAGTTTTCTGAGACTCAAAAATTTTCCTAAAAACCCTAATTTCTTTCGAGGAGAGAGAGAGAGCTATTTCACCTTGTGGAAGTTGTCTTGTTCAGGTTAGCTCTGACACCATGTTAAATTTTCATATGCTAAGCTATAAAATCAGTATTTCATTTCATTTTCATAACTAAAGCATATAAACAGGATCACTGAAAGAAACAGTATCACAAGAACAACACAAATTTATCCTGGGAAAACCCTAAAGGGAAAAACCCAGCAAAATCTTCCTCAATATAGATGCCCCAAAAAGATAAAAGATAAAAACAACAAGGATATCAAAGCCTGATCCTCCTCCTTCCCCAGCTACTCTTCTCTTCTCCATTAATGTGCTACACAAGTGAGAGTGTGTGTGTGTTCCAAATGAGGAGCACTACACCTCTATTTATATTCATCCATTCACTTAAGTTAACTCATTTGACATGTAGGCTCGAGTTAAATCATGTAGGCTCGAGTTACACATGTAGGCTCAAGTAACCACACTGGGGTGCTGATGACCCACCTTTACAATTAGAGGGGACTACCTCATGACTCTTATTAGTTCTTACAATTAGGAGCATCGGGGTACAATGTAATACAAGTGGTTCTCCCGGTAGGACCATCGGGGACCACAAAAATATACATATAGAATATTCTTTGAAGTTACAATATTTCAACATGTGCATTGCAACTCATGTGTCACATGCACCTATGTGCATTGCAACCCGCGTGTACCTTTCATACATGCGTTTCCTTTGAGTAGCAAGTGTTTCATACATGCCTTGCCTATATCAATACTCGTGTGTACCTTAATTCGACATTAAAAAATATAAATCATGATTAGATGAGATTAGTTGGGCCTTAATCCATAACTATCCCAACTGTCTCAACCATCCTAACCTTCGAAACCTCTATATTTCCCAATGTATAAATAGAGGCCTTGGGATGGGGTTAAGGACTCAATTTTGGAAGAGAAAATTTATGCTAGTGGTATATCTTCAAAGTCTTGGAGCAGCAGAACTGAAAGCCCTCGGTTGCAGAGGATTCCTTGTGTCATAAGTTGGGTTGTATTCTCACCTATTCATTGTTTGTTAATAAAGAGAATTCTTCATCCAATCTATGTATTGTGTTTTTCTCATGTATATTGGTTAATGAATAATGTAATTTATATTATTAATATGTTTTTCATCTAGCCTATGATATGTATATGTATGAGATATTTCTTGAATAATTGGCTCTTTGCAGGTGAAGAGAAGCATCCCTAGAAGCTTTGGACAAGGTTGAAGCGAGAGAAGACCGAGCTTGGATCAACCATCATAAACCAGGTAAGCCAAAATATCTTCCTATTCTCATTTCAATTTCTATAAAAGTTGATTTTCTACAACTCTAATAGTATGTTGGTAACCCTAGACCCTAGGTTACAAGGGTGTATTGTCCTGTACAATAGAAATGGCGACTCCGCTGAGGAGTCCAGCCTGCAGTGGGTTCATCCTATAGGTTCCATTTACCAGTCTTTGCTCTGATTCTGATTCTAAGTGTGGTCCTTTTTATCTTTCTTTTGATTTACAATGTAGTGTTCCCATAAGTATCTGCTAGTCCTTTAAAAAAAATGGCAGTACACACAGGTTGATGTTATACACAGTCGCGTGTATGACCTTGTATACGCGGGTTTCTCTATAAGACAGTTGTGTGTCACACATGGGTTTCCTGCATACACAATCGTGTGTTTCTTGTAGCAGCCTAAAATTTGGGTAGGGTATTCTTGTCCCTATCTCTTTGGATTTTTATTTTTTTGGAAGTCTTATGTTTTTGGCATGACTCTATGAGTCTAAAGTCTTATGCATCACACCATTTGCTTGTTTCTCAAGCCTTTGAGTCTTTTGTTTGAATTTCTTTCATCTTGTGAAGTGAAGGTGGTCCTCATGCTTGGTTTATAAGTTCATTGCTTGTGTTTAGGTTAGTGATCAGGGATTTAGATGCTTTATACTCTGTACTGCATTTTGTGGTGTCAGTTTGTCACTTGTTCTTTCGTGAATTTAGTGGACTCTTTGGGTTCAATAGTTTCTCCAAGTCAGGTTTTTTTCGATTCTTCTTCTTGATTGGTTCAAGTAGGTCATTTTGGGTCCTTTATACCTCATTTCACTTTTTATATGCTTTGATTATTCGAAATTGCTCAAACTTCGCATTTAGTTTCATTCTAGTTTTTGAAGATTTTTAAAAAAGTGAAGAAAAACATTTTATACTTTTGCATTTAGTTGCATTTAGTTGTTTCTTTTCAGTAATTTTCAAATTAAATTTCAAAAATTACAAAAAGAAGCCTTAGTTTTCTTGCATTTACTTTAAATTTCATTAGCTTATATTTTCAAAAAGAAAAGAAATTTGGTTTAAGTAGTTGCAATTTACTTTGGAATTTTCTTTATACATCATTTTTCTTTTTCTTATCAAGTCTATAACACCACAAATTTTCACACCATTTACCTTTGACTAAAAATAGCCTTTTAAAATGAATGAGATTATTAGTAATTTTTATTTTATAGGCTCCTACACCAACTAGCTTAGGCTAGACATGTGGAATAGGGAGTTTCAACTCTCCACAAGTGTTTAAATTCAGACGTAGTTATCCAATCAATAAGTAAACCCTCTTCTATGTTTATTGTATCTAGGAAGCTCCTCTCAAATGGGAGTTAAGAATAAGGCCGCATGGATGCTTGGACTGAGGAGATAACGCTCTGATTCCTTGTCAAAGCGTAGACCAAGGTTTTTGCACATCTGGGGACTTCTGTCAATACCGCCCTTTAGGCCCCGTGCAGTTCCAGTGTTGAAAAGGTGTCAGGATTTTCTTCCCTCCCAATGCATATGAACCAGGCCTATGACTATCCCCCCAGACTGTTACTATAGTTTCGGTAGCCTTTAGTCTCTTTGACATCTAGGGTTCATACACATGTACACCGGAAGGCTATTTCTGGTTGACCTTGATGGGATTTGAAGGTAACCCCGGTAGAAGGTGTGTTGGGGTGGCGAGCGATTCCTCTAATTGTGCCTAAGAACATCTACAAGGACGACAAGTAACTGTCTCTCAACTTTATTTTGGAAAGCATATCTTATACCCTTTTTGTTTGCTTTGGCTTTAGGAAATTTTATAGTGATTTTTGTGTGGTTTGTTTGTATTTAGTCGACCTGAGGGTGTGTGAAGAGTCAATTTTCAATCGTGGAGGACCAAACTCTCAGAAGGTCAAGAAATTTGCAAAACCTTCCTTCGTTTACTACAGTGGAGCCTCCACCTCCCCCTCAAATGCGGAGATTAGACACGGATGGTTCTTTCAAACCAGTAGGAATTAGTGAAGTTCCAAGTGAACCGGAACTTAGGAAAAACCAGGTTGATACAACCACAATAGATATTGAAGACTTGTAGGCTGACGAGTTTGCAAGAAACTTTAATTCACCTGTAACCAGGAATATTTCACCTTTTGCAGACAGAAGTTGTTCCTCTGGTCTGAATGGTTTAGATCCAAAACAAATGAGTGAACGACAAAGGATGAAGAACTTCCCTGGATGTCATAGACACCTAGAATTCTGCTTCGATAGCAAACCTGTGTACTTGCAAACAGATCAAACATGCAAACACATCAAAGATACCAGAAAATCATCTACTTATTAATTTTAGTGACTAAGGAATCTAACAACATGTATATGCGAAACCAAAACAACAGTAATGTGGGACGGAAATCAGCTTTGCATTAATATGTATGGAGAATTTTACAACCAATCAAGCCTTAGTGTCGACATGCATCTCCATGAGAAAAACACTTCATCCCCATAAGCTCCAACTTTGCTCTCTATGCTCTACAATGGCTTGGGCCAAGTGGTCAATCCAAGAGCATAACAATACCTCTATAGTCCTCCCCCTTAACTATGGACATGAGCTTGTATTTATAAGGCTCAATGGATAGGAATAGTTGAGAGATTTGTGGATGAGGTGCCCTCTAAGATCCTATGATGGGGGATCTTGAGCTCAACTGACCCACAATGATAGGGATAAGGGAGGACATGAGGCTCATGATCTAGAAGCCTCGAGAAACTTCTCTTCTTCCCATTTTACCCAAGGTACCACTTTTCTTCTCTTATGACAGAGTGGTTTAGATGAGAAATGCTTAAGGACCAAAGGCCACAGGTAGTGGCACCGCTTATGGCAAACAGGATGAAGGCGTTGCGATCATCGTACCGCTCATGGTTCACAAGGAAAGCGTGGTGCTGAATATTTTCCTGTAGAATTGACAAACAACATGGGTTTTCACTCTAAGTGCTGGTATTAAGGGAAACCATGTAAGTGAAAGGTCTTATCACATGGGGGTGACAGGATTTGGGTATAACAGAATGCCCCCCAAAGCGTGGTTCTTAGAGGGATACGATAAACAAGAGATTTGAGAGAACAAGTTATCGCTTCGAGGTGAAAATGTTAGCTCAATCGGAGCATATCGTCAAGTAGGCATCTATAGTACATCAATATTTTTGACTCATAGACACAAGTAACCAACTCATGGCTGCAGACCAATACAAGGAAGATCCATGGGAGGAATAAACAAGCATGGAAACTAGAATACAATGTAGATCCATGTGATAGAGGACTCAAACTTAGACATAGCTACCAGACACACAACGTATATCTATGTCATACAAACGTAAATTTGAGCATAGCCACGACCATACAAATGTGGATCCATTCTAGATATACAAAAATCCATCACAACCTGGGGAAAATAAATGAGTGCTAAACAAATATCTTGGGTCTCCGTATGGTATTCCACAAAGCACAGTTCTATCCATGTGATTACAATGATCTGAAGTCGAACATGGTAGAAACCAGTTGATTACCGGCCAATGATGTGAACCGTTAACAAGTATGAGAGAGATCACCATTGATGTCAATGATTCCCAAGGTACCCTAGTACAATCTACTGAGTGTGAATAGATGTCCTGATGTCGAACACCCAGTTGATTCTATCAATCAAAGGTTAATGATGAGAACCTATGTTGAGAGCGAGAGAATCTGTCATTAAGGTATACAGATCTCATGGTACTAAGTTTTTTGTTTCTAAGACTATTTTTCGGATGATGAGCTGATGTCGACAGGAAAAGTCTCATCGAAGGAGGGCCATGATGAGTCCCGCATCGATGACACAAAACTCAAAACATAGTTCTAGAATGATTTTAATGGAGCAACCATAGGACTGACTCAGAAGTACTGACATAGAGACCATTAGCAGAGAAAAAACTTCTTCAACTTCCCTTTGAACATTGGGCGGCATGACAAAATACTTGGAAGCATGACTAAATGGGACAAACACACAATGCAACAGTGGACAATGCATTCTTTTGAAAGACTCAAAGGAGTGGCATGACTCATGAAAGTGGATCGTCATGGAAATCATCTGAATACCCAATTGACTGAAATAGTATGCAGACAAGTGCCATGTTCAAAGGTAACGACAAACTACTACCATTTATTTGCAAAAATGATTCCCTTTCCATTTTCCCCCATCATGATCGATGAGTTCCTCTTTTCGGTTTTACGAGTTCAAAGAGGGTAACAAACACTCGGTATAGCTTTTCCGAAGACAAGTACAAAATCATATGTTTTACGAACCTGAGAGAGGAGGGGTTCGTTCCCAAAAGCGGGTCTCTCAATGTTTAATTTAAAGAGTCCAATGAAAGAAAACTTGGTATCATTCATATTTAGAGAGTTTGAGCGACCACGGAAGAAGACTCCAAAAGGGTCCTTTTTCATATGATTTAGTCCCTAAGGACCGAAAAAGTATAAAATCATACCTTAGAGAACTCTTCCAATCATGATTGGATAGAGTGTTCCTTTTTCATAAATAGTATAACCAAACCAAAAAAGAGATAACCTACCATCGGAGAGACGACCCTTCAAATGTTTTAACGACCATGAAGAAGACAAGATCGCTCGACGATCTTTTCGTATTTAAGGAGCTTGAAAAGAGTTTACAGAAGACTCCATTAGGTCTCTTTTCACTATGAGAGATTTTACGAGCCTAAAAAGAATCAGAAATGGACTCGAGCCTTTGATACTAAGTTTCTAGAGCATGACCAAAGTGTCATAATAAGTGCTCAATGACTTTTTCCGTTTTATGGTAGTATGAAAAAGTAAAAAATGAACTCCCAAGACTTTATTGGTACTGTTCTTCTATCCTACAATGACTCAAAACAAGTGTTAAATGCACCAGTAACTAACATTAAGAGATTACAACAGATAAATTTCGAGTAATAAGAAATTTTAAATAAAAACTATAGCATGTCAAACCCAAAAATGTGTATAAAAGTCATGTAAATAGTAAAAAATAAAATCATTTTACTATTTACCCATAGTAGAGAGCATTTGGAGCACTTTCCTAGTCAGATCTTCAGTTGCTGATATTGGGAGTTTTCACTGTCGGGTTCGAGCGTCGTCAGTTCCAGGTAACAGTTCAAACCCTACTCTTCCTTTTCATAGTCTCAATTTTGATTTTTAATGGTGTTTTGGGCTTGTATGGAAAGCCCTAAAACCATGGGAATGGGAACCACACTTATCCCTTGCGGGATATGTGGTACCTTACTAGAACCACGCCGAAAACAAAGCACATAGGCAGTGCCATCGCCTATCTTCAATGGCGTACAGGCGGTGCTGACCATGAAGATATAAAACCATTGACACAAGAAAAAATAGATCATTTCTTTGGATTTACATTATTAAGAATGAGTCTAATAGGTGTTATGATTGTTTTTGGCAGGCTTTTGCTGATCAAAATTGGTGATATGGAAGGAAAGACAACATGATAATGATGACGCTTTCACCAAAAGGAATGCAGGTTGCATAGCGGCATTACGAGACTATGGACTCCTAAAATTCTTCCAGACGCCCAGTATTGTATCACACGAGCCATTGCTTGAGAATATAATCCGAATGTGGAATCCAGAGCAACAACACTTTGAGGTTGGGGATCATGTTCTGACAGTAGAGGTAGAGGATATCTACTTCTTGACTGGAATTTCGAGACAGGGTGCCCCCATATCGCTGGCATGTTCTCGAGGAGGGGATATTACCACACAAGAGTTGACAGACCATCACTGTATCCCAGGGACGAGGACATTGGGGAAGAAAATCCCCATAAAGGCAGTGATGGACGGACCTCTACGGACTGTCTTGTTTATGATTCAGAGAGTGGCCGGAAGCCAGGTAGTGCACCAAGCTTCTAGGGCACACATGCTTTATTCCATAGAGACCATGGCACCTATAATAGTCAACTGGGTGGAAGCCCTGCTTCAGATATTCAAGGACCAGCTGACTAAGTGTCGGCAAGTGGAACTAAAGCAGTTCGGTTTTGGTTCCATTCTAGCCCGCTTCTTCTTCAAGCGGGTACCACAGATGAGACCCCAGGTGGTATTTACAAAGCTAAGAGTGTGGGACCCTCACATGTAGAGGTGGGTCCGGATTATGGCTCGTACTGGAGTGGGCAGGGGGAAGGTGAAGTCCGGTGACCCATTCTTCTGATGGCTTAGAGATCAGATCCTCATGGTGGAGGATTATGCTTATGCGAGTATGGACTTCAGCGGAGACCCTAACCTACCACTCCCACTTGGTGGACAGTGGGGTGACCTTGGTAAGAAGCAAGAAACCCTAAAATGGACATAGTGTTTTTATGTCTTTTAATGTTTTATATTTTTATGTTAAGTAACGAGACTGGAATATTTTCATCCAGATGTTGGAGTAACACGACCTGGGGGAGCTTCCCCATTGGATAGACGAGCTGGATCTTGCTTTGTACCATAGGGAGATGATGTGACCGAGGAGTTAGAGGAAAACCTGAAAAGGTTGACCTTAAACATCCCTGACGTTTCCATTGATGACCTCCCTCTGAGGTATCAAAGACCTACAGCAGGAGTACTGGGTTGGTTTAGTAGACTACTACATAGAGTAGCCTAGAAAGTAATGTGCTACCATGAGCATCACTAGACGTTTTATGCATGAGATATCTACTGAAAGCTGATAGCTTCAGGATTTTGTATGGTGATTTTTACCTGAAAGCCTACATGCTTTAAATGAGGCCTCGTGACCTATTTTTTGTAAACATGTTCTTATATATATATATATANTAACAAGCGTACCCTCCGGAAGAGGCAAAGAATTATAGGATTTCTAATGGTATAAACATGGTTTAGATGACAAACCATGAGTTGTGAGTCCATCAAGACTACCAGATTGTGAACATCTTGGGAGGCAGCTTCAGTCAGAAGACCTATGACTGCTCAATACTCAGTGATGTTGTTGGTAGCGGGACCAATACAAACCGCTCCTGAACTAACCAAATATTCAGCCATGGAATAGAGGACCCAAGCAACTGAGGCAATATTCAAGGTGTGGCGGTAAGCACCATCAGCGAAGCCGTAGAAATCCATGTGTTCTACATGACCAAAACATGGTATAAACAGATGTAGACACTAAACTCAAAACCATATTGAAAAGACTAAAAGTACACTGAAAGTCAAGAAATATACATATATACAAGATACTATCCAAGAAATACCTAGGCATAGTACCTCTTCAGGTACAACCCATTGCGAGGTTGCCCTAAATGGATTCCATCGTAGTCAACGAGCTCGTAGGCCCCTTTCTCTAAAACTTTAGAAATGAAAAAAGGACCGTACCACATGGACTCAAACTTTCATTTCCCTAGTTTGTCATATCTCTGGTCGTAAGTCAAAACTAGGTCAGCCTCATTAAAGGCATGAGGTTGGACGAATTTATCATATTGCACCTTGACGCATTTCTTATGTGCCTCATTAGCCAAGGCAGCATCTCTCCAAGTCTTATCAAGGTTGTTCAAGTACAAAAATCTCTCTTCCTCTACGGAATTGTCTGGGAGAAGTTCGATGACAACTTGTAAGGATGGAATATGACATTGAATTGGTAAGACAACTTCAAGTCCATAGACAAGCTGGAAAGGTGTGAAAATAGTAGTTGTGTTCACCGAAGTCCTGTAATCCTAAAGAGCAGAGAAAAGGATGTGGTTCCAGTTGGATTTATGATCTCCAACCATCCGACAAATCATAGTTTTCAAAACTTTGTTAATGGCCTCTACCTGACCATTAGCTTATGGATAATATGGCGTAGAGTTTTCATAGTGAAGACCTAGCTTGGCACTTAGTTCCTCCATCATTTGATTATGAAAATGTGATCTGTGATCAGTAGCAATGGACTGCGGGACTCCAAATATAGCTATGATATGATTGAACAGGAAGAGAGGGGTAGTATTACCATCTTCCGCATATATAGGCATGGCCTCAGCCCATTTTGTAAAATAGTCAATGACTATGATGATGTAACCATGCCCCCCAGCTGAGGTAGGCTTACAATGCATAGAATCAATCCCCCATTTGGAAAATGGGCCAACGGCAATGATGGGGTGTAGCAGAGCAGGATGTGAGAGCTTTTTGGGATAAAAATGTTGACAAGGTGGGTATTTCTTAACAGCCTCATGATAGTATTTAAAGACTGAAGGCCAAAAATAGCCAGCGCAAAGGATTTTCTGGGCTGTAGCCATCCCAGATAAATGACCACCACATGCTCCAGAGTGGAAATCATTCAACACATGTTCAACCTCCTCATGGGTGAGGCATTGCCGGAGAATAGAATCAATCCCACGTCTATATAAGGTATCTTTCAGGATGAGGTAGTATTTCATGTGGTGACGGATACGGCAGCGACCATCACGGGATAGATGCAGCTAAAATATTTTTGTTTGGAGATAAATAAGAAAATATCCATACCATGGGTCAGTAGTGCTTATCAAGAACAAAAATTCATCAGGAAATGAATCACTGGGCTCAGATTCCATCGAAGCACAGGGAAGATCACACATGATCTCAGCAAAGACCAAGGATTTCTTTGATGTGCCTATGGAAAATTCCAGATCAAACTCTTGTAGTATGACTATCCATCGAGAGTACTTGCCCCTGAGCGCTTGATGAGTCAGGATTCAATACATAAGGTTCTAGTCTACCAATACAGTGGTTGTGCAGAGCAAAATGTATTGATGAAATTTTTGTACAACAATGACCGTGGCCAATGGTAACTTCTCCATGCATTAAAATCAGGTTTTAGAGTCCATAAGATTCTTACTAGCATAGTAAATCATGTGCTACTAACCGTTGGGATTTTCCTGCACCAAAACCATACCGATGGTAGTAGCGGAGGCAGTAAGATACAAGAGAGATTCCTTTGAATAATCTGGGGGGTGTATCACGGGTGAATCAGCCAGAGCGTGTTTGAGATTATCAAAGGCACATTAGGCTTGGTCATCCTAGAAGAACGGAGTGTCCTTCTTGAGGAGATGCATATAACCGTGCATTTTCTCTGCAAAATTACACACGAAACAGTGGAGAAAGTTTTCCTTCCCTTGCAAACTTTGGAGTTCGAGAAGATTGGTTGGGGTTGGTAGAGATAAAATGGTAGAAATTTTCAGAGGGTCTATCTGGATGCCATCCTTAGAGACAACAAAACCTAACAGACGTCCCGTCTTAACGCAAAAACCAAATTTATGTGGGTTGAGGCGTATATTATAATGACGACATCTCAGGAAAATATCTCTAAGATGACCAGGGTGGTCCTCCCGTCGCTGTGAATGAGCAAGGAGGTCGTCAAGGTACGGTTCAAAAATATGTTTAAAATCATGAAACGCATAGGACATCACACACTGGAAAGTGGCTCCATCATTTTTCAAGCCGAAAGGTAAATTCCTATACACAAAGGTTCCCCATGGGAAAATGAATGTTGTCTTGTGCTGATCAGTGGGTAATATCTCAATCTGATTATAGCCAGAAAAGCCATCCATAAATGAGAAGATGACACTTCTAGCACAGTTGCCGATAATCTAATCGATGTGTGGAGTAGGAAAGTTGTCCTTGGGACAAGCTTTATTCAAGTCTCTAAAATCGATACAGACTCTAATGGTGCCCTACTTTTTATTGACAAGGACAATGTTTGCTACCCATTCTGTCAGGGGTACGAGATAAATAAACCCATCTTTGAGAAGTTTCTCTATCTCATCTTTAATAGCTACGGCCTTACATGGATGCACTTGCCTTAGTTTTTTCCTGACAGGTTTAGCTGTGGGATAGGTTTTAATTCCATGGACCACAATGGATGGGTCTATTTCCGACATTTATTCATAAGATCAGGAAAAAATATCACGGAATTATTTGAAAAGTGCCCTCTATGTTTCAGATTCATCTGCCGAGCAGTTATGCCCAACATGAACATGCCCGATGGTACTAGGCTTGGTTGATATGTCAATTGGATTTGTTTGAGTAATGTTGCAAAGGTTTCCTTTAGAATATATGTCTTGCAACAATATAGGACTTTGAGGTTCTTTGACAATATCAGTGGAAAACAAGGATGCAAAAACATGGTTAACCGAACTCGTGTTGGGGAGGAACAGGGATCTATGATGGTGATCCTCCCAAATGGGATCATTCGTATTCATAATCTCCATAATGGAATCGTTAGAAGGAAAAGTCTCAGAGAGATAATCTAGAACAGGAAGAGATGGTTCTAACCAGTAAGGCAAGTGGTAAGGATCTAAAGCCACCATATGAAGGTCATCAGTGTGATCATCGAAAAGGGTTTGAATGTGTTGTACATTTCTTCGTGTGGACTCAACGAGGTGGAATCAACAATTTTTTTGCCCTTGGGATCACAATCAAATGATGTAATCATATTCACTATCACTGTATATCTATTAGGAGGAGTCGACGAAAAAATCCCCATAAGGGATGAATCCTTCAACAGGCCTACACCAATAGACTAGGAAGGAGGAGGGGACTAGCCTAACATGGGAATGTTATTAGCTATAGAGTTCGTAACATCCTGTGTACAGAAATCAAGCTAATCAATGGTAACAATTCTTCCTAGATGTGGAAATTACACTGTTCGAAATACTGTCGAAGCGACAGCAGTCATGGTATAAAACCAATTTCTTCCTAGAAGGAGGTTGTAATCTAATGGAGCATCCACTACTTCTACCTGCATACAAATATTTTTTCCCCCAAGCTCAACTGCAAGGGCTGATATGAGACCGTGGGGTTGGAAACCTCGTCCATAAAAGGATTTTAGAGTTGTAGGTGATGTTACAAGCTCAGAAGAGCCGATAGCTTTCCAACAAGATAGAGACAAAACTAAAGTTGAAGCTCCTTCGTCTAAGATAGTCCTAAAGACTTTCTTTCTGACTAATTTCGTGATGATTTGGAAAGCAAGTTTGTGAGGTAGTCTAGATCTACAGTTCTCGACATTGAATTGAATCAAATTAGAATTGTCTAGGTCTAAATATCCTAACGCATTTAACAGGTTTTTGCGTTGTGTAGGACAACTTTGGAGCACTTCCAAGGTAGACATTGCACATGGTACCTAAGCGAGATATTAAACTACATTATAAAATTGAGCAGCTTGGGAATTAGGGTTAAAAACATCCTTCCTAAGAGTACTCTTAGGTGGATGCAAAATCATATCGAGAGTAGGCTTCTCGATGGTTAGGGGGACAATAGATGAGGATTCGGGAGAACCAGTAGAAGGAGCTTTCCATGAAGAAGAATGGTCTTCTTTCTTGTCCGCGGGTTTGTCGTAATTATGACTCTGAGTTTGCAGAGTAATGGAATATGAGGACATCATACGAATTTCCTCTGACGAACTAGAGTTTCGTTGATTATGCATGTGGTCTATCAGTTGTTTTTTAGAAGGAAAAGGATCCATGAGAACTGCGGGTGCGGGATTTGTTTTCAAAAATTGGGTGATTTTGTCTCGGCGGGGACACTCTTTTGTGAAATGGTCACCTCTGCATAGCAGACATGGATTTTTTTCTTTTCTTTTCCCTTTATCATTATCATTGTTGGCTAGTTTTGGGTTCTCCTGTTGGTTTCCAGGTTTTTTATTTTTATTTTTAGCTTTCTTTTTATTATTTCGAGAGGTTTGAATACTCTGAATAGAATTAACCTCGGCAGAAACCTTGGGAGTCGAAGGAGTAGGGTTGGCAGTCTAGGGTTGCTTGGTAGGTTTTGCTGCTGGTTGGGGCTATATTGAGCCAACAATCGCATCAATGGGGACTTCTACTAGTGTCTTTGTAGGATCGGTGCTTGGGTGAGGAGGTTGAGGAATCAAGTCATGCAAAGTGTCTGACTGGAAATAGACCAAGTCCATATACTGGGCTCGACTAATGGCTTGCTCTTCAGTGACAACACCACCCATAGCCACATCTCAGGAAATCAGAGGCAACAAAGATTTGGTAAACCAATCAGCTAATAACTGATCAGGAATAGGATCCTTAATAAGTCTTCTCCGCCTTCTCCACTCATGGATATGATCGGATATGTGGGTGGATGTGTTCTGTCGTAGAGAAGTTAAGAGATCAGTACCTATTTCATAACGAATAGGAAGCTGAAAATGTGTAAGAAATACAGTTGCCAATGAGCCAAAATCCACAAATGAATGTTGCGAAAGTTCAATTTACCATTTCGCAGCTGTACCGGTCAAAGTTCGTTGAAAGAGTCTTGATCGAACTAAATCATCCATGAGGGAGTTTGAAGAACACCACAGATGGAATGTCATGACATGGTTTTTTGGATCATCTCCTGCTTCCCATCGAACTTTGGAATGTTCGATGGTAACTTTACCGGAATGGGAGGCCACGAGGGGTTATGTTGGATGGGGTCATTAATCAACTTGGACAAATCAGGAAAGTCCAAAGTTTCTAGGAAAGGTAACTAACGGTTAGGTTGCACATACTGGTAATATTGATATGGAATATAGTTATGATTAGGACCATAAATAGATTGATAGACAGTTTGTTGTGACGAAGAACTACCGAAAAATCCGCCTGCAAGGGGGTTGATTTCTGGGATCAGGACCGTTAGGACCACTAGGCCCTCCGGGAGGAGGACCACCAGGGCCTCTGGGATCACCAAGACCATTGGGACCACCAGGACCACTGGGAGCACTAGGAGGTGGACCACCAGACCCTCTAAGGCCTCTAGGAGGTAAACCTCCAGTGCCTCTCGAACCACTGGGAGGAGGGTCACCAAACCACCAGGACCATTAGGACCATAAGGAGGAAATCCACCAAGCCCTCCAGGACCATTAGGCCCCCCAGGGGAGGACCTTCATAAGGCGGTCCTATGACACCTCCCGCAGTATGTATGGGTATTCCCCCCCATAGCTGGCATGTAGGACCAGTTAGGTTGCCCCATGGCATGAAAGTATTACTAGGATATGGAATTTTAGCATAAGGCATTCCTATAGGATTGGGTGGATAATTAATGTTTCCTACAGGTATTTGATTTGCTATATAACCATAACCCCAAGAGGTTTGACTGGTTATAGGTTGTGCCACAAAGGGCTGACCCAAACTCGATGGGGGATTAACCACGTTAGTGTGGGTGGGAGGGACATAAACTATAGATTGCTCTATACCAGATATCTATCCTTGACTAGATACAATTCCGGTGCCAGATAATGTAGGTCGTGCTGGGGGTTGCCCCCCAGCACTAGAAGGTAATGGAGAAACAGGAATTGAAGGTTGAGCCCCAGGTGCAGAAGACCTAGGAGGATTGGGAATAGACATAATATGGGAGGTGGCGAGGTTCGTAGTTTTACCTGGGTTGTATGGATTTACTGTGCAATCTATAATCGGTTCAATGTGTCTCATAGAATCGGCAAGTGAACGATATCCCACAGGAATAGCTGTGAAACATGATGGTGATGTGCCCAATATGTCATCTATTTTCCTTTCAATATCTTGTGCATAGAGAATGTCTGCATGGTATTATCTACGTTCTTCCTCATCTAGAGAAACTTATTCAGAAAAGTTTAAACAAGTGCCAAATGAGGCAATGTCCTGCCCTATAGAGGTATCCCAAAATGGAGCATTGGGACCCTAATCCGGATGGGTAGTATCATCAGCATGACCTTCTATGGGAGAATGGAACAAAGTATTACCCTGAGAAGGTTCTTGGACCAAGGGAGGTGAGTGTGAAGGATATGGTCCTCTGCTTTCTGCAACCACATTATCTCCCACTTGGGAGGTGCTAGCAGCTCCTTGGTCGATAGCTTCCATTGGATTTTCTCCTAAAACAGGAATAAAATCAAGTGGCAATCCCCATACTCTTCTAGACTATCTTAGCTCAACCAGTTTGTATAGATCCTATCTAACCTAGGGTCTCGAAAACTAGAACACACACCAAAAATTTCCATACTCAAGCTATATGTCAAACAAGCAAACTTAAAATGACAGGAGGGGTTAATATAGTCAGGTCTCTCACCAGGATTGTCAAGAAGGTTCCAATCATGATATACCTCAAGGGTACGTGCATAGTAATCTCCCCGAATGTTGTTTTTGGTGTATGGCTCTAAGCAAGATTGCCAAATGGCTTTCCTAAGATGGATAAGGTATCCTAGTGGGGTCTCCTGATATACGCAAGGTACATGGGAGCTCAAATCGGTAGTAGTGTTGTCTAATGCATAATCGTACACAAGGGGCCTTCCAATATACAATCGAGTACGTAAAGTACCTTTCTATATACCTCAAGGGTATGTGAAAGGTCCTTCGATATACCAACGGTATGTGGAAGAACCGCGCGAGTCCCAGGATTTAATGTGGACGAGTAATGACAGCTCCTCTGCTTAACGATGCCTGAACACGTCTCTAACCTATCACTCAAATTGCTATGTAAATTTTAACCTATAATTACCATCAATTTTAAATTGGACGGTTAGGTGAATGCATGGATTTTTGACATAAAAGTAAAACCATGCAATATGCATATGCAAATATTTCACTTTACTGTTCAGTATGCCTACCTACAGGAGGGAAAGAGAGTATTTTCTTTTGCTTCAAAACAAAAAATATTTCCAAACAACAATCTTGAACACAAAATCAAAGACAAGCAGCACTTTCCAAAATCATTTCTTTTTTCTGAAAGCAATCAAAAGGGAAGGAGTCTATTTTCTTAAAAGAAAAACAAGCAACACACTATATGCATATGCACTCTATTTTTTTTATTTTTCTTAAAGAATAGATAGATCTAGCTTAAAATTATAATATTTGTTGTTTTGATGAGATAGTATAAATGCAAAAGAGACAAAAGAACATAGAGAACCTGAAAGCTCGTGAGGCCAATCAGAGATCCAATGTCTTATGCTCACTAATGATAGTGACCTAACCTCAGTAAAAAAATTTCTTTTTTAAACAAGCAAAAATAAGTCTTCTATGGGAACAAAAAGTGAAATCAAGATGTTAATTAAATGTTTTTATTTTAGTCTATATAACAAAAATAAAAGAGATCTCTCTAACACCTAAGCTTTCGAAAAAGAAATCCTTTCACAAAGACAACCAACAAGCACAGAAGAAAATGGAAAATCAACAAGCTTAATCTAGCCTTTGGATTCTTCAATCAAACTGATATTTTACCACAAAATTTCAAACCATAACCATCAAATTCTAACACACAAGCCTGACAGTGTAGGGCTAAAAGAAAATCAACTCCAAATGTTTTACAAAAAATGAGAAAAAAATGGTCTTGGAATAAGGCCTACCTGGCACCGTGCTCGAGGGGTCTCGACAGACTGATTCTGGCTGAGCACCACTTCTGGATAACAGGATTCAGGTGGTGGCACCACGTTCTACTAATAGGGTTCAGGCGGTGGCACCGATTCTTTCCAACAGCATAAGAGCGGTTCCCTGTATAGATCCAAAACACAAAGTAGAATGACAGATCAAGTTAGAAGAATATCATATCAAGGTAAAAACTGATAGATTGAGAATAAAAAAGATCATAAAAAGTTGAAATACTTCAGATTTGAGTAGATCTAAAAGTTTCAAACCAAAATTCAGTGAGTCATATAGCAGATCTGACTTAATAGAGTTGGAGATGGAGCCTAGCTTCAGACAAGATTTCAAGAACTGAGGAAGATCAGATCAACTGATATATGTACTATTCCCTAACGAATTTGCCAGATTTGTAACCAGGAATATTTCACCTTCTGCGGATAGAAGCTGTTCCTTTGCTTTGAATGGTTCAGGGCTGAAACAAATGAGTGAATGACAAAGGATGAAGACCTTCCCTGGATGTCATAGACACCTGGAATGCTGCTTCGATAGTGAACCTGTGTACCTACAAACAGATCAAACATGCAAACACATCAAAACTACCAGAAAATCATCTACTTATCCATGTTAGTGACTAAGGAATCTAACAACGTGTACATGTGAAATCAAAACAACAGTAATGTGGGACGAAAATCAGCTTTGCATTAAGATGTATGGAAAATTTAACAACCAATCAAGCCTTAGTGTCGACATGCATCTACATGAGACAAACACTTCATCCCCATAAGCTCCAACTTTACTCTCTATGCTCTCCAATGGCTTGGGCCAAGTGGTCAATCCAATAGCATAACAATACCTCTATAGTTCTCCTTCTCAACTATGGACATGATCTTGTATTTATAAGGCTCAATGGATAGGAATAGTTGAGAGATTTGTGGATGAGGTGGCGTCTAAGATCCTACGATGGGGGATCTCGAGCTCAACTGACCCACAATGATAGGGATAAGGGAGGAAACGAGGCTCATGATATCGAAGCCTCGAGAAACTTATCTTTTCCCCATTTTACCTAGGGTACCTCTTTTCTTCTCTTATGACAGAGTGGTTTAGATGAGAAATGCTTATGGACCAAAGGACACAAGCGGTGGCACCGCTTATGGAAAACATGATGAAGGTAGTGCAATCATGGTATTGCTCATGATTCATAGGGAAAGCGCGGTGTTGAGTATTTTGATCTAGAATTGACAAAAGAACATGGGTTTCCACTCTAAGTGCTGGGATTAAGGGAAACCATGTAAGTCAAAGGTCTTATCACATGGTGGTGACATGATTTGGGTATAACAGGTCTTGTTTGTCTTGTTTGTGTTTAGTCGACCTTAGGCTGTGTGAAGAGTCAATTTTTTATCGTGGAGAACCAACCTCTCAGAAGGTCAAGAAGGTTACAAAACCTTCCTCCATTTACTACAGTGGAGCCTCCACTGCCCCCTCAAAGGCAGAGATGAGACATGGATGGTTCTTTCAAACCAGTAGGAATTAGTGAAGTTCCAAGTGAACTGGAACTTAGGACAAACCAGTTTGATACAAACATAATAGAGATCGAAGACTTGCAGGTTGACGAGTTTGCAAGAAACTTTAATTCACCTCTTACTTACTTAAACAATCCTGTGATCGTCCAAGTTCGTCCACTTAATTCACCTGCGATTGGTGTTCCTATGAGAAGATTTATGGGTAGTACAGGAGAGATTCCATCTACCCCCATTTTAGCTATTCCTACTGAAGGAGTGCAACCTCCCCCAGTTGGTACTCCTAGAACAAATATACATGCTACTCCTTTAACTCCAACTAGTCGAGTGGTTCAAACATCGGCTTCCACAAATGTAGTAGGAAATTCTGGTGGGGTGGTCACTGGGATTCCTAGTGCACCTTTTGCTTCACCCTCTTTTGCATACATTGCTCAGAGTGGTCCTGTTGTATCCTCTTCATTTGTCTAGGGTTTCCCATGGAATGGGGGGCACATTCCCCTATCCACTCCTTATGTAGGCCCTACACCTGCATATGTGAGGATACAGTGTGGAAATACTAACTATTATGATCAAGGTTTCCAAACGCTAGTTTCATCTCCATTACGAGCTATCCCTTCTCACTTTTTAGTGGAGGGATACCTGCTCATGTTTTCTAGACTCCAGTTTCAACTAGAGCGGCTCAAACCACATACACTGCACCACACATGAATAATCCACTGGCTTATGGGTGGAATCCATTTCAAAGTAGTCCAACTACTTCACAATCGGTAGCTGGGGGAAGCCCTGCCTTTACATTTGAGAACCAGGGGGCAATTCCTTCCACTTCCCAAGATCGTAATTTTCAAGCTTTGGTTAGGCCCAAACTTCCTTTCCTAGCAACTTTAAACTTGCCAGATTTTTCGAAGTTAACGAATGACCCAATGAAACATGATGCCACTTGGCCACCTATCCCTACCAATTTACCCTTGTATATTCCGAAATTTAAGGGAAAAGTTGGTCAAGACCCAGGGGCTCATATCACCACCTTTCACTTGTGGTGCTCTTCCAACTCGCTGAACGATGACACCATTCGGTTGATATTGTTCCAAAGAACTCTAACTAGTGCCGCAGCAAAGTGGTACATTGAATTTCCCTCTGCTGCGTTTGATAGTTTTTGGGACTTAGCCAATGTGTTCCTTAACCATTTCCAACTTCCTGTTTAGTATGATTCTAGCACAAACTTATTGTCCACCTTTCGGTAGGACAAAGCCACTCACATTTTGGATCATATCCAAGAGTGGTGAAGGCAGAAGAGGCTCATTAAGGCCACTATCCCTCTCGAGTTTTTGTTAGAATGGTTCCTTAAGTCCTTATTGTTGTATATATATAAGGATGTATCAACTTTAGGAGTAACTAAGGAGGAAGAGGCTATCCTCAAGGCCTACTGGATAGATTTGATATACTCTCAGTCTAGGATTCTATATGAAATCATCCCTGATGCACCGCGGCCAACACATAGTGTCGAGAAACCTAATCTTAGACCCCATGTTGATGGCGTGGTTGGTTTAGTTAAATCTCCCACTGTAGAGTCTTTGGAAAAAAAAATCCATGAGTTGTATAATAGTATAGAGCAGAGGTAGCAAAGACGTCCCCCTCATCGCAAAATGCAAAATTTTTTGCTCAATCCTCCCAAAAGGGAAATCAGCAGCCAGGTGGGAAAAAGAAAAAGGGGAAGAAAGGTGAGGGAAACCAAAACAAGCCAAAAACCACAAATAATGTTGATGTAGGAAAAAAAGATAAGAAGAAGGTGAAATTTCCCTGTAAGTTGTGCCAGGAAGATCACCTGACCCATCAATGCCCTCTTATAGATCAAGATCAGAAGCTACTAAAAAATCAACAATCGGCTGTCCTAAAGGATCCATTTCCTCAAGGACAGAATGCAACTTCAATTTCTAACATATTTGGGGGCACTTCTAATGCCCCTGAAAGAAATTATATCAACATGGTTCGATCCGAGACATTACTCTAGAATAGAAATAACACTCCTGAGAAGGGTAAGTCTATAGGTGAAACTTCTAACCCTCTCACATTCAAGAAACCTGTTGAACCTATGCCTAATATACTGAAAGGTGTCTTCAAGAAAGCATTTCAAAATCCTAAAACTAGGGCTACAGCCAATTACTCTGTAGTTGAATATTTATCCCAAACCCCTTGTGCAATGTCATCTTTGGAGGTGCTACAAAGTTGTCCCGCCTAGCGAGATGCACTCTTAGAAGCCTTAGGTAGTATGGATTCATCGAGCCTTATGGAGAAGTTTAACTTATCTAATGTCAAAATTTGCCTAACGTATCATGTGTCTTTGTCAATAGATGTCATACATGGATTAAAAACCATAGGAAGGTTAGTTATTGATGAAGGTGCTTCCACATGTGTCATGTCTTTGTCTTGCTGGAAGGATCTTGGATCTCTAGAGCTAGTTCCATCGAACACCCTACTTACTAGTTTCGACGGAATGTCATTTCATCCACATGGTACCCTACAAGATTTTGAGATTAAGTTGGTAGGGAAGGCAGTGTCTATTGAAGTAGAGGTGATTGATGCCCCATTGGATTATATCTTGCTTGTGGGGAGAAGTTGGACTTATGCTATGTGTGTAATCACCTCAGCACAAAGGGAAGTTGGTTACTCTTGACCAACTCAGTTTCACTCGAAAAGGCCATATGGAAACTAATGATTCCACTATGCCATTGGTTGATCAGGTCAAACCTACTTCAGAGATCTTAGGGGCTACAATGTATTCATCGTTAATGGGCACATTCGATATCCCAGCCCTTATTAATTACTTAGGTTCTACTAGTGTACGGAATTCTATCGCAATGATTATCAATAGAATGGATCCTTGTCCTTCCTTCGCATTACAAACCTGAAGTGCCCTTATCCACAGTGGAAGTATCTTATCAAGCTATCATTGACACTATTGTTGATCTCGTTTCGGTTCCTCCTACGATCTCAAAGGAGCTAGAAGAAACCTATCTTCTTGCTTTGGAAGAGAACTCTTTGTATAATGACAATTGCTTAGACATGGTTTTTCCTTTAGATGAAGTCATTTTGGAAGCTATGAGCGGGCGAGATAAGATCTGTGAAGATCTTCATCATAGATCCTACTTTCTTCCATAGTTAAGAAGGATTGAAAATCAAGAGTTCCATGTGAGACTAGCAGGTGATTCTGATATATCGATCAATCCCTTACCAAGGGAGACAATCTTTGCCAAGGGGAATATGGAAAAAAAATTCATTACTATCCCTATAAACATCTATGTGAACCCCAAAATTGTGGAAAATGTATATATTGTTGCAAACTGCTCTCCGGAGGAGATTTCTATCTATACGGCCTTATTTAAGGAGTTTCGCAACGTGTTTGCCTGATCATATTAGGAGATGCTAGGCATAGATCCATTGATAGTCAAACATGAAATATGAACCTATCCTGATGCCAGACTAGTTCGATAAAAACTTAGACCTATCAATCTGAGTAAAGCGACAGTCGTTAAGGCTGAAGTGCAAAAGCTGCTGAAAGTTGGTTTTATTTACCCGATCACTTTGATGGAATGGGTATCCAATCATGTTCCCGGCGATAAAAATCAAGGGACGATACATGTATGTACTAACTTTCACAATTTAAACAAATCTTGTCCTAAGGATAACTACCCCACACCATTAATAGATCAAATCATTGATCATTGTGCGGGGAGTGAGGTTTTTTCGTTTATTCATGGTTTCTCCAGGTATAATCAGATTCAAATCAATCCGAAAGACCAACATAAAATGACTTTCATCTGTCCTTGGGGTACATTTGTGTACAAGAAAATGCCTTTTGGATTGAAAAATGCAGGGGCTACCTTTCAGCGGGAAATGAAATTTTCCTTCCATGACATCAATTCTATTGTCGACGCAGTCTCGTAAGAGGATCGATCATCCAGATCACTTGCATTTAATTTTTTAACGATGCAAGCATTACAAAATATGCTTGAATCCCCACAAGTATGTTTTCTGTGTAGAGTCAGGTAGGTTTCTTGGGTTCATAGTTTCTAAGAAGGGGTTTTCAACTGGATCCTTTGAAAGTTTAGGCCATTGTAAATCTTCCTCCTCCTCATTCCATCAGGCAACTTCAGATCCTGCAGGGAAAGTCTAACTTTCTTCGACGTTTTATCATGAATTATGCCAAGATCACCAAAGGTTTCATGCACATGTTGAAGAAGGAAACCCCATTTGTATGGGATGAAACGGTACAACTTATGTTCGAGTCATTAAAGAAATATTTGTTTTCAACCCCTTTATTGCATCCACCAGATTACTCTCGTTATTTTATATTGTATCTGGCTGCATCAGAGTCGACCATTGGGGTAGTGCTAGTCCAGGAAGATGATAAGCTCCAAGAGCATGTATTCTATTATCTTAGTCATGATTTAGTTGGACCTAAGCTTCGGTACTCCCACATTGAAAAGTTGGCTTTAGCAGTTGTGTATGTTGTTCAGAGGTTACGTCACTACATCTTACTGAGGACTACGGCAGTAGTGGCGGATGTCAATCCTTTCCAATATGTCTTGTCCTGACACATAGTTCGAGGCAAATTCAACAAATGGATAGTCATTCTCCAGAAGTTTGAATTGGATTTTCAATCCACCAAATCGAAGAAATCCTTAGTTTTTGCAGAGCTTATTGCAGAATTTCTAGTTGAAGAAGATGTAACAATTGAAGAAGACTCATTCCCATATGAGTACATTTTCTTTATTTCCACCTCTGACCCTTGGTATGGAGATATACTTGTCTATCTCTAGAATCTGAAGTGTCTTACAACCTTTTCGCGAGAAGAATGACACAAATTACGCTTACATGTGAAAAAATACCTCATCATTAGGGATACTTTATACCGTAGAGGGGTAGAGTCTATTTTGCTTTGGTGCCTCACCCACGAAGATGCTAAGAATGTCCTAAATGATGTCCATAGCAGAGCATGTGGGGGTCATTTATCTGGGTTAGCAACAACCCGGAATATTTTGTGTGTTGGTTATTTTTGGCCCATAATCTTTAAAGATTGTGTGGAAGACTTGAAGCGCTATCATCCTGGTTAGCTTTACACCAGAAGGATGCAGCCACATTCTGCTCCACTATTTCTCATCATGGCAGTGAGCCCCTTCACCAAGTGGTGGATAGATTACATGACGTTCAACCGATTTTCGGTTGGGGGCCACAAATACATCATTGTCGTTGTAGATTACTTTACAAAGTGGTAGAGGCAATGCCCACCTTCAAGGCTAATGGGGAAACTGCAGCTTTTTTTGTTTTCAACCAGATTATCATGCATTTTGGTATTCCTAAAGAGATTGTCACTAACCATGGCATTCATTTCCAAAACATCTTGATGACCAAATTGGCCCTTATGCTAGGGTTTAAACAAGAAAATTTGTCTTCTTTCTACCCACGAGCGAATGGTCAAGTTGAGGTAGTCAATAAGACCTTGAAGAATATTCTCAATCATACTATCAATGCAGCCCGGTCAAATTAGCACATCATGATGTATCCTGCACTTTGAGCTTATCAAACCAATGTAAAAACCATGGCTGTCATTTCCAAAACATCTTGATGACCAAATTGGCCACTATGCTAGGGTTTAAATAAGAAAATATGTATTCTTTCTACCCACGAGTGAATGGTCAAGTTGAGGTAGTCAATAAGACCTTGAAGAATATTCTCAATAATACTATCAATGCAGCCCGGTCAAATTAGCACATCATGATGTATCCTGCACTTTGAGCTTATCAAACCAATGTAAAAACTTCCACGAGCTTCTCACCTTTCCAGCTCGTTCACGGGGTGGAAGCAGTAACCCCAGTTGAATGTGAAATCCCATCTTTAAAAATTGTCATTCATGTGTTACCTGACACGACTGAACTAGAAGAATGTTTGCTACATTTATAGAATCTAGATGAACAATGTAGAGATGTGTTGACTGCAAATGAGGCTCATAAAACTAGGGTAAAAAATAAATATGATAAATCGGTCAAACCTAGGATTTTTTTTGAAGAGGAACTTGTCTTGCTCTGGGATGAGGACAAAGAACCCATGGGGGAAGGGAAATTCAAGTCTATGTGGTTAGAACCCTATATCGTGTCAAAAGTTGTGAAGAAAGGGGCATATGATTTAACTTATTTCAAAGGGAATAAGCTGCCTGAGCCTAGAAATGGGCTCTACCTAAAGAAATAATATGCTTAGTCTTAGCACTTTTTCTTGTATTTTTATTGTATGTAACTTTATGTACAATAGCTAGCTGGTTTGTGTTCTTATATCATATGTTGGTTGTTACAGATATCTTCCAATTGGTTCATAGGTTTTACATATGGCACTAGTTGGCACACTTGCAACCTGGCTTCAGCCGCATGGGTTATTTACTCACCCTCAGGACAGCTCGTTGCCTCTAGAGGTGCTTGACTAGGTCCTGTTACCAATAATGTGGCCGAATACAAGGCCATCATTAAGCTTTTATGGGATGCCCTGTCATGTGGAATCACCTAGTTGGAAGTTAGACTTGACTCTCAGCTGGTGGTTTCCCAGCTCAATTGATCTTATTAGGTGTGAAACCCTATTTTATTACGTTAGTTTTTACAAGTTAGGTTATTGGAAAGAAATTTTGATTTTATTACATTCAATCATATTCCAAGAAATCAAAATTCATTAACTGATGCATATGCGAATTATATCTTAGATTGGCACTTAACACATTTCATAAAAATACATAACAGATACATTGTAAACACATGTAAATAAACCAAAAATATATATATGTGAATATCTTTCGATATAGATAGGTCGAGTTATTTATCCTCAGATCCAGTCATAACTGTATAAATATACAAAAATATACAAAAAATGGATCGCAATCCATAAAATGTCGTTAGACCTAATCTGGACCACCCTGGTCATCCTGATCTCCCTGGTCATCCTGATCGCAAGCCTCTCCAACTTATTCAAATACAACAGCCTCATCAGCCTCTATGTAAACAAGTACAACCCTAGCTAACCTTCTCATAAGGAATATCCAGATAGGTGGAATACCGACAACTAGTTCCTGCGTGATGGTAGGGATCTGCTCAATAGGAATGGTTGGAACACTGTGGGTAAGTCTGGCCAGCTTCCTTTCAAGTACCCTCATCAAACCCTGATATTCCCCTACCACTAGACGTACATACATCCTATGATGTCCTTCAGGGTGGATAGCTCCAATATCTTCATTTTCAAACATTAAATGGATTAAAAACTCTTATACATATGTATATATATTTATGATAAAAAATTCATAAAAATTTAAAAACTTGAAAAACCAAAATACCTAATGCTCCCCATACTCCTCCAAGAGGGAGGACAAGGTCATTGTCACCTCGAAATTCCAAAATAGCATATGGAAATTTCTCTAGTGCTGACAGCTGTCGCCCCCACCATAAGTAGAATTCATGGTCGTATACACTTTGAACTGACCCACCGCCACCCTGGCGAAGGAAAATATCTCCCCACCTAGTCAGTGTAGGCTGACGAGCAGAGAAGGATGGAAGTGGTACCACAGGGCTGATTGCGAGCACTCTCTCAAAAAAGAAAGCCACCAATACACTACAATATCCAAAGTTCTTCCGTCATCCTCTCTTGCAGTTAGAGAGTTGTTTTTTCATTATCGAGATTATTCCCGAGCACCAGTCAAACACAATCCCCTAGAGACACTTTGCAATAATCCTCATGTGGTTTCGAGTAGCAATATGGAGCAATGATGATCCTACAACCCTCACTATAGTACTTACCAGCACTTGTAGTGGGAAGTTACTAATATGTACAATAGGGATGCATGATCCCTTTTTCAGACTGTCGGACATGCAGTAAGTGTTTATGTAATCTTGAACACTTATGGGGTCACCAGCCCTTCTAGTACCCTCTAGGTTGATAGGTGTCCCGTGTCTAGAAAAACTTGTAATCAAGTATATGTATTCCAGTTCCACCTCAAGAATTTCACCTTGAAGGTCAAAGGCCCCAAGATCATGATCCCAGTAGCCAATCAAAAACTCTAGCAAACGGACATTGGCCCACATAGGTGAAGTGCAAAATAACTTTAAGAACCCACTTTGCCATAAAGCTTCCACAGTGGGGGCACTTTGGAGTTCCTTTCGGTCCATATCTTCATGTTCCCACTCCCTCCACTCCAACACCATGTTTTAACCTGCCTATGAAGTCATTATCAAACATTAAAATTTATCAAAACATTTTGATTTTGGCCCTAATTTTTTTTTCCTATGTCGTGCAGTACACGTGACTGTCTTTTAGACAGGTCGTGTATGACACGCAAGTTTCTTTTAGGTAAGTCGCATGTAAAATGCGTATACGCGACTGTGTAAGTCGCCTACCCGCGTGTACAGCGCGGCCCCCTTAAGATGGCCTTAAAACATCCAAATGTGCATAAAATTGAAAATGTGAACAGTTAAAATGGAAGAGAATGAACAACTAGCTTACCTAACACTTGCGGAATCGAAAATCATCCAGTGGTTTGTCCACACTAAGCGATTGAAGTCAGAGGTAAAAATTGCCTATATTGGTTAAAAATATGAAATGGTATTTTTGATTTCTATTTTGAGACTATATATAGAAATAATTTCAAATTATGGGTTTTAAACCTATAGTTTTCAAATTCTATTTTAAATCAAACTAAGTCCATGTCATGTTTTTCTAATGCAACAGGTACAAAGTCACTTAAAGTGGTTATTCACTCATATAGGATAGGATTTTGGTCATTCATACGCATTTTTGCATCTATCATAATCCGCTTTAACCCTAGGATCACTACTTTGACCACGGACTATGGTGTTTAGCCATTATTACCTTGTCTATACCATTGTTTTTCCATGGATAGGGCATTTCCCTCCATGAGTACCCTAGATTAGAACACATTGATAGTATTTTGGTACTCATGCCACATTTGTCATAGGTTTAGGGGAGCCTTCTTAGCTATTTTTCACACCAAATTGAGCCTCATTTTGGTCTCTTTTTACAAGCTATCCCCTTTATAAGGATCCCTTCCTTTATGTAGTTTCTTTAGGCATAGGTCTAACTCCTCAAAATAGACTTGACTGCCGAGTAAACTTGTTCATTCAAGCTCCTTAAGAATATGTGAATGGACATCCCCATTGGTGGTAGGTTATCACTTTCTTGAACCATGTGGAATAATACAAGAAGGGAGCACTCTCTTTTCTACGGAATTGAGAAGAGTATTCTCGGGTATAGGTTTATCTCTTTTCCAGACCTGAGGGACTAAACTTACGGAAAAGAAGTGCCCAGTATGAGCTTAGTTTTCTCTTTTTCATGCTCTAGACCTAAACATGAAAGCAATTCCAAGTGTACTTTGTGTCTTTTTCATGATCGTTAAACACCTTGAAGAACAAAGCATCAAGTTTACTGTTGTAAGCCGCATTGCTCGTAACCAAATGGATATTTTTGAGTGATATTGCTTTCCTTCACACTCCTAAAACTCAAGCTATAAGCTACTTTTGAAGGATCATTGGGCAAGTGGTAATTTAACCTTTTTTCGGACCTCCCTTACTAAGTACAAAAAAGGTGCACCTTACTTCTTTGGAAGCTAAGAGAGTTATTATATGGTATGTTTAATACTTTTCCAGCCTCAGGAGACTAAATTGGATGAAAAAGCACCCCCTTGGAGTCTTCTTCATATTTTTCAGACTCTCTAAACATGAAAACACCAATGAGCATTTACTAGTTCAGGCTCATAAAATCCATGAATCAATGACATTATCAAGCATTATTCTCTCCCCTCTTCAAGCTTTTAAAAAATGAAGAGAGACTCGAGTTGACTTTCTTGGACTCGTTAAAATTTAACAGGAAAGATAAGGAAGAAGTATTCTTTTTGGGTTACAAACGGTGGCAACATGTCCTCCTTGAACATAGAACTTTCTGAAATTTCTGATACTCATGTCTCAGTGTACACTTTCAGCTCAGCTATTACTTTGATTTTCTTACTCCTCCACTTGTCCTTTATACATGAGGAATCTGATCATGTCTCCTACATGACATATAAGTTTAGGTTTCCTATCTACAAAGTTAAAATCTTCCTTGGATCATCTCTGTGTCATGCCCACTGTTCAAGGATTTATCCCTGCATCTGATTATTATCCTGATTCCATCATTATCCTATCTGAGTATCATTTGTGTCTACCTTCTCGTGTCCAGTTCCTAGTAACTATTGTGATCCGTTGGAGGATCTATTGCCTTCCTAAACATAGTATGGTTTCTCATCAGTACTTCCTAAAGACGAAGACCTAGAGTTTTGACGAAGGTTCCTTATGTTTCACTATCATTATTGGTGAACTCCTTTGCTTTAGTTTTTCAGTTTCACTTATTGATTGACAATCTGTTGAGTTCTTTCCATGTTCGACTTCAACATATCTATTCACATGGTAAGGATTGTGCTGGTTCCCTTGGATTTCGATGAAGAATTTAGGTTCACATTCATAACCTAAGTTGTGCAAGACTCTATTATGATCAGTTAAACAGCTTCCATATTTTGAAGACTCATCATTGTATATTGTGGCTTCAATCCACCTTTGTAATATACATAGTCTTGTACCTGTATCATATGATGTAATCAAATATTGTAAAGGAGCTAGTGTTCCAGTATATTGAACATGGCACCCTCTGATATAATTTTGTATATGACATTGATATGTATTTGTTTCAGAAACTTCCTCTGCTTCCTTGTACTTCTGAGTTCTCCAAGATAAATATTGTAATGTATTTCAGCCATCACTTCCCTCTAACCTCACACATTAAGGGGCATCTGTTATCAACCAAAATGGAACTTCTCCGTCCGAGTGCCAACATTCATTATGTCAGTACAAAAAAGGACAATTAGGATTGAAGTGGCCAAAACACTATATATGTGCATGGCCTTTGATGCATGATCTCCTTACCATCCTGATATATTTTTATTTTTAGTTTTGGGTTGCACACATGACTATGTGCATTGCAACCCGCATATACCTTGTATACATGAGTTTCCTTTGAGCAACAAGCGTGTCATACATGCCTTGCCTATATCAATACTCGCATGTACCTTAATTCGACATTAAAAAATATAAATCATGATTAGATGAGATTAGTTGGACCTTAATCCATAACTATCCCAACTATCTCAACCATCCTAACCTTTGAAGCCTCTCTATTTCGCAATGTATAAATAGAGGCCTTAGGATGGGGCTAAGGAATCAATTTTGGAAGAGAAAAGTTATGCTGGTGTTATATCTTCAAAGTGTTGGAGCAAAAAAACTCATAGCCCTCGGTTGCAGAGGATTCCTTGTGTCAGAAGCTGGGTTGTATTCTCACATATTCATTGTTTGCTAATAAATAGAATTCTTCTTCCAATTTGTGTATTGTGATTTTATCATTTATATTGGTTAATGAATAATGTCATTTATATTATTAATATGATTTTCATCTAACCTCTGATATGTATGTGTATGATATATTGCTTAAAGAATTGGCTCTTTACAGGTGAAGAGAAGCATCCCTAGAAGCTTTGGAGGAGGTTGAAGCGAGAGAATACCAAGCTTGGATCAACCGTCATAAACCGGGTAAGCCAAGCTATCTTCCTATTCTCAATTAAATTTCTGCAAAAGTTGATTGTCTGCAAGTCTAATAGTAAGTTGCTAACCCCAAACCCTAGTTTACAAGGGTGTATTGTCCTGTACAATAGTGTAATCGACGAACTATTGGTGAGTTTGAGGCTCAAGCTCCTCAGTAATGGATAGCCCTTTGATCTTATTATCTAGGCAAAGGTTCTTGAACATTCTGCCAAGTCCTTTCGCTGATATAATGAACAAAAAAGGGGATAGAGGGTCACTGTGTCTGATACCACAGGACTCTGGAAGGGCGAGGATGGGGATCCATTAACTAAAATGGATAAGAAGGCCGAAGAGACCAAATTCATGACCCAACTGATCCATTGATCAAAAAATATGAAAGCCTTGAACATCCCTGCTAAGAATTGCCAGTTTAGTTTGTCATGAGCTTTAGATAAATCTAGTTTTAGAAGCATACCTAGAATTTTCTCGATTTTGACCAAGTGGATGGTTTCATGGATTAAGATGATTCCATCCAAAATTTGTCTACCTTCAGCGAACCTCACATGCTCTAGAGATATTATTAGGGGCAGCAGAGGTCGCAACCTATTAGGAATAATTTTGTAAATGACATTGCAAAGGGCTATCGGTCTGAGCTTCCTAGGGTCTTCCATTCCTGACTCTTTAGGGATAAGTGTCAAGAATGTTGCATTTGGAGCTTTCAGAATATTACTCATCTTCCTAGATTCCTCCACTAGTGCCCAGAATTCCTCTTTCAACCAATCTCGGCATGCATGAAAGAAGTTGGTGGTGAATCCGTTAGGTCCTGGGGCTTTCTCCTTTTCCTTATGCTTGACCTCCTCCTAGAATTCATCCATATATATAGGTTTCAAGAGTAGAAGGTTATTCTCTTCAGTGATTACCTGAGGGATGTGCCTCAGGACCTCCCTCTAGGAAGCCCCCCTGCCCACATCTAGTTCCTCCAGAATATTGGAAAAAAACGAGTTCAGGGTTAGTTCTAGATCTTCTTGGGTTTCAGAAATTTGACCTTATTTTGTTTTCAGTCTAGTTAGATGGATTCTTTGGCGGTAGTGGATGGATGATTTGTGGAAAAAACTTGTATTCCATTCTCCTTCTTGGAGCCATTTCACTCTATCTTTCTGGTTCCAGAACATTTCCTCCTAGTGTTCTCTTTGGATGAATTCCTGGATCAGGGATATTTCTTGCTCCCGAATATCTGTCATGAAACTTGACTGCATTCCTTTGGTTTGTACCTCTTTTATTTTGTTGTCCAGCTCCGCTTTGGCCTAGAAGATGTTACCAAAATACTCTTTGTTCCATTTATTGATTTTTGACTTAAGGATTTTGAGCTTTTGTTGGAACTGGTACATCCTTGTTCCTCTAATGGTTGGGATTTAATCCCACCATTCTTTTAATTTTCCTAGTAAGTCAGGCCAGAGCAGCCAAAATTTTTCAAAGTGGAAATTTCTGCGAAGGTTAGTCCCCACATTTTCCCATTCAAGCTTGATAGGCCAATGGTTTGATCAAGCGGATGGAAGGATCAACTTTTGCAGCACTCCCCCATTCATCATGATGGACTCCAACACCAAAAAGTGGTCTAAACAGTAGGCTATGCCCCTGTTTCCCATCCTTTTATTGTTCCAAGTAAAGGTGTCATTATTTGTTCTTACATCTATAAATTCAAGGTTATCTATCACTTCATTAAAAAAATCATTTATGGGGTTCAGTTGTCTTATCCCACCTTTATTTTCTTCCAGATTCCTTATCAGGTTGAAGTCCATTCCAATGATCCAGGGATTTCCTTCCATCATACCGTTAATCATCCTTAAGGAGTCTAGAAAATGCATTTTATGTTCTGCCCATGGAGGACCGTACACATTGGTCAGGAATCCTTGTATACAGGTGCCTAAGATGTAGAAGGTTGCAGAAAGAGAATTGAGAGTTGCAAATAAGTTATAGAGAGATACCTATTTTGGATTCCATAGAATTCCAATACCTCCAGTTTCCTTATTAGCATCCACTTCTATGGTCTCACATCGTTTCCAAACTTTTCCTCCTATTCTCTTTAGTTTGGTCTTCGAACATTTTATTTCTTGCAGAAAAATCATTCTTGGCTTTTCCAGTTCAATATTTCTCCTTAAAAGAAGGATCTTCAAGGTGTTGCTACAACCTCTTATATTCCAGGATGTGAGCCGCATTGGAAAATTATTTATTTGAGGAAGAGAGGGCCACATCTATTGTAGGATACTGCCCTGAAGCCACCAGTTGAGCTCCAACCATTTGGATTCTCTGAACGTTATTATGTTTTCCTCAAGTCTCTTTCTTAACTTTCCTTTTTACCTTGGGATCTTTGAGGGATTCCGCTGAGACTGCTAGAAACTTCATTGATTTGGATTTGATTATCACCTTTTCTAGTAAGGTAACTTGTTGTGGAATTATATTCTCAGGGATCTTCGCTGAGCAAGCTATTTCTAACCCCACCAGGTCCAAATCTCCTATCTCCATGTCTTTCTCTTCCACCTCATGAGTCATGTTATTGTCTTCCTTGATTTCCTGATGTTCTTCATGGATCTGGATCTTTGAACTTGGATTTGTTTCTTTGGGTTGTTGGGGTTGATCCTTTAATGAATTTTTTTGGGTTAAAGAAGTATCCTTGGTCGATTGATGTTGGGTCTTTATACTTGTATCCATGTCTAAAATTCCTTCTGCTGAATATTAAGTTCTTGAGGTTCTTGGAGGACTTCGAACCTGTTTTGCATTTGAACTTTCTTAAATATTTTGTGGCCGGTGGAATTCTTGGCCGATATTTTCTTATTTTGGACACTGGTAAACCCCCCAGGCACTTGATTTTCTTGATCTTTAATTCCTCCTAGTTTTTTTTTGTGGGAAGTCTCTGAACAAGTGCTCGTGTTCATGACATCTCCTACATCTGAATGATATTTGTTTATAATCTATTGCTTGAAACCAATCCTCATCCTCCCATGTTAGATATATTCCATCTGGGGTATCCTTTGATATATGCAGATCCGGGCATAGGAGGTGTACCTACTCTATCGAGTTTGCTCGGAGACTTTTACAACATTTCCTAGGATGTTGCCAATATCCATTAGAATTTCTTCTGACCAATATTCCTTCGATAGTGAGTACATTCGTATCCATATATGGGCTATTGTAAGATTTTCCTTATCTGGAATGAATCTTTCTTTCCACAGTCTCAAGAACAAGCCAGCAGAGTTAAAGAAATAAGGCCCGCTTTCAAAGATTCTAGCTATGTCTTCCTCATTAAAAAAGATAACCGTAAAGAAGCCTTTTTCTCCCAATTGCAGGTCATAATGGCCTTGAGGTTTCCAAGTGGTGTTTATCCACCACATTAAGGTTTTTTCCATTGGCAAGATCCCTACAAACTTCCCTATGAGTGCTTGTTTCTTCATATAGTTGATATCTTCCCTAAATTGGGTCAATTTGATCTGAAGCTTTGGAACTGTCTTTGAGTTTTGCACACATTTCCCCATTCTTCTCTTCATGTTCATTGCCAACATTTCCTTATCAGTTCCACTGGTGCCTTCCCCAATTGGGTATCGAACATTGGATTTTTACCCTTATCTATCTCTGTTTCCATGGATGAGCTCTGAATAGGGGGAATTTCCCCACCGTCTGAGGGCTCGCTCATCCCCATACCAGTTCTCATGGTCCTCGAAATAGCCTTAAGCCCCTGTCCCCTCTTCGCAAAACTGAAATTCCTTGCAGCTTGAAACCCCCGTCATTCCTTCCACCTCTCAAATCACCAATGAAACTATGATATTTATTTGCTAACTAACAAATTTAAAACAATTTCAAATACTCACAAAATAACACATTATATATATATTACACTAAATAATGAAATTAAAATATATATAAACTAACTCAAATTCATGTTAATTTCACAAGACTACACTATATAACCAAACTAAAATATTTATTTGCTAACTCATAAATTAGTGTCAATTTCAAACGCTCACAAAATAACACTATGTATATATACTATATTAAATAATCAAATTAAAATATCCATAAACTAATTAAAAATTTATATCAATTTCACAAAATAACACATTCATATATAAACTATATTAAAATAATTATATACTACTCATAATTCATGACAATTCCAATTACTCATTATATACTAACTCATTGTATAACATAGTATCTCCACTCATAGCCCATGGAAAGTTTCAATGTTTGCAAATTAACACATTCAAATATTAGTGAATTTATGAAATGGTTAATTTATATATCCACGCCTCCTTATTGGCATGCCAACACTGCATTAGATTTACACAAAAAGGCATGACATTTAAATAGTAATAAGTTTTGTTTTATATGAAATCCTACGAGTGTATTCGGTCTTGGACTAGAGTTAGTTGGGAAAAGAATAATGGAGCTTCCTGTATCAGGATTGAGGATCTATGATGTCAATTAGTATCCCCACATATTAGAGTTATTAAAAATATTGATATGGTCACACTTAAAATGAAATAACGTAGGTCATACTAGTCAATTATATATGCGTTGAATATTTACGTCGTAGGCATTTTTCTCTATGTGGTTCACTTTGCAAAAATTGTTCACTTCGTCGTCCTTGCATCGAATCAGAATTCACCACATATCCTTCTTCTCTCCCTGTCCAAATATGCCATGATTTTGTTATTGTGGTTGAGTGTTCAAGAGGTTCGCCTGAGGTTTGCGTGTTCAGAATTTTTTATAAGCATGGATTCACCACTTTTACAGAATTGAGTGTGTCAAGAAATCCCTTCAACAATTTGAGAAACTCCTTCCCTATAGATACCTAGTCCAAAATAAGTTTCCAATGCTTACATATCCATAGATCATGTGTTCCTCTTTTCACCTGGGTCTACTATGTATTGCAGAACTCCCAACACTTGAATGGTAACCCCCCTAATTGGACTAGGATATCAGCAGGCGAAACAATAGTGATGTGATAAGGAAGAATGCAAATACAAATGCAATTACCGATGATGTCAAGGGTTCTCCATTTATGAATGCAGTAGTCTAAGATTTTTGTGTACATAGAGAACCAAAATTTTCTCTTCCATGGTAGCGCAAGCGTCAATTTAGGTGGAATAACAATGGGTTTATTATTGATGGACACAGAGTTCTAACCAATTTCCATTCTACACACAAGATAGCTCTTCAGGAATCCATCTCAAGCGAAGCTAGTTCTGTAGGAATCCATCCCTACTTATATTCGAGGTAATCTAGATTTTTGTTTTCTTGGAAGTGGGGCAGTGCTGAGAGGCAATTGTTCATTTCTTCTACCGTCAAACACAATATTTTCACTTGTAAAGAACTATAAAAAAGAAACACCAGTGTTTCACAATTATCAAAACAATTATGTAGTAATGTTGGTAGCTTACAGTAAGAACTTTCTACCATATGCTTGCACTGATTGGTCAGCCATACCAAAATTAAAGCCAAGGTCTCCTAGATTAAAAAAAAATCATTTCCTATTCTTTATGTTACTTTGAACACTTTTCAGATATTTGAATAGCATGATGATCTAAGAAGTGTTTGGTGAATATGAATTTTCAACCTTTAGTACTATGGCATAGAAAAACTTAAACATAGGGGAAAAAAATTTAAATCAACAGAGAAAATACTAAAGACTTCAAATATCTATCACTACAACCTTGATATTGAGAGAAAAACAATGAAGCTTAGATAACGGGAAGATTTTGGTTAATGTTATCAAGCTTTTTATTCTTAAAAGGAAAACAATTCAGTGCGCAAAATTAATTCCGCTACTCAAAATTGCACTAAAATCTACTTAAACATATTCCTGGCCGAATTCTTCTGCAAAATTTGAATGGAAACAATATTTTCACCAATTTTTTTAAAAAAATATGCTCTAAACCCTAATATTTCCAATGGATATGCTATTATGCATTCTATGTGCACAACTGGAAACATTTTCGTTGTTTCTTTTAAATATGAACCCAAAGATTTCCAAATCCTATGTTATTATGCATGATATCTAATTGAGTGACAACATTTTTGCCAATTCTTTTAAATTTTCACCCTAAGCTTTCCAATGACTATTCTATTATGCATGCTGTCTGCTTGAGTGGCAACATTTTCATCGATTCTAAATTTCCTCTGCCTTTAGACAAAAATAGAGATCCCTTTCTGCGTGGTGTCCTCATGCCTATGACACTTAATCAAATATCTCATTCTTTGACATGCCTCATATTGTTATTGGACTGAACTCTGTCATCGATTTCAGACACCAAAAACAACGCTCCTCAACATGACCACTCGTTGCAGAAATAAAAACACTCGAATTCCTTCCACCAAAGAGGCTTCGGACACTATGACATGGATTTTGTCCGTGGAGATATCCCTAATCATTGTGGGATTGATAGCTTCATCTTAGCCAACCAATTCGCATGCTCATCAAATACCTTTTGCCACCATTAAATGAATCAAGCTAATTTCAAGCTTGTTTTATTTAAGCTTCTGATACAACCAACAACTAACAAACTTTAGAGACATTGTGTCCCTTCTCTCCAATGTTAAAATAAATATTATATCCAATGCCTCAATGCTTGGAATTAAAGGAAAAATCTAGAAAGAATTTGTCCCTCTCAATTGAAAATTTACTCCAATATGCATCACCCATTGATTTATTCCTACCAAATAAGTGTCGAGCCCCTTTTTTTGCTCATATCTCCATTCCATCTATTGAAGATATGGTATTTATACTACTACTTATACAAAACTTATGACAACTTAGGATAACTAAAACCATTGATCTCTAGTAGATTATTATGTAATATAAGTAGAACACCTCATCATGTCAAGCTTAATCATTATGGTCATTCTTTCACACCTATACCTAGAAAATGAATGTAAAACATATGGTGACTGCACCTAGCTTGTGGAATTCATAAGCTACTACGAAAGTCATAAGTAATTTCATATAGGTTCTAATATATTGCACTCGGTTTCTGAACAAGTGTGCCAAGTTTTAGATTGTATTTGTTTAGAAGTTTTGGAAGACATTAAATGATTGCATCAGACCATTCCTACACAAGTTCTCCCAACCTGGAAATTGAAATATTATTAATGTTTAAGTGATACGTGTTAGGTAATTAATGATGTTTAAGTGATACATGTTATCTAATTAATGATTTTAAGTGATACATTTTGGGTAATTATCAAATCCACCCACTCCCCTTATACTGCCAGCAGAAGGAATAGTTGCCTCTCTTCCTCTTCTTACTTTATGTTTGTTGGTCCTATCGTTGGTCTCCCGAGATTGAAATTCAATGTGAATTCACTTTCAACTGCCAGAATACATCAAGCTGTCAATGTTAGCTTCAGTTTACCTTTCCCTCATTTAATTAGGAAGCAACGGAGCTATAATATTAGAATGACAGGAAGGGAAAATTTCCACAAATGCGATTGCTTTTCTACTACGAAATTTTTATATGGGATTAAACCCAAACCCTATCCACCTTCTCCTTCATGCTTTTTTGTGTTCAAGTACACAAGGTAATCCAAAAAGAACAAACACCTAGAGAAACCACTTCACACAAATATATCACAGATCAATACATCAATGTTTATCACGTGGTTAAAACCCTCGAGAGGGAAACAGTCCACGACCCCAGCCAAATATCTACTTGGAACAATTTATTATGCAAAAGAAAGAAAGTTCCAGATGAGCTTATCATAATCGATCAACTAGCCAAGGACCCTCCATGCTCTTTAAATAGAGATCATGGGTGTTAATCCATGGATCAATGGTAGGTATGACCTAAAAGAAGTTGAACCTTCGGATCACTCTATGTCTAGAACATATCGTGACCCTCGGATTATAATATTTACAAATGCATACTAATGCATACTAAATAAACACACTTTACCTAATGGATATATTACACATGTTGATCTTAACTAACTCCTAAGTGTCTAAATATCTTAACATCCCCCCTTAAGAACAACTTGGGATAGGATTGAAGGATTTGCAAAGGTGACACTATTAGAAGAAGGAAGGAGGAATTAGAGCCTATCCCCCTTTAATGACACATTCTTGAACTCCTAACATAGATCGAAGTTTAGAAAACTCTGCTTCTGTAAAAGACTTGGTGAAGATGTCTGCAACTTGATCATCTGTAGGGCAATAGAGCATTTCAAGAACACGATCATGAACAAGATTTCTAATGAAGTGCATGTGTAGCTCAATGTGTTTTCTACATTGATGTAGAACTGTATCTTTGGAAAGATTTATGGAACTTTGATTGTTGCACCAAAGTGGAGTAGGTTGCTACTGAATTCAAACTCTGAAAGGATCTGGCAAAGCCATAAAGCTTCTTGACTGGCATTAACTATGGCTCAATATTATGCTTCTGCTGAAGAAAGAGCAAGAGCTTGTTGTTTCTTACAATCCCAAGTGACAATTCTAGATCCCAGACTGAAAACATAACCTGCAGTAGAATTTCAATCATCAGGATCGTCAGCCCAATCTAAATCAGTGAAACCAACCAACAAAGGTTTCCCCCTATACTGTAATGAATCCCAAACTGAATTGTACCTTGAATATATCAAAGCATTCTTTTTGTTTCTTTCCAGTGACTTTCATGAGGTGTTTGCATATAATGGGAAACATGACCAATGGAAAAGGAAAGGTTGGGATGGGGATGAGTCAAGTATAAGAGACTACCAACAAGCTGACGATACAAGGTGGCATCTACTTCTGGGGAAGTACAAGTGGCAAAAAGTTTGACTCTAGAATGGAAGGGATAAGGGATTGGTTTACAATCTTCCATGTGAAAGAGATGAAGAAGGTCAAAAGCATACTTAGACTCAGAAAGAACGATTCCTTCTTTGATTTACAAGACTTGGAGACCAAGAAAATAATGCAAATGTCCTAAGTCTGACATTTCAAAATTTTGCTTAAGACTGGATTTCACATGGGTTAAAAGTTTAGGGTCACTACGAGTAAGGATAATATCATCAAGATAAAGAACAAGTAGGATGAGATGGTTTCCTACTTTCTTTGTATAGACATTGCAGTCAGAATGGCATCTAGAAAAACCAGTGTCAAGGAGAAAGCTATCCATTTTGGCATACTAAGCTCTAGGAGCTTGCTTAAGGCCATATAAGGATTTCTTAAGGCAATAGACAAGGTTAGAGTTATTTTGAACATATCCAAGAGGTTGTTCCATGTAAATTTCCTCCTGTAAATCACCATGTAAGAAGGAATACTTGACATCCAGTTGATGGAATTCCCATTTATGTAAGGCTGTGTTGGGAAAAATATTGTCTTGAATAGTTTACCTAATATTTAATTATCTACTGGGGTTTGTAAGCTTGGAGTTGCTACAAAATATATGTGAAGGCAGAAGGATTCCTAAGATGTCATGGCAATATTTTAACAAACATAGATCAAAAGATCTTTCAAAATAAGAAACAGAGTCAGACTCCTAATAATTCAACAGTTAAGAGTATTAAGTTAGGACAGAGGACTAGACTAGTGTAGTATCCAATTACACTACTCTACTTTATACATACTTATTGGAGGGATGCAAATAAAAACAAGATAACCTTATAATAATAAACTATCCCTTAAGATCTATTCTACTACTTTAAACAACTTTGAAAGCTAACTATACAAAGGAGGATTTACAAAATTACATCAATTAGGATATACATGGCAACTCAAACTAATTCCACTCTCTTGGGTTGTTTTGGGGATAAGCATTTATAGTGACTAGGGCAGGGGTAGAAGTGTTGGGGTGTGCACCCTAATGGTCCTTAAGGTGGATAGCTCCGTGGGTTTTGGGAGTTTGTAAGCGGAGCTATGGCTCAAAATAGTCTTAGGGGTGTCGGGGCTGAGTCAAAAACCTTATTTTGTAATAAAACCATGGGTTAAATCCAGAGTTTAGGGTTCGGGGTACCCATGGTTTAAGTCCATGGTTTTGTAATAGTGCGCTTTTTAAATAGGCACTCTTGTAAGTAAGTAAGGTTAGGATTTTTTGTGTAAAAGGAACTAATGTGAAGCTAAGGCTAATTTTGTAAGAAAAGGTTAAGTCCCAGCTGTGTGCATGGACGACCTCTGCAACTATGTGCAGCTGTGTGCACAGAGGCTTGCAGCTGTGTGCACAGCTTTGAGGACTGAAGGGATCTGAAGCTGAGTACGTAGATCAGAACTGTGGTTTTTGTAGAAAGATTGAATAAAACACAGTTCTGTGCATGTAACCCCTACACTGGGGGTGAATCACGTTATATCTTGTGTCGTGGTTCTGTGTGTTGTTTATGTTGTGTTATTTCATGCATTTATATCTATATATCTGATAAGTAGATATCACTGCTAGACAATAACTTCGCTGTGAATTCCCAGTAAAGGGTTGCGCAAGGCACTGTTTGTTTATCTAACTGCGAAGCTAAACAAGTGAATGCTAAGCTGTGTGATTTATATTTATAATCTGTTAAAAGTTAAAAGGTACAGTAATATCCCTCTTTTGCTTGCAGAAATCTGGTTCTGTGGCACCCCATAGCTGTTTCGGGTGAGACTGCAACCTATTCGCAGGTTGTTGCCGAAAGGGCCAACACTATGGGTCTTTTGTTGGTGTGAAGTTAAAGGTATAAAACCCGGGTCTGCCCTATTACCCAACAAATTGGTTCCGTTGACGGTTGAACTCAGTATCTGCTTAAGAGGGGTTTACGTCGTACCTCAAAGGCTATGTTCTGGAGGCCCTCTGTGAAGGAAATCGGTGATTGGCTTGATGAGACTTATCTGAAATTTGATGAGCACGAGAACAAAGATCTGCGTCGTAGTGCAAACGACTTTTTACAAAGGTATGCTTTTTGTGACATTTATGAAATTTAGTTTGGTAGTATCCACATAGAGTTGCACCAGTGGTTATCCAGGTTAGCAGAGCGAAGGATGAACTTCCAAGCACGTCAGTTTCCTGCTTGGACCCCCACAAGAATTAATATACTAAAAAGGGTGAACAACGAGATATCCCGCGCTGTTGATTTCTGGACAACGCGAACCCTTGAAGCATTTGTGACGGAGTTCGCCATCGACACGAGTACCTCCTTTAGTGAAGCCGAGCGATAGTTTTTCAAAGGCCCAAGGGGTAAGTTTTTGAATTCATTTAGTTTGCGAATCAAAATTCTATTGGCTGAAAAAGGTATATTGCTAGTTGAATCAGACTGTTAGATTTAGTATTACTAACCTATGTTTGCAAGTGACAATACCTTCGACGAGCAAAGTGGTTTGCTGCGAAGTGGAAAAAGGTACAAGAGAGATTTTGGATCATATTCCCAGGGTTAGCATACCGAGTATTCCCCTGTAAGTCCCGTCGATTCAGAACCCGAAGAAACCCCTTATGTTGGAAACCCTCTGATAACCCCGCAGCGAAGACCTATTATCGCTGAGAACCTGTCGCATTCTAAAAGTCACCCTAGCCCGTGTATTCCTGTCGTAGGTCAGTCTACCCCAGTAAGTTCCCCCCTACCTACTTCCAATCCCTCTCCATCCCCCCCTATATCCACTATGGCCCACATGCATGATGACATTAAGCTACCTGTTTTCAAAGGAACTGGATCCAAGGATCCAGAGCAGTTCTAGTTTTTATGTGAAGCAGTGTGGACTGCTAAGTCCATTATGGATCAAGATACAAAAAGAGCGCAGCTGGTTACTTCTTTCAGAGATCGTGCTATGACCTGGTTCATGAAGTTCTCCAGCACTCAGAACCATGCATTGGCTGACATAAAAGCAGCAATGATAAAGGAATTTAAGAAACCAAAATCCGAGTCGCAGTGTATTACTGAATTGAAAGAGATTCAGTAGAGGCGTGGAGAGTTAGTATCGGACTTTGATCAAAGATTCAAAGTTCTGCTAGACCAAGTCAATTTTACCATTGGACCTGCGCAGCATAAGGAATGGTTCATTGCATTGTTGCTACCGCATATCCGAACTCCACGAATGCAACAGAAGGTTGCTGACCAGCCGGAGGCTCTGGAAATTGCGATGAAGCTTGAAACCGCCCCTGTCGCAGACAACTTTGGTATTGCTCAAATCCAAGCACAGTTGGTTGCGATGGCTCTGGAGCTTCGGGATATGAAACAAGGAAAAACCCGTCACGAAGAGGTTTGGTGTACACAATATCAGACAGAGGGTCACGACAAGGAACAGTGTCCTGTGGTAAGAAATTACCTGAATACTGGTGCGCCAAACCTGTTCAACCCTACTATTCTATATTGTGAGATCTGTCAGACAACTGGCTAGCATCGACTTGAGAATTGTTATCTGCTACAGAGGTATGTGCAAGTCCCCAAGAACCCTTACTGCAAGTTCTGTAAGTCCGTAGGCCATTATGAAGATGAGTGTCGCAGTTATGACCTCATGAGGGAATGCACCTATGATGCCTATCGGGTACAAAATGAGGGACAGAGTAATGATGGCTATGGCTACCGCGATGGTGCATCAGGTAGAGGTGGTTTTGGTGGCCGTGGCTGTGGTGGCATGGCTAGCAGAGGTCGTGGTCAGGTGGTGTGTTATAACTGCAACCAGGATGGACATCTGGCTCGCAACTATCGGAACCCAACTACGACATGCCGGTATTTCCGAGCAGTAGATCATGTGATCGAGCAGTGCCCGTAGCTGATAGCTAATATTTAGGAAAGAAACAGTGGCCCCACTCAGAATCTTTAGATGATTTCCGTTGAGCAAAGACCTGCCCCAGCAATTAATGTTGTTACCCAAAGTGGAGCTACAACGCAGATACAACCTGCTGAGAAATAACCTGACGAGGCTTGGGTTCGTAAGGCTCCCTTGAAAGTCCCCGCCTTTGATATTGAAAGAGAAAAGGAGACATTCATGGACGCCAAGAAAGATTTTGTGGATTCTAGCCCAGCAGTAGCACTTGCGCAGCCACATCAGCAGCAGTCGCAGCTGCAAGAAGCTTCGACGGATAAAGTAAGTACACTGTCCTCCTTTTTACAGAGTTGTCTGAAACTTTTAAGAAATCAGAATGATTTAAGTGAGTTGCAGAAAGTTATTGCTTCCTGAGAAAATTAGCAAGGTTCTGGTCAGGCAAAAGCTATTCATAGAATCAGAAGAACCGGTAGGGAAATGAGGTTGAACACTCAGATAGGAGAGTATGAGATGACTGATGTGATCTTGGACTTAGGGTCAGAAGTCAATGTCCTAACCAAGCAAACCTGGGAACAAATGGGAAAACCTACCCTTGATTGGTCCCCTATACAGTTGAGATTAGCCAATCAACAAAAGATTGTGCCCCTAGGACGATTCCCTAATGTTCCCGTAGATATTGATGGCGTCTGTACTGTAGCAGACTTCGAAGTTATTGAGATCATTGACAACAGCAATCCCTATCCAGCGTTGTTAGGTATTGAGTGGGAAATGGAAAATGCTGCAGTCATTAACCTTAAGAAGAGACAGATGACTTTCGAAGGGAAGGATTTGAGAGTCATAATCCCATTGGATCCTTCCCAAGGAGAAAGGTACACAGAACCCCTCCGAGATGAAGATCAGGATGTGTTGGACCATATCTACAATATTACAGCGAAGGAAGAAGATTATGTTGATCCTAATGCCGAAGGTATTATGGATTGGCAGTGTGACAGCTCCTATATGACGGACTCAGATGATGGTTTAGAGAACTGGCAGAACCGGTTGTATGAGTTCCATGGACACAGATGCGCCAGAATTACCAAGTCTCTTAGATGGCTTATAAGAGTCCTACCTGTTTTGGATGGTTCGACAGACCCAGAAGAGTTTAGTGCGACATTCTCAGAACAGATACCGGATTCCTAAACATGGGAGACTCTGGATTCCACATTCCATGCCACCGTAGTAAGGTGGAGGGATAACCATAAGAAGTACATTCCTAGTTGGGAAGCTTGTCAGCAATCTCTTCGCCTAAGCTGTGTGACTCAACCCCAGGAGGTGCGCAATGGGTTTGTTGGGCAGGGCGAACTGCCGGCACGCTTGGAGAACTATTACGAAACATGGAAACATGTACCTCGATGGGTACATAAGCTTATACATATCCAGGCACCTGTAGCAGAGAACTGGTATATGGAGGTCGAGCCTTGGCATGCTAATAGGTCTGGTGACAGAGAAATCACCAAGTACCAACCTGTGGGATCGAATCTCACACCTTGGTCACGGAATTTGTCAGGATATGTCGAAGATCAATATGGTATCGATGGTCCTTATTATGACGCAGCTGCATACCTGGAGGCGCTGCAGCCCAAAAGCCGACCATTGGAACACTGCCGAATTGGCGGCGCCGGTACTTTACTTGCCTTAATTACTTGTCCTAATGGTATCCACCGAAATCTAGCACCGTGGCAACAAGACCTCTATCAGATTTGGCGCCTTCAATGTACATTTATGGCATATTTGGCCGATGGATTGTATATGAAGACACCCGGGTACAGGAAAATTGCATTCTGCATTTCCTTCTGTTTCACAATTGAACCCATGTCAGCTGATCGTGAACTCCAAGACCTATTGAGAGAATTCGAACAGACGGGTCTACAGCACATCTTCACCCCCCAACCTGAGCCTATAGCCCGTGAAGAGACTCTACCAACACCGACGTCGCCAATGCAGACACGCTCTGCTAGGAAATAGTTTAAACCTGAAGTTCATTCTAAGTAGAACGAGGACAGACATAAGGAAACAGGGCAAACGTCGGAGGATCCTGGAATGGACCCACCTGGTTCAACAGAGATCCCATTTGACGAAGAGGAGAACATTGCACTACGGCGACCCCCGTATATTTAGCCTATTCGACTAAGAGTTAAGCCACCACAGCGGAATGCTAAGTTCACTATATGCACTCCCTCGTTGCCCCCAGGTGTGCATCTGGTTGGAACAATGACATGGAAAATAGATCGGCTTAAGTATGTTGACCACGACACAAGTGACCGTGGGAAGTTTCCACAATTCGCACCTGCCCAATACTTGCATTTTGTTAAATATCAAGAAACTGGGGCGACCATATTGGAAGTGAAACAGTGGGCTGCTGGCTTGGATCTAGCTGGTTTGCTGAAAATGCTCGATGTTCCTCATTTTGGTCGCAGCACATAAGTCACCATCGTGGTCAAGCAGCTGCTGGAGTTAGTGCATGACGGCTGCCTATGGATCAGCGACAAGAAAATTCTTATTAATGGCGATCTCATTCATAGGATCACCGGCTTAGCAATGGTAGGGCCTGATCCGAGGATAGAATTTCCCTCAAAGCACAAAGATACGAAGCTTGCACAAAGCATGAAGGAGTGCTTTGGCCTGACAAAAGGGAAACGTGGGTATCATACTTCCACGATTCAAGAGCAGAATATTCGTTTCGCCGTTGAGCTCTTGGCATGCAAAATTATGCGGAAATGTAGACCAACTGAAGTGCCTGCCCCAGTCATCAGAATTTCTATCAACTGCGCCGAAGGCTACAGTTACAACTAGGCAGCATACGTCGCGAAGGAATTCCTTGAAGACTCTCGCGATGCGCAGGAGAAAGGTAGGCCCTTCCACTACTCATGGTTGATTATCCTCATCGCACTGGTAGGATGGAAAGAACCTACTGAAGCACAGTTTGATGCTGTACCAGAGCACATGCCTGGCGCAGCCAGGTACGCATCACTGTGGGTTTCACAGGATAAAACCCACCAACAGATGACAAACTATGTATTTGCCTTTTATATGCTGAGTATCTCATATGAGATCATAAAAACCCCGCGGCTCAGTAATGAGTTATTCTCTCAGTATGATGGAGTGGTCAATTTCAGGGCTGATATGCACCATATTTTTATTCAGGCTTGCGCAGATAAGAAGCATCAATGGTTTAAGTTGCCATATGTAGTGACTAAAGATGATATCCTTGCAATAGTACAGTAGGGGCCGGCAGAATGGTTAAAAGACGCAGGAACAAAACCTAAGATTATTGTCCCTCCTGTCACCGATATGGGCGCAGGCACCAGTCACGCGCAGCAGCAAGAACCCCCCGCAGACAGTGACGAACAAACTAAGTCGCAGCAAACTTCCAGCAACTAGGGAGGAGATGGTGCAAATGAAGATGAATAAGAATAAGAAGAAGACTCAGTTAAAACTATCTCAGGCCCTAATAGGAAGCATAAGCGCAAGACACCGAACGCATAGGAAGTAGACAAACCGCCGTCACGAAAGAAAGCAAAGGCATCAAAGGATAAGAATATCAACGAAGCACCCAGTGTGACAAGTGCGGAGCTTGATGAGGCTTTTTCAAAGTCCACCGAAGTTCTCACTAAACAATGGTCAGAGTTTGCAGCTGTGCATCTGGATGCCATCACCAGTGTAGCCAAGCACATCTCGGAGCTTAAGGACTTAGCAGCGAAATCAGTGACTGGCACTGCAGCCAGCAGTACCCCAGTGAGCGTGCAGCCAGACCTAAAGCAATGGTCGGCCCGAGATAACAAAGGGAAAATTTCGAGCGCAGCTCTTATATTAATAGATGCAGCCTCTCGCTCGGTGATGAGTATGAAAGTTGGCATAGACTACACTAATCTCTCTATGAAAGAGCTACATCTTTGTCAGTCAGCCATTATGAAATAAATTCAGGCACGAGACCAATATTCGCAAAAACAGTTAGAAGAGGCCATAAGTCAGCAGCAGGGCTTCGTAGCGCAGCTAGAGGTAGCAGAGCAGAGAAAGAGGGATGCCGAAAGAAAGTGGATTACACTAGTCCAAGTTTTGGATGAGACATGTCGAAGTCTTCCTGACTTCGACGTGCAGCTGGTGGAAGAGCCAGAACAAATATTAGTCAAGCTAAAAGACTACGCACAGCAGTCTCACAGTGAAATTGAGAAACTCAAAGCAGCACATGAGGCTCAGATCACAGAGCTTCAACTGCGCATCCCTCCGAAAACTCCACCTGAGGTTAAAGAACAGCGCCGCGTAGACATTCAGGCATCCGCAACGAAAATTTCAGATATTGTGGGTAGCGCAGCAAAGTTGCTTGGAGATAGTGTCGAGGCCTGGACCACCCTACAGGAACATCCAGAAATAGGACAACTGCAAGAAACCATCAAGCAATGACAGGCAGAGTTGGATACCATAAAAGTGGAAATTAAGACTCTACCACCGATGCAGAAAATGCTCAAAGTAACGCGCAGCAAGGAACTCCAGCAGGAAATTGAGTCGTGCAGGGTGAAAGTAACAGAGTTGGAAAACTCTATACAGCCACTTGTCAGTGAGGCTTTGGAATTAAGTACTGTGGTGGATATCCAGTTCAAAATTCTGAAGGAATATGATGCATTCGCACAGGAAAAGGCCAGCGAAGCATCATCTGCCGTACTGTAGGAGTTGGTGGAAAAGGAGAAAGCAGCTGACGACATCATGCACAGTCTCAATACTCAGTTCACCGTCCTCGCAAAGAATCTTTGTCCGCCAAGAAACCAGCAGAGTGTCCCAGGACGAGACACTGGTGAGTCTTAGGGGCCTGTTGGGGCGTGCACCCTAATGGTCCTTAAGGTGGATAGCTCCACGGGTTTTGGGAGTTTTTAAGCGGAGCTACGACTCAAAATAGTCTTAGGGGTGTCGGGGCTGAGTCAAAAACCTTATTTTGTAATAAACCCATGGGTTAAATCCAGGGTTTAGGGTTCAGGGTACCCATGGTTTAAGTCCATGGTTTTGTAATAGTGCATCGTTTAAATAGGCACTCTTGTAAGTAAGTAAGGTTAGGCTTTTTGTGTAAAAGGAACTGATGAGAAGCTAAGGCTAATTTTGTAAGAAAAGGTTAAGTCCCAACTGTGTGCGTGAACGACCTCTGCAGCTGTGTGCACAGAGGGTTTTGGGTGATAAGGAAATCTGCAGCTATGTGCACAGAGGCCTATAGCTGTGTGCGCGGCTTTGAGGACTGAAGGGATCTGCAACTGAGTGCACAGATCAAAACTGTGGTTTTTGTGAAAAGATTGAATAAAACACAGTTCTGTGGATGTAACCCCTACACTGGGGGTGAACCACGTTATATCTTGTGTTGTGGTTCTGTGTATTGTTTATGTTGTGTTCTTTCATGCATTTATATCTATATATCTGATAAGTAGAGATCACTACTAGACAATAACTTCGCTATGAATTCCAAGTAAAGGGTTGCGCAAGGCACTGTTTGTTTATCTAACTGCGAAGCTAAACAAGTGAATGCTAAGCTCTGTAATTTATATTTATAATCTGTTAAAAGTTAAAAGGTACAATAATATCCCTCTTTTGCTTGCAGAAATCTGGTTCTGCGGCACCCCATAGCTGTTTCGGGTGAGACTGCAACCTGTTCGTAGGTTGTTGTCGAAAGGGCCAACACTGTGGGTCTTTTGTTGGTGCGAAGTTAAAGGTATAAAACCCGGTCTTCCCTATTGCCCAACAAGAAGGAGAGTCAAAATGGCTTTCAAATGAGGTATAGAAACTAAAGGGAATCAAGTCTAACTTTACCTCTACGAAAATATGCAAACTAAGAAATGTCCAGTTGCAAGTAATGGTAAACATGGTTCTTTATGTCATGGACACTTAACAAAAGACAAAATAGAAATGCAAAAGAGAGGACCTAACTTAGAAACAAACAGAAAACCTAATGAAGATGATCTTAATTCTTATTTAGTAACCATCTAACTAAAAAGAACAACTTCTATTTATAACCTATCAACATATCTACCAAATTATTAATATAACTAACCCTGAATCACATATAAAGAAATGAAATCAATTCAAGCTAATATTACAGGACATAATCATATAGTAGAAAGAAATAAAGACTTAATAAGTACTCTAGATAATTTGATCACAGACTCTTAAAAGGAAATATAATCATTGTCTAACTATTCTAATCAAAACATACTCAAGGAACTGAAGAAAACATACTTAAACTATGTAAAATATGCCAAGGACTAGATGAAATACTAGACAACAGGTTGAAATGGGAGTTTGTATAACAGACCAAACAGACTATCTGTATGAGAGTCTGTATACAAAAACACTTAAAAATTTGAAAAAAATGACTAATCTAGATGACCTCGAGCTAGCTGACTCATGGATGTAATAACTAGAATGTAAATGCAGGAATTTAAACCTATTTAACAACTACATTTAATCTACAAGATAATTCAAATACAATTCATAATTTGAAAACATCATTACCTATTGCAATTTGAAATTAAATTGGAAATTAAATAAATTCAGAACATAATAAGAATTACCAGAATTGAAACTAATTATGATTAAATTCTACAGTATTGAAGCAGTTTACTCTATTAACATTGAATCAAACAATGAACTGAAAATGCATCAAAAGAAATTACAATCTAGTCTATATGCAATCAGTTGCTAACTTAAAATGAAGGACTATATAAACATCATAATATTGAAATGAAATCTAAGCTACAACAAATAATATAAACGATTGCAAGATAAGCATCATAATATTGAAATGAAATCTCAGCTACAAGAAATTATATAAACGACTACAAGAATGGAATTACATAAACAATCTTTGAATAAAGCTATACTAATTACAAAGAAGGGAAATGACAGAGACTATACGAAAATATAAAACTCTGATTGGTGGGGGGGGTTCCCAGCAAACAGAGTCACATCCTGCTAAACGTTAATGAAACACGATCGTAGACAGCATAACAAAACTTCCATTAAAAATAATAAACGAGTATTACAGACTTTGAATTACATAAAAACTTGCTGAGCTAAAAACTACAAATTTCCTTTTCGCATACAACCATTCTTATATAGAGTTTTGAGAAAGCAAACGAGTCGAACCTTCAGTGGTTGACTGCTCTTTGAGATGAGTCAACCATCATTACAATCCATTGCTCCGATGCCATCACACAGTCATTTTTCCTCCCTTATCGCAAGTTGGTTTCCATCGGGCATGAGGTGGTGTACAGGCTTCCCTTCTTTAGTGTGAACTAGTGTCATGATTTCAATCAGAGAGGTATGTTGGAAAACTTCTAGAACAAGGATCGTGATAACACTTCGACGTGTGGACAACAAGCGGTTTACAGGTCGCTCCATACTTAAATGTTGGAGAATCAATTAGTTCCAACATGCAGTTGTTTTGGCAAGCTAAATGATGAGTTGGATATGCTATGTGCATATATAGTCGAATGTGTGTCTATGTGTCAAGTTCGCCCAAAAACTATGCTCTACAATTAACAAATGCATTTGTTAGAAACTACATCAATTAACATCGAATTTACTCATTAAAATAGTAGAATAATCAAGAATGAATCAATCTTAAATAAATCCAAAATAAGATCATACCTAAAGCTGAATGGTAATCTATATGATGCAAAAGCCACCAAAAGATAACAAAATATGCGTTAATACATAAGGTTTTTAGCTCAAAAATGGTGACAAAATGGGGATCAACAAGCTGCAAGGGAAAGAACAAGGTAGATGGAATTCATTTTTGCAATAGGAGAAAAGGTTTCATTGTAGTCAATCCCTTCAACTTGGGAAAAACCTTTGGAAACTAGCCTTGCCTTAAGTCTTTCAAAACTTCCATCTGAGGCATGCTTAGTTCTGTAGACCCATTTACATATGACAATTTTTATTCCTTTTCGAAGAGGAACAAGATCCCAAGTATCATTCACCATTAAGGAACGATATTCTTCATCCATAGCTACATCCCAATCTAGATTTCCTGAAGCTTCTGCAAAATTTTATGGATCATGATTCTCTGAAACTTGAGCCAAAAGAGAAGAGGCTCACTGAAATTGAGAACGTGTTCGACGTTGATCTCTAGGATCACCAACAAAATCACCAGCTGCTTCACATGTTGAACAAACCCATCAAGGAAACATTGGTGCTGGTGCAACTCGAGGAACATGAGCAGGAGGAGGTGGATTCTCATCCTCATTGTTATCATCAGAAACTGAAGTTGGAAACCTGTCAAGGAAGTTGGAAGTAGAAGAAAGCACAATCGCCAAATCAGGCTCGTAGGCCAAAGATGGCATGCCCACCAAGTGAGGATCGCAGGCCAAGAGATTTTCATCAAATTTAACATCTTTTCTAATGATTATATCATGAGAATGTGGCTGAAGAAGTCTATAACCTTTTACATCTTCAAAATATCCAACAAATATGCACTTTTCACTTTTAGTCTGCAATGCTTTCCGTTTTCATCCCACGAGACACAACTACACAAAAACTAGAAAACCATAAACCCTTTCAAAGTTTCAGCAACACTGGTTCCATATCTTGATCAAAACCAGAAGCGAATCTTCATAAACGCTCTGATACCATGTTCGGGTACACATGGTACTCCCAAAATACCAAACACCTAGAGCAGCCACTTCACACAAATAGATCACAGATCAATACAGCGATGTTTTTCATGTGGTTAAAACCCTCAAGAGGGAAACAGTCCACATCCCCATTCAAATAGATACTTGGAGCAATTTATTATGCAAAAGAAAGAAAATTACAGATGAGCTTCTCATAATCGATCAACTAGCCAAGGACCCTCCATGCTCTTTAAAGAGATCATGGACCAATCGGGTGAAAGCCACAGATCAATGGTAGGTATGACCTAAGAGAAGTTGAACCATTGGATCACTTTATGTATAGAACATATCATGAGCGTCGGATTAGAATATTTACAAATGCATACTAAAGAAACCACTTTACCTAACGGATATATTACACAAGTTGATCTTAACTAACTCCTAAGTATCTAAATATCCTAACATGTTGTTCATGTGAAATATGAAATCACTTACCATCCAGCCCATGCTTTTATAGGACATGTTATGCCTTTGTCTTCACTGAGGAGTACTATCATGCTAACACAGACGCTGACTCACGCATAAGAATTTAGAAAATTATTGAACTTGTGGTGGGTGAACAAAGATAGGTTGACTCATGGGAAAGAATTTATATCATTTTTAAACTTGTGGTGGGTGAACATATATAGGCCTGCAAGTTATGTGCTACTTGTTCTCTATGTTTAGTTGTCATCACCAAGTGCATGTTATCCATGCACCACCTGCTACTAGTTATTTTTTATATTTTTTTATAATTCTTTATTTGGAATTTGGAATGAAATACAAACACCTATTGCTAAAATATTGGTATTAATATCTACTAAATTATTAGTGTGACTAACTTGCAAATTTTCCATATAAAAAATTAAATATAAAACCAAAAAACATGGCTTTTTGAAAAATATTAAAACTAACTAATTTGTGATTGAATAAGAGTAGATTTTCTATGAAACCAAAAACAAACTATATTTTCTATAGAATTTAAAAATAAATATTGCATTTTGACATTATGTAGGTTTTGGGAATATTTTTAATTAACTATGGATGGTTGTTTCAATTTGTAATGCATGTGTATGAATTTGATAAAAAAAATTCAAAATGCCTTAATTGAGTTTGTTGCTTCCACCCCCATGTTGATTTTCTTCATATAAATGAGAGGAGGAAACTAGGAGAACATCTAGGCCATGAATGAGTCCAACACTACCCTATACATGACATTTCCAGTGGTCAAAATATCAGTTGATGGGATTTACAACCTCAACCCTCATGTAACCCTCTTTGTAGGATCCTCCTTTTGTGTCCTCTATGATGGTTTGTTTCTCTACTACAATCACCACGATAGTGAGATGCTTGCTATTACTACAAGATGGATTCTAGAAGTCAAAGATAGATTTCTTTGAGTCAGCCATGGATCAATCATGGACTCATATATGATTGAGGACAAGAAGGGCATGTAAAATGTATTTAATCTAGGAGGATTAATAATTGAGTTCATTCCCTTTGTGTTGAATTAACACCCAACAATTGAGTTTTCCAATGACATGACCTATATAATCTCCATTTTCTTCATCGCATTTGAGGATTTTCTAACATTGGGCCCACTTCCACCTAAAAAGGTGGCAAGGAGAAATGGAAATATGTCTACTTTTATTACGTTCTCCAATAGGCTCACAAGCTATTCTCCATATGGAATATGTTGTTGCATTTTCTTGCTTCATGGGAAAGCAACTTTTTCTAGACCTATAAATTAAATAGTGTTAATTGCAATATCTTCATGCTAAGAACCAAAGGGTTCAACAATGTGTTTTATTAGGGTACTCTCATGTCAGGTTTTATGGAAATTGGCTATGTTCTTCACTTCACTTTCTTTGCATGACCATCATTGCAATGTAGGAACTACAATCTATGGAGGGTGCTTAATAATTAGTTCAAATATAACAACAATAATCCATTGAAATTTGTATCTTATTTTGACAATTTACAACAAGAATCAGTATCTCTTGGGATCAATAGTAATGGTAAGGATGTTTTATTTGGGTTACTCAAATATTAGGGTTTATGGAAATTGGCTATGCTCTTCACTTCAGCTTCCAGAGTAGGAAGAAAAGAGGTTTTCTTGGCATGGCCAACATTGCAGTGTATGAACTACAATCTATGGGGGTGGTCTTTCCAATTAGCTAAAATATAACAAAATTAAGAAACACTGAGGGGACTTCCAGAATACATCAACCTCTCCCTCGTTTAATTAGGAAGCAATAGAGATATAATATTAGAATGAGGGAAAGGGAAAATTGCCATGAATGCGATTCCCTTTACAACCAAATACAAATCAAACCTAATAATCAAGATAAGATCATTTTTCAAGAATCCATAATTTTATTAAAGTGGAAACTTTGGTAATTCTCACAAATTCTTAAATTTCCAACCATAAACCATTTGGTGATATTTTTGTAAATATATTTAAATTTCTAAGGTTTTATGAAAATTTTGGTGATGTTTAGAGTAAAATATTTTAATCTTGTGGAATATGGGTGAATCATTTAAAATAAAGAATGGAAATTGGTGAATCCTTTTTTGGATGAAACATCCAAAATTATCTCATGGTATAAATTTTTCCTCTTGAAAATCCCCCCCATAAACAACCCAATGGCAAAGGACCATGGCTACTACACATCCGCATTCATTTTCCTTCCATGTATGTGCCTCCTTCCTCCATACCTTCCTTGTAATACATCGACAAAATTACTAATTGTAGAAAGTTAAATCTCTATGCACATAAGAGGCACACTTGATATACATGTGAGATTAATCTCCCCATATATTCCTTTAAATTGATTATCCATTTTCATCTCTATGCACCAATCTAAACACTTAATGGTTGTATTTAGGTAGCTATCAAATATGTATGCCATAGAACATAACAATTGGGTATTCCATGTGTTTTGACGTATAACAATGAACATGTATTATTTCCAACTATATGGACATTTGTTTGGGTTTTCTAATCCTTGATATATTATCATTTCAGTAAATATTGATAAGCCAACCACTTCAAAATAATAGGTTGTTGCAGACATAGTAGTTTGGAAGTTTTCATTGCACTTTTTCTACAGTGTTAGACACATTTGAACATAGAACTTGGGTTTTAGTGAAATTGTTTAATCTTGGAACCCTTAACACTAATTCATGCCCAAGTTCACGATACTTTCAATTTTACTGCATAAGGGTGACAAATATCTTTTTTTATCTGCTGACTTTGAAAAGGCCTAAAAAAAATTGTTTTCACACAAAATCACAGTAATATTTGCTTACTCTCTGGCCACTCAACATTACATAAGCAATACTCTACTAAAATAGTTGTGTCTTTCCCTAAAAATCGATGGTATACTAATATTTTGAAAAATAAGCTCCATATATCCATATATACTTAATATTTCCACACAGAGACAAAAGTTGTAGCATTTGTTTGGATTAAATCCAGTGGAGAAAACGAGACACAATGAAAAGGAGAGAGCATACCTCAAGAGTTGAAAAATAAATAATCCATCTCAAACCATCATTGATGCTAGGGTTTCATGAGTGTAACCACGATGAAGCATCCTAATCGGTGGATTGTATGAACTGCATATCACGTTTTGAACCAGCTCTGATAGGATTTCTTTCCTAAGGGTGGATTCTGGAACACTGTTCCATATTCGTCATCTCTTCAATGAACCATAACTTAACATGTGTTCGATCTCCCATGGTCACATGTTCAATCTTGTCTTAATTTCAATTGAAGCTGAGGATTTTCTTTTTACCCTCGTCTAAGCCATCATCCAATCAATCGGTGTTTCCAATAAATATCTCACAATCCAATTCGATATCGTACACCCTATCCCTCACCCGTTCCTCCAGTAGACCACGTTTCTCGTCATTTTTAGCTCAAATTCACCCCATGTTCTGGAGGCTCCTGGTTTGACATCACCTTCGTTGGCTGCATAAAAATTCTCAGAAACTCCTAGATTTTCCCATAGTGTCTCTTCTTCTATGATTCATCCTTCCAACCTGAAGGGGGTATTAGAATCCATCCCATCTGAGAAGCAATCCAAATAATTGAGGATCGTCTCCTTCGTCTTCATTTCCATTAGAGTGAAAATGGAGAAGCAAAATTCTCAATTCTTAGTTTCATTTTCTTGGACAATTCTATAGGAACATCTAAAAATTTTGATTCATGATCACCGTCAATTATATGTTTCACCTTCTCGGTAAATTCCATAAGGAAATCCAAAAAGTAACACTTGTTCTTTTTGTTCACCAAAATGATCCTGCAACTTAAAGTAAGTTAGACGTGTATTAAATGTGTCTAATTTTTTTAATACTAAATAGTATGGTCAATGTTCCACTATGCTATCATATATTTTGGAACTTTGGTTAAATATTTTTTTCTATTTTATACTAAACCAAGTGCTTCCAAATTTGATCAAAATTTCAAATCAATTTGAACTCTATTTCTTATGTGACTAGATTTAATAGAGAAGATCTCCAAAACCATAATCCATAAACCTTGATTAGATTACAACCTATAGTCTTTAGCCATAATTAGTTTACACTGGATTGAAAATCCATTGGTAAAAAACAACTCAAAATAAACAAAAAATGGACCCAAAATATTCTACCCCTGGGAACTCATTTGTTATGGGAACCTACAAAGAGTACATCACATGCCCAATAGAAATAAGGAATTATACCACAACCTCCCTTTTTAACCTGAATAGGGGGGCTTGGAGAGAAGGTACTATATCACAACATCCCCTCCTAACTTGAATAGGGGGCCTCAGAGAGAAGGCATTATAGCACAATCTCCCTTTTTAATTTGAATAGGGGTCTTGGAGAGATGGCATTATATCACAACCTCTCCTCTTAAGTTGAATAGAGGGCCTTGGAGAGAAGGAATTACATCAAAACCTTCCTCCCTAATGTTGAATATGTGCCACATAATAAAGATATAATATCCCTCACATAAACACCACATGGGACTTTCCTAGCTAAGCTAATTGGCTTCTTGCCAACCCAATTACTTAACTTAAATTGAAGTGGAAATTCGACCTTTTAGAGGTGTATTCTAAATATCAACCAAAACCTTCTCAATTTCACTAAAGAATCACTTCTATACAACATGGGACTTTCCTAGCTAAGCTAATTTGCTTCTTGCCAAACCAATTACCTAACTTAAATTGAAGTGGGAATTTGAACTTTTAGAGGTGTATTCTAAATATCAACCAAAACCTTCTCAATTTCAGTGAAGAATCATTTCTATACAACATGTGGATTTCCTAGCTAAGCTAATTTCCTTATTGCTAGGCCAGTTACCTATCTTAAATTGAAGTGAACATTCAACCTTTAAAAGGTGTATTTTAAATATTAACCAAAACCTTCTCAAGTTCGTAGTTTTTTCAACGAAGTAACCACCCATACTTTTCACCCACTTTGGAAGTATGCCAATGTGTACATGGTAATCCTATATGCTAGTTTTGAAATGATACACAAAATAAACACATGCAAACCAATAAAACAAGAAACATAAATTCAACTCTATAAATGACATAGAAAGTGGACCTCATATGTCTTTGTAAGAGCCAACTTAATAAATAGGATGACCCATAATTAGGTCGCTTTATAGTTGACAGATTGCACCTTGAATTTAACTAGGATATATATACTTACTCATTGTTTTATGTAGCCAAGGGGAGTGGGTGGATTTGATAATTACCCAACATGTATCAATTTTTTATCATTATTAACCTAACATGTATCACTTAAACCTTAATAATATTTCAATTTCCAGTTTGGGAGCACTTGTGTAGGAATGGTCTGATCAGAGACTAAGTGCAATCTATTAGAACCTGTATGTGATTCCTTGTGACTGTCACAGTATCTTATGAATTCCACAAGCTGGGCACAGTCACCATATGTTTCACATTCATTTTCTAGGTATAGGTGTGAAAGAATGACCATAATGATTAAGCTTGACATGATGAGGTGTTCTACTTAGATTGCATAATATTCTACTAGATATAAATGTTGTTAGTTATCCTAAGTTGTGATAATTTATGTATAAGTAGTAGTATAAATACCATACCTTCAATCGATGGAATGGAGATATGATCAAACAAATGGGCTCAACACTTATTTGGTAGGAATAAATCAATGGGTGATGCATATTGGAGTAAATTTGCAATTGAGAGGGACAATTGCTTTCTGAATTTTTCCTTTACTTCCAAGTGTCAAGGAATTGGATATGATATTTATTTTAACATTGGAGAGAAGGGACACAATGTCTCTGAAATTTGTTAGTTGTTGGTTGTATGAGAATATTAAATAAAACAAGCTTGAAATTATCTTGATTCATTTAATGGTGGAAAAAGGGCTTTGATGAGCATGAGAATTGGTTGGAGAAGATGAAGCTAGAAAGCCCACAATTATTGGGGATATATCCATGGATAAAATCAATGCCATAGTGTCGGAAGCCTCTTTGGTGGAAGGAATTCAAGTGTTTTTATTTCTGCAACAAGTGGTCATGTTGAGGAGGGTGGTTTTTTATGTCTGAAATTGATGACGGAGTTCAGTCCAAGAACAATACAAGATGTGTCAAAGAATGGGATATTTGAATGAGTGTCATAGGCGTGAGGACACCATGCAGAAAGGGCTCTCTATTTTTGTCTAAAAGAAGAGGAAACTTAAAAGAATCGGTGAAAATGTTGCCACTCAAGCATAGAGCATGCATAATAGAATAGTCATTGGAAAGCTTAGGGTGAAAATTTAAAAGAATTGGTGAAAATGTTGTCACTCAACTAGATATCATGCATAATAGCATAGGATTTTGAAATCCTGGGGTGTAAATTTAAAAGAAATGACGTAAATTTGCCACTCGAGCACATAGAATGCATAATAGATTATCCATTGGAAAGCTTGAGTAGCGGAATTAATTTTGCGCACTGAATTGTTTCCCTTTTAAGGATCAAAAGCTCGATAACATTCGCCAAAGTATTCCCCTTATCTAAGCTTCCTTGTTTTTCTCTCAACATCAAGGTTGTAGGGATCGATATTTGAAGGCTTTAGTATTTTCTCCATTGATTTAAATTTTTTTCCCCTATGTTTACGTTTTTCTATGCCATAGTACTAAAGTTTGATTGTTCTATACCATAGTACTAAATGTTGAAAATTCATAGTCACCAAATACTTCTTAGATCACCATGTTATTCAAATATATGAAAAGCTTTCAAAGTAACACGAAGAATAGGAAATGTTTTTTTTTCTCTAGGAGACCCTAGCTTTAATTTTGGTATGGTTGACCGATTAGTGCAACCATATGGTACAAAGTTCTTACTGCAAGCTACCAACATTACAACATAATTGTTTTGATAACTTTGAAACACTACCGTTTCTTTTTTATAGTTATTTATAGGTGAAAATATTGTGTTTGACGGTAGAAGAAATGAACAATTTCCTCTCAGCACTGCCCCACTTCCAAGAAAACAAAAATATAGATTACCTCGAATACAAGCAGGGAGGGCTTCCTCTAGAGCTAGCTTCGCTTGAGCTGCATTCCTACCAATTCCTACAGAGCTATATTGTGTGTAGAATGGACATTGGTCAAAATTATGTGTCCATCAATAATAAACCCACTGTTGTTCGAGCTAAATTGACGCTTTCGCTACCATGGAAGGGAAAATTTGGTTATGTATGTACACAAAAAACTTTTACTATTTGCATGAGTCATTGCATCTGCAGTTTCATTCTACCTTATCACATCACTATTGTCTCGACCAATGGTAGCCTAGTCCAGTTAGGGGGGATACCATTCAAGTGTTGGGAGTTCTGCAATACAGAGTAGACCCAGGGAAACGAGGAACACATGATCTATGGATATGTAAGCATTGGAAACTTCTTTTGGCTTAGGTATTCATAGGGAAGGAGTTTCTCAAACTGATGAAGGGATTTCTTGACACACTCAACACTGCAAAAATGATGAATCCATGCTTATGAAAACATCTAAACACACAAACCTTAGTAGAACCTCCTGAACACGCAACCGCGAGAACAAAATCATGGAAATTTTTTATTGGGAGAGAAGAAGAATACGTGGTGAATTCTAATTGGCTGCAAGGACGACGAAGTGAACTGTGTTCACAAAGCGAACCTCATAGAGAAAAACGCCTACAACATAAATATTCATCACACATATACATAACCGGTGTGACTTTCGTTATTTTATTTTAAGTGTGACCATATCAATATTTTTAATAACTCTAATATGTAGGGATACTAATTGACATCGTCGATCCTCAATCCTAATATAGGAAGCTCCGTTATGCTTTTCCCTACTAACTATAGTTAAGTTTCTCCAAGACCGAATACATTCTTAGGCTTTCATATAAAACCAAACTTATTACTATTTAAATGTCATGCCTTTTTGTGTAAATCTAATGGAGTATTGGCACGCCAATAAGGAGGTGTGGATGTATAACTTAACCATTTCATAAATTCACTAATATTTGAATGTGTTAATTTGTAAACATTGAAACTTGGCGTGGGCTATGAGTGGAGATACTATGTTATACAATGAGTGGAGATACTATGTTATACAATGAGTTAGTATATAATGAGTCATTGGAATTGTCATGCATTGTGAGTATTATGAGTAGTATATAATTATTTTAATATAGTTTATATATGAATGTGTATTGATATGAATTTTTGAATTAGTTTATGGATATTTTAATTTGATTATTTATTATAGTATATATATATAAAGTGTCTATTTGTGAGTGTTTGAAATTGACACAAATTTATGAGTTAGCAAATAAATATTTTAGTTCCGTTATATAGTGTAGTCTTATGAAATTAAGATGAATTTGAGTTAGTTTATATATTTTTGAATTTCATTATTTAGTGTAATCTATATATAATGTGGTATTTTCTGAGTATTTGAAATTGTTTTAAATTTGTTAGTTAGCAAATAAATATCTTAGTTTCATTATGTAGTGTAACCTTCTGAAATTGAGATGGATTGAATTAGTTTATTGATGTTTTAATTTCATTATTTAATGTAGTCTATACATAATGTGTTATTTTGTGAGTATTTAAAATTTCCTAAATTTATGAGTTAGCAAATAAATATTTTAGTTTCATTATATAGTGTAACCTATATCATTAGTGAGTATTTGAAACTTGTCTTGAAAGTGCTTAAATTCGTCATGTAGTATAATTTTATGTTTATCTAAAGTGTTACTAAGTAAGAATTGGGAATTGTTATGAATTCATCAAATTATGTTATAAGGATTTTTAATTCATCATTGGATATAGACAATACTTCAACTCTTGTTATAAGAGAAATCATGACCTTGACGTGATTCATGAATAAAGTTACAATAATTAAACTATATATTTTAAGGTTCAAATTCCTCAATATGAAACCATGCACAACTTGTTGACTTGTGACTAAAATAATTTAGTAGGAACAAGTTTATTTCTTAGAATTGAAGTTATCTTCAAGTGGAGGGAAGACACTATGCTTAATTTTTATAATATTGAGATCTCATCTAGGTCGATGAACGATTATCCCTACTCGTTACAATATTACACTTCATTGATGTCAAAATTGTTCTTGGTTGTATCCATGCATGATTTTTTCACCTATGCATGGGCCTCCCCTTTCCTTTGTGTCGAAAAAATAATCTTTAACTAGCAATAGTCTCTAATATCCCTTTCCCTTGTTATCCTCACATGTCCATTAATAAATTTGGAATCCTTTCTCTATTTATAAAATATCTTAAAACCCCTGTTTCATAGTGTATTCTCCTTGGGATTTTGGATTCCAACACTATAAGTCTTCATCTTTATAACGTCCCCGACCCTCCGACCGGCGAAGAGGACGCTACCGATGCTGCTATCTACCCAGGCAACTAGCCCCATGAACATACACATAAAAAATAATCTTTAACTAGCAATAGTCTCTAATATCCCTTTCCCTTGTTATCCTTGCATGTCCATTAATAAATTTGGAATCGTTTCTCTATTTATAAAATATCTTAAAACACCTGTTTCATAGTGTATTCTCCTTGGGATTTTGGATTCCAACACTATAAGTCTTCATCTTTGTAACGTCCTCGACCCTCCAACCGACGAAGAGGACGCTACCAATGCTGCTATCTACTCGAGCAACTAGCCCCATGAACATACACATAAAAATTGAAATGCTTTGATCTAAAACATGTATACATTATCACCATACAGCGGAAGCAAAACAATACATTCAAGAATTCAACATGTTCATTGTAATTCATTATCAAATGTAATTGCAGGGATTTAAACACAAGAATACTTATCTTATGAAGAAGAACGCCCTGCAACCAGCTATGTCGCTGCAATGTTCCACCCAACCATAGGCCAGTGTGCTCCTTAATCTCTCAGCAACACTTTCACCCCCGAGCCGGGCATGATTCCCACAAGGAATAAGGAAACTAGGCAGGCTCACACATAGCCAAAGATATGTCAAGGCTTAGCCAAGCCAACACGGTTGGGTTTATCAGGCCAAGAGTACACAAGAACACATAACCAAGCCAACAAGTTGGGTTTATCAGGTTATCAGGAGATGGAAGCACTGTTTTCTAAGCTAGTGGGCTCATTTAAGAGCTCAGGATGCCTACACCAGAACTAGCTTGACTCTTAATACATCCACACACACCCAACACAAGAAATCATTACCTTCTCTGCCCTAACAACAAATCGTATCCCAGGGGCATTTGGCCCTAACGTGGCCAAAAACGAAATCAACAACAACACCCAAGTGAATTTGGTCTCTCCTCTAAATCGCTGGGAAACACAAAAACGATTTTGAGCTTGGCAAACATTGGGGAAATGCAACAGAAATCGTTGGGGAAGAACCCAACCACAAGAACATCAAAAAAACAAAATTCTCAGCCTCCATAAAATGAAGAACGAATTCCCACGTGAGGGGAAAATATACACAAGAAATCCAAAATCGTGAATTTCACACTCAACAAATTCCCAGCCGCTTGAGGGAGCCCCAACGTGAGTGAATGATGATGAGGAAAACACCCAAGGGCCCAAATCGTGAAGGAGAAACATACCACAGGAAAAATCGTTGAGGTGAAAACAGCTCCCAAGCTTCCTTGCATGAGGAAAAATAAAAAATGTGGGTGTATGGCCAAATGGGCATTGATTTTGGGTGTTTACTTGCCCCAAAAGTCAAAATTGATTTTCCCCAAAAATGGGTTTTCCCCAAATTCGAATTTCCTGCCCATACTCTTCCCATCCCCATGCAATAACTACTTCAACCAATTTCTGGCAGAATTAAATGATTGGGTGAATGAGACAAGAAAGGTAGTTAACTGTTTGATGGGTTATCCCATTGACATTTGGCTTTTCCTCATTGACCCAAAGGTTTAAATATTCCCCCTCCTTATCCTTAGGAAAATCATGCCCCCATCTCATTATTTGTTGCATAGACATAGCTGGTTGGGGTTTTTTTAATTAAATCACATATTTACATGATGCCGAAATTATAAGGTGCCGGCTAGCACGAAATACCATCGGCAACTATTTTAATCACCGGAACATAAAACGTTAAATTGATGGTGGGCCTTTTTCCTTTAGCTCCACCCCATGAATAATTACAATATATACATCATATACATTTAATGCAAACGGGGTCAAAACCAGGGTGTTACAGTCTTCATTAGTAATAATGAATCTAAACAAGGGGGTATCCTTCAGTGAAATTTTGCACTGGACATGAATTTTAATAGACCATTCTTACCAAGGGTTTCCATAGCTTGTTATATATAGGCTACCAAATTATAGTAATCCATTACATGAATCCAACCATATTTATTCATTTCTAAGTTGAATCTGACTAGACCTTGTATTGATTTCAATGGCCTATTTGCAACCCATGTAATTTTATCTTCTTTCCATTGTTTATATCCCAAAAGATATTATTCTCAACTAAATATATGTTGCTCGTAATGCTATATGGTTGAGCATTTTGGGAAATGAATTGGCCTATTATTGATATTGGGCTTGTGTTCCTTAGATTTACTCTTTAAGGTTCTGATCCAGAGATTTTTTCCTTCCACTTATAACCTCCAATATACCTTCCTTTTAATTGAATTCTAGCATACAATGTGAGAATGGGATTTCTTTCAACATAAGTCATCATCCTTGCAAGCACTCCATCTTGGAACTTCAATGCACTTTTGCAAAAAATGTCCTCTTGATTTGCTCTAATTTTCTTATCCCTACTCCTCCAAACTACATGGGTATAGATATTGACCTCCAATTTAAAAGGTGCCCTTTTTTCTCCATATGGATTCCCCATACCATAGGAATTTTTAGAGAGTTGTTTTCTATATCATTGATTCCTCTCTTCAGTGCCAAAACAATGCAACTTTGATAAACATGCATGGTTGAGATGTTAGATTGAATGAGGAGAATTCGACCTACTAGGGAGAGTGATTTGTTTGTCTAAGCATTTAATTTCTTCCTTATTTTATGAATAACACCTCTCTAAGTTTTTGAATAAGGGATACTTTGAGATTAGCAAGGAGTCCCATGTTCGTAGGATGAAAAATACCTTATATGGACTCAAGTAGGTACCAAGAGATGGTATTTCAAGATTTATGGGTATTTGTTGAGTATGGGATTCACCAAAAGTAAACAAAATACTAACTTCTCTTATATATTTGTTGGGACTAGCTTGCTTGTCCGCGTGTCATATGTAAATGAATTGTTTCTTATAGGTTCAAAGAAACTCATCACATGGTCTAAAGAAGTTATAGAAAATGAATTTTAGATGTGGGACATTGGAATGATGCATTACTTCTTAGGTTTGGAGGATTGTACATAACAAGACAGATTTTCCTTAACCATTGTAAGTATGCAGTTGAGAATTTGAAGAGGTTTTAGATGAAGGACTACAAACCAGTGACCACAACTATCATCACCAATATAAATAAGGTAAAAACTTAATATTCAAAGCTGGTATATCACATGTTGTAAAGGAAGGTGATAGGATCCTTGATGTTTATGAAATTGGCTATGATCTTCACTTCAACTTCCAAAGTAGGAAGAAAACAGGTTTTCTTAGCATGGGCATCATTGCAGTGTATGAACTACAACCTATGGCATTGGGCTTGCTAATTAGCTCAAATATAACAACATTAAGCAACACTTAGGGGACTACCAGAATACATCAACCCGTCCATGCTAGCTTCAGTTTAGCTATGCCTCGTTTAATTAGGAAGCAACGGAGATATAATATTAGAATGGGGGAAGGCAAAATTGCCATGAATGCAATTCCGTAAAAATTTGGTGAAAAAATTGTTTCCATTCAGAAGAATTTGGCTAGGAATCTGTTTAAGTGTATTTTAGTGCAATTTTGAGTAGTGGAATTAATTTTGCGCACTAAATTGTTTTTCTTTTAAGGACCAAAATCTTGATAACATTCGCCAAAATCTTCCCATTATCTAAGCTTCCTTGTTTTTCTCTCAACATCAAGGTTGTAGGGATAGATATTTGAAGGCTTTAGTATTTTCTTCGTTGATTTAAATTTTTTGCCCCTATGTTTAATTTTTTCTATGTCATAGTACTAAAGCTTGATTGTTCTATGCCATAGTACTAAAGGTTGAAAATTCATAGTCACCAAAGACTTCTTACATCACCGTGCTATTCAAATATCTGAAAAGCTTTCAAAGTAACACAGATAATAGTAAATGCTTTGTTTTCTCTACGATACCCAGGCTTTAATTTTGGTATGGTTGACCGATCAATGCAAGCATATGGTACAAAGTTCTTAATGCAAGTTACCGATTAATAGATAATTGTTTTGACAACTTTGAAACACTGACGTTTCTTTTTTATAGTTCTTTACATGTGAAAATATTGTGTTTGACGGTAGAAGAAATGAACAATTGCCTCTCAGCACTGCCCCACTTCCAAGAATATAAAAATCTAGATATCCTTGAATACAAGCAGGGAGGGCTTCATGCAGAGCTAGCTTCGCTTGAGATGGATTCCTGCAGAGCTAGCTTGTGTGTAGAATGGACATTGGTCAAAACTCTATTTCCATAAAAAATAAACCCACTGTTGTTCGATCTAAATTGAAGCTTGTGCTACCATGGAAGAGAAAATTTTGGTTCTGTATGTACACAAAAAACTTTTAATATTTGCATCAGTCATTGCATCTGTAGTTGCATTCTGCCTTATCGCATCACTATTGTCTTTCCCACTGATAGCCTGGTCCATTTAGGGGGGATACCATTCGAATGTTGGGAGTTCTGCAATACAAAGTAGACCTAGGTGAAAAGAGGAACACATGATCTATGGATATTTAAGTACTGGAAATTTATTTTGGATTAGGTATCCATAGGAATGAGTTTCTCAAACTGTTGAAGGGATTTCTTGACACACTTAACGCTGCAAAAATGGTGAATCTGTGATTATGAAAAATTCTGAACACGTAAACTTTAGGCGAACCTCCTGAACACACAACCGCAACAACATAATTGTGGCAGATTTTGATTGAGAGAGAAGAAAGATACGTGATGAATTCTGATTGGTTGCAAGGACGACGAAGTAAACAATGTTTACAAAAAGAACCTCATAGCAAAAAATGCCTATAGCATAAATATTCAATGCACATGTCAATGAAGTGGGACCCGAACGGTGGGGGAAGGTGGTTTTCACCCAGCCCACCCGGGATCAAATCCCACCGAGACATGGCCCGCTGTGATAAGGCTCAAAGGGTAGACGCCCCCTCGATAGGCTACCGCCCCATGTTGGGATTGGAGTCGGGACGTCTCGGCCCTTGTTGAGTCACAAGTTTCTGGTATATCCTGGCTTGCGGGTTGTCGGTTTATACCACAGAAGTTATAGTGGCAGCCGACGGATTTGAACCTGGGCCTCACCCAGGCAATTCCGACGAGTTACCGATTCCCCTACCTGAAAAAAATATTCAATGCACATATGCATGACTGGTGTGGCCTGCGTTATTTTATTTTAAGTGTGACCATATCAATATTTTTAATAACTCTAATATGTGGGGATACTAATAGACATCGTAGATCCTCAATCATGATATAGGAAGCTCCGTTATGATTTTCCCAACGAACTCTAATTAAGTTTGTCCAAGACTAAATACACTCTTAGGCTTTCATATAAAACCAAACTTATTATTATTTAAATGTCATGGCTTTTTGTGTAAATCTAATGGAGTATTGGCACGTCAATAAGGAGGTGTGGATGTATAACTTAAACATTTCATAAATTCACTAATATTTGAATGTGTTACTTTGTAAACATTGAAACTTGGCGTGGGCTATGAGTGGAGATACTATGTTATACAATGAGTTAGTAGTATATAATGAGTAATTGGAATTGTCATGGATTATGAGTATTATGAGTAATATATAATTATTTTAATCTAGTTTATATATAAATGTGTCACTTTGTGAAATTGATATGAATTTTGGAATTAGTTTATGGATATTTTAATTTGATTTATTAATATAGTATATATATATAAAGTGTTATTTTATGGATTTTTGAAATTGACACGATTTTATGAATTAGCAAATAAATATTTTAGTTTCATGATATAGTATAGTCTTTTGAAATTAACATGAATTTGAGTTAGTTTATATATATTTTAATTTCATCATTTAGTGTAATCTATATATAATGTGTTATTTTGTGAGTATTTGAAATTGTTTTAACTTTGTTAGTTAGCAAATAAATATCTTAGTTTCATTGTGTAGTGTAGCCTTATGAAATTGAAATGAATTAAATTAGTTTATTGGTCCATATTCCAATAAATCTCTTGCAATCCAATTCGATATCATACACCATATCCCTCACCCATTTCTCTAGTAGACCATGTCTCTAGTGACTTTGACCTCAAATTCACCCCATGTTCTCGAGGTTCACAGTTCGATCTCACCTTCATTGGCCGCATAAAAATTCTTAGAAACTCCCAGATTTTCCCATAGTTTCTCTTCTTCTATGATTCGGCCTTCCGGCCTGAAGGGGGCCTTAGAATCCAGCCCATCCGAGAAGCAGTCCAAATAATTTACGATCGTCTCTCCTTCATCTTCATTTCCATTAGAGTGAAAATGGAGAAGCGAAATGCTCAATTCTTCGTTTCATTTTCTCGGTCGATTCTATAGGAACCTCTCAGAAGTTTCATTCATGATCACCGTCAATTGTATGTTTCACCTTCTCGACAAAAGGGATTTGATGGGCATGAGAATTCAGAGACGAAGATGAAGCTAGAAATCCCACAATGATTGGAGATATATCCATGGATAAAATCCATGTCATAGTGTTTGAAGCCTCTTTGGGGGAAGGAATTCGAGTGTTTTTATTTATCCAATGAGTGGTCATGTTGAGAAGCATTGTTTTTGGTCTCTGAAAACGATGACATAGTTCGGTCCAAGAAAAATATGAGGCGTGAGTACAACACATAGAAAAGTCTCTCTATATTTGTCTAAAATCGGGGGAAATTTAAAAGAATTAGGGAAAATGTTTCCACTCAAGCAGAGAACATGCATAATAGAATAGTCGTTGGAAAGCTTAGGGTGAAAATTTAAAAGAATCGTCGAAAATATTGTCACTCAATTAGATGGAATGCATAAAAACATAGGCTTTGGAAATATTGGGGTGCAAATTTAAAAGAAACAACGAACTTATGTTTCCACTCGAGCACATAGAATGCATAATAGCATATCCATTGGAAATCTTGGGGTGTAGAGCAATTTTTGCGTAAAAATTTAGTGCAAAATTTGTTTCCATTCAAATTTTGCAGAAGAATTTGGCTAGGAATCTATTTAAGTAGATTTTAGTGCAATTTTGAGTAGCGGAATTAATTTTGCGAACTGAATTTTTTTCCTTTTAAGGATCAAAAGCTTGATAACATTCGCCAAAATCTTTCCGTGTGCAAATTTTGAGATAAAACACAAGTTTTCTAGATTGAAAGTCGTGTGTATACTCTAAACTGAGAATACAAAAAATTAAACACCAGAGTAGGCATCAGATGATCTAGGCCAAGTCCTTCTATAGCCATTGGTCTCTTCAATCCAAGTTATCCTTTTATGAGATGAGAAACTCAGTATCATCACTCAGACAGAGAAGTGATGTTTTGAGGTATAACAATATTGAACAAAGAAACCCTTCAATCAGTGATGTAACTAATGTAGGAAAAGTTAGACATACTATATTTTCAATCAGAAGCCTTGAACACTGAGTTAAGCACAATAAAGAATCATGAGGAAACCAAGAATTATGAACTAGTTTTTGTTTAGAACAATCCTCTCTATGATAATGATGATGATGATGATGATGATGATGATATTTCAAATTAATAATGCACTCAACAACTACCCTACAAGGAAACTCCAAATGTATATGAAGATCAAGTTGTCCAAATTTTGCATGAACAAGTTCAACAAACTCTTTCCAAGCCCATCATCAAACCTTGGGAATAAATCAACAACAACAAGCATATAAAATGACTTGGATATGAAAAGGATGTGAATTTACATATTCTAGACTTCTAAACCAATTCAGTTTGTGAGTGTGGGATTTTTTCATGAAATTTTTAAGGCACCAAAATTCAATGAAGAAGTTGATAAAAACACATGGAATAAATTCCTAAATTCCACCATTGTCATCGAGTTGGCTATTTGGAGAGAGTGTTTTGATATCCATCCCTATAGGCATTGTGGCAAGCATAATCATACATAAGAAAAGTGTTCCAAGATAATCAAGTTTATAAGATTGAATATTTCACTATGGGTGGATCAATCCTTAGCAATAGAAATCAACAACCAAGAAATTACAATAGTTTTACTGAAGAGTATGATCTCAAGTAAAGACTCATCTTGTAGCACATAGTATTTTTGTACTTGATAGAATATAATTCCAGTGGTCCCTTTATGGCATAGATTTCGAGCACGGTCCTCACGTGATGAGATAAAATGTGGTTGTTTCCAAATTCCTACTTTCAGTTGAAATCTAAATGGTACTCTCTTACATCCTAAGGGAAGGGGTATATTAGAAAAAATCTCTTTCAAGTTAAGGGGTGGAGTACTTAAATCAAATGGGAAAAATTATATATATGGAAGACTTTGAAACAAAATTATGAATATGGACAAACATATGTATATAGAAGACTTTGATGCAATACTATGAATATGGAGAAAAGTATGTAGACGCTAGACTCCAAATTGCCAAATGGGAAACAAAGTTTTGAAGATGACATACTCAAAAACATGATACAATGGGATGTTGATAAACACATAACAATGTTGAAATATTCAGAGAGCACTTCAATGATTTATTGAGAGTAGAGTGGTGATGCTACAAGTTCACCAATTAGCAGAAGGAACCAACATCTTCTATCTAAATCACTTGGAAAATGATGCAATTGTTAAGTAAAAATGGAATGTTCAAACATGGAAACTATTCACTCCATAATTTCAACTCTCTTCTAATTCATTTCATATGAACCATTCAACATCCAATTTAACAGTTTTTCAGAAATATTTTTCATTAAAGCACAAATAAAGGATTCTGGAAGATCTATCATATCAGCTTCAACATTAGTGCTTATTGCTTAGCTTAAACAAATACATAAACTTGTGATTTATTGGGGGGGGNTTAGTCATTTATCCTAAATGATAACCAAGGGATTTTGGATAAGATTTCCTAGCCTAGTCACCATGAAAGGTGTCCGGGGATCTAGAGAAAATATCTCCATGAGGTGGAATTATTTATTGTACTATACTATGGTACTATTTTTGTGAATACAATCGATTAAGGATTTTTCCTTTTCCGTATTTTCTTGTTTATACATGTTTTTCATTTCTAAAGATAGCGGTGAATCCCTAAATAATCAAAATAGTTAGAACCATGTTGTAATCTTAAAAAAATGAATCAAGGATTCCTGAGATATTTATTGAGTATATGTGACTACCCATGTTGATGCAATTCTTCAGGTGATGGATGTGTAGCATTAATTCGTGGTGGAAAACAATAGAAATGGTCATTTCTCGATTGTCTATCCCATATTTCCTGCAACTGTATTAATGATGTATTGACTAAGAAAGGTTTATTGTCTTGAAGGAGACAAAATAGAAGTTCTAACTTCTTGATGAAGCTTGTGAATTAGGTCCATAGGTGTCAAATCCCAATTAGTAGAACACAGCTAGAAAGAGCTTTGAAAGTTATTACAATAAAGCTTCCAGTAATTACCCTGAAATACTGGTCAAATAATACTTAATTTGACTTTAATAGCATTCTATTTAACCAAAATGAAACCTTTTCTAATTAAAGATAACTTACTGCTTCATATAAAGTTTTCATCTGATTAATCTTCATAAAAATAAGCAAAATAGAGGATTTATATCAAAATGAAATAATAGGTTCAAGATAGACAAAAGTGTTAGAATTTGGAGCTCAATACTTACTATCTAAAATCTAATAAAATTTTGCACTATTCAAAGTCTAATTTAGCTTAAAAATAAGTGCATTTTTTCTCAATTAACATACTAATAATATACCATTTTCAAGATTTAAAAAATACTTTATTATACAATTTTTTTACAATAATTTTATAATTATTTAAAATAATAAATAATATAAAATATATTTAGAAGTCATAATTTTATATGAGAAACTATTATTCAAGATTTAAAAAATACTTTATTAAAAAAAAATTTAGAAGATATAATTTTATCTGAGAAACTATTATTCAAAAATTATATTTTAATAAATTTATTTTTAGTATGGAAATATAAATAATAATATTAAAAAATATGTAAAAAATTCATATTGATTTTTTTAAATAGACTATCTCATCTTGTTTAATTTTTATTTTTATTTCATATTAAAATTCTAAAGTCACTGAGGAGTCATTCGGAATAATGTTGGAGAAATTTTGTGGATTTTCGTTGGGAATATCGATCATGACAGTAATAATGTGGCTGAACTGGAGGGTCTAATTGAAGGTATTGGAATCGCTAGCAGAAAATATTTTCTTCCTTTGATTGGTAAAGGGAATTCACAAATTATCCTTTTGTTGGCTTCTAAAATCCTACATGGCTCTCAGATATCCAAGCTCTCACTCAGCTGGAGACTGGAGCAAGCTCTTTCCCATTTGGAAAGCCACCTCAACCGAAACACGATCATCTCTATCCACAACGTGAAACAAAAGGCTAATTCTCTCATTGATTTTTTTCCACTAATAAAGAACAACTTTGTATTAAAAATCGTTGTGTCAAATTTACATAAAATCCAGAGATCCAAAAGTAGATCTGCTTAACTAAAAATTGGACTACATAAACCTGTTAGAACTCAGAGTCCATCCCCATCTATTTCATACAAACAGTTCTGCATAAAGTACCATCCTATACTCAAGATGCTTCAGAGAAACAAGAGAAAAATTCTTCCACCGATCACCAGAAGCTACAGAGCTCAGAGACACAAGTTAGAAAAACCTCTCATGAACTATTCTTATAACAAATCCAAGAGTGTGAAAAGAAAACTGAATTCTGCCATCCATAGCTCCCATCTCAAGTTTTGAGAGGGCATCTGCTTCTTTATTTAGTTCTCTATAGATATGGTTAAAAGATTTAACCAAGTGTACTCTTTCATCAGAATTTTGATAGATTCAAGCCAATGGTTGAGTTCCAAGGACATCACTTGGGCCTTTACCATAGCCCAATTGATAATAACTTGTGAATATCCTAAGACTTGTAAATGATTTATCCCCCAAGAATTGGCACCAAAAAGGAGACTCCAAATGCCAATTACTTCTGCTCTAGTATTTGTACCCATGCCTGCTTTTAACCGGCCTTTGATAAATCTTTCTTTGTCAATTAAGATAACAAAACCAGCTCCACATGTGCCGTTTGAAGCTGCTCCATCAAATAATCCCACTGGATGCTCATGCAAAAGAGAATGGAAGGAGTAATATATTTGTCTTCTTATTAAATCCTCTTTACTCCATTCATAAAAAGAAGCTAAGATCTTCAAATATATAATTTCAGGTTTCTGTAAAATAATTGAAAATATGGAAGCATTCCTAGCTTTCCATACCTCCCACATCACAAAAAAGGGGAGATGAGTTATACGATCTTTTCTTCTATGCCAAAACTGAATATTTTCAAGCACTGAAGCACCATCCTAGCTGTGCTATAACTTGAAATGGTTCATAAGTAACAACCAAATATCAAGAAAGTAAGAACAATCACCAAGCATATGAGAAACCATATCCAACTTTAGAAAGCATAAGGGGCATCTTCCTGGGCCCACAAAATCTCTACCCTGTACTAACTCTCAAGTCAAGATCTTATTTTTCAGACAAAGCTAAGAAAATAGCTTAATTTTTAGCAGAATGGCCACTTTCCAAATCCATTTCATCCACCATTCATCCTCAAACTTGGAATGCTCTGAGATAGTAGCACTGTATGCAAGTTTTACAGCCACCTGACCTTCTTTGGAATTATACACCCAAACCAGCTTATGAGATTCTTCAGAAAGGAAAACATTCCCTTGATTAAGTGCAAGTGTATACCTGTCCCATTCCTCAGCTATCCGGCCAGTCAATCCCAGACACATATAACTTACCCACTTATAAGTACCTGTCACCCGTTGAATATCTTTCAAAACATAGAGATTCCAACGATGAATCTCCCTAACAATATCTCGTGAGAGTAATGAATTCTCCCCCAAACCACAAATAGGATCAATTACCAAGAAGATCTGAATTCCCCTCCCCACCTTCCATCTCAACTCCTTTGAAATAATTGGGAGGATTTCGGTCAAACTGTTCCAAATAGTCAAAGCATAAGAATTTGATCTTTTTCCCGCTCTTAGCCAATGTATGGGATCCATACCTTTAAAATATTTAACCTTTATAACTTTTTCCCCATAGTCATGTACTAAACATAGACCTCCAAAGGGATTGGCGCACGGAGAGGAGTTGAAAATACCCAAGTGTTTTATTCCTCAACCACCTAGGTCGCGGGGGAGCAACAAATTTTCCCAAGATGCCAAATTAAATTTACCAATTTCCATATTTCCAACCAATAGAAAATTAAATATTTTTTCTCTGGTCCTTAACAAAATCGTCAAAGGAATGGAAAATAATGACATCCAGTAAACTGTGATACCTTGCAGAACTGAAGAAACAAGACTTAATATGCCACCCATGGATAGATAGTGGCATGACCATCCTGTAATTTTCCTAATGATATTTTTTACTAACCACTCCCAATATTTGGGGTTGTACCCATTAGGTTTTAAGAGAAATCCCAAATATCTAACCCCTTTTTTCAATAACACTGGAACTTTAAAGGGAAAGAGCGAGAGCAAAGAGTTAATAAGTGACTGGTCTTTACATGAGTATAAGAGATAAGATTTAGTGTTGCTTACCTCTAACCCAGATTGCAATACAAAAGTGCGATAATAGAGACTGTAAATGCTTCCATTCCATAACAGAACTCCCTCCAATGATAATGACATCGTCAATGAACAGTAAATGGGTAATTGTAAGCCCTCTGGACACCTTTAACCCCTGAAAAGGAATTTTTATTTTGTCGTGTTGAATGAGAATTCTAAGTCCTTTACAACGTACAATTTAATATATAAAAAATGTTATCATCTTAACTTTACAAAAAAAATGAAAACTAATTTTAAAAAATCATGTTTGTTCATAAAATCAAATGTATGTGAACTTTTAAACTTAAAAATTAAAATAGTATAGATCTATGGTATCTAATGTATCAAATACAATATATCAAACATCCATATAGTATTCCTTATATCCTTTTTAAGATGAATCTATGATGATGATAATAATAGCTATGTTTTGTGTTAATCGTGAAATATTTATTATTTATGAAAATTTGACTCACAAATAATATAATATCTTTGTTTATTAACGTTAATATGTTATTGTATATCAATTTTCAATGTAAAACTAATATTTTATGAAAAATATATTTATATTAATAAAAATAAATTCAAAATATTTGATTTTGAATTTTTATGAATTTAAATGAAAATTTTCATTTAAAAATATATTAATTATAAAAATTTATTCTTCAAGGTATTAGCCATTGAAACTAAGTAGCACCTAATCACTATACCAAATTAATGTGGGTGGTAGACATGTTATGTTGGAGAGATTACATATTGGAAAATTGATATGAAATATTTATTAAAATGTATTTTTAACATAGACATGTTATGTTGGAGATAACATATTGGAAAATTGATATGAAATATTTATTAATGTCTATTTTTAACATAGACATGTTAGGTTGGAGAGATTACATATTGGAAAATTGATATGAAATATTTATTAAAATGTATTTTTAACATAGACATGTTATGTTGGAGAGATAACATATTGGAAAATTGATATGAAATATTTATTAATGTCTATTTTTAACATAGACATGTTATGTTGGAGAGATTACATATTGGAAAATTGATATGAAATATTTATTAAAATGTATTTTTAACATAGACATGTTATGTTGGAGAGATAACATATTGGAAAATTGATATGAAATATTTATTAATGTCTATTTTTAACATAGACATGTTATATTGGAGAGATTACATATTGGAAAATTGATATGAAATATTTATTAAAATGTATTTTTAACAAATGAAATTAAGGAGCATTATGGCACCAAATTAAAAGATTATATATTGAAAAAATGATATGAAATATTTATTAAAATATAGTTTTAACAAATGAAATTAAGAAACATTATCCACACAAAATTAATTTGAGAAACAATTTTAACATTAAAAAAACATAATTTTAATGATATAAAAACAATTTGAGAAACAATTTTGATATGAAAAAAATAATTTAAATAATATAAAACCAAATCCATTTTTATAGACGACTTGGGTATTCCATTGAGTAATAAAGGGCACTAATAGGCCTTCTCAAAAGTGGATCCCTACATCTCTTCCATCCGGGAATCAAGGGCCACTCATAGTCCTTCTCAAAAGTGGATCTCTTCACCTTTAGAGACTTTGCATTGTTAGACCACACATGTATTTAGTTTGACTTATTAAGTCTAGTGACCTTGTACTATTAGACCACACATCTATTTAGTTTGACTTATTAAGTATTTGTTTATTAAAGACTATACACTATTTAATTTGACTTATAAATTTGTTTTTTCATGTAAATATTCACTACTTATTATTCCTCCCCTCGGCAAAAGTGATGCAAAGCTGACGCATAGAAAAACATGTCTTCATATGAATACTTGACCTTGACCGCCCTCATGATAAGAACCTTTATCGAGCGCTTGTTTTGTCTTGTTTTACTTTCGAGGCAGGATCCAGGTAAGATCTGAGAGACAACATCTATCCACTCAGATAATGAATAGTTGATAGTAACAAATGTATAGAATATAGTGCTTTAAAACTGTCAAAAGAAGACTATCGACACATGAGCTGAGTGGAGACAAAATAATAGTTCGTAAAGTATGACCGTCCCTCCTGGAAATTAATGTGCATTTTCTGTGATATTACTTCAGACAGAGTATAACGTGAAATCAACGAAAACGAGTCAATAAGAAAATAATGTGAAATCATCCACGATGACAACTCATTACTGACTAAGAAATTAACGTGAAATCATCCATGACGACACCCCCCCCGTCAATCTAATTTACAAATGCAAATTTTGGCTCACAGATTTTTACACGAATCTTAATTTGTTTTGAGATATCATATCAAATAGTAAATTCGATTAGAAATTTTAAAACAAAGCGGAGCATTCGGATATAAACTATGATAAATCAAGTTTTTCATTATAAATACACATTTATAGCTCACGTTGATGTGTTCGGTTTTAAATTAAATTGAAGATTAAAATAATGAGAATAATAATAATTAAAAACTAATACTTATAAAAATTATAATTATCATATCTTATAATCACCAAATCAAATTATATATTTCGTGAATGTACGATATTTCTCTATAATCCATGTCTTCTCGGTGTGAGCGCGGAGATCCAATGTACTGCGGAGAATAGCCACAACGCGTTTACTGGCCGACTCTGTCGCTTTCTTTTTCTAATAAATCAAATCTGTCGCTTTATAGTAAGTACTAGCCGACTCTGCCGACTCTGTCACTTTCTTTTAACTGTTTTTCAGGACTCCTCAGACCATTCTAATCTGCTCTCTTATGGATGCTTTTCATTCGCTATAATTACGCTTTTCCCGGCAGTGTGTTTCGTAGAATTTATTCGCATTCCATACTGTTTGCAACGCTGTGGGAGGAACATTAAAAAAAAAGGGTAAGCAATATTAATGGAAGCCATGGTAATATAATTATTCGAAGGGAAATCAATACTAATTCTAATGCTAACCGAACAGATTTCGCGTGGAATCGTTTTGCAGATGAACAGCACTTTACCCACAGCTGCCTGCGCTGCTTGCAAGATGCAAAGAAAGAAATGTGGAGAAAATTGCATGATAGCGCCATATTTTCCACAGGAAGACCTCGACAAGTTCCTGTTGGTACACAGAATTTTCGGAAAAGCAAATGTCATAAAACTACTACAGGTTTGTTCAATTAATGCTTTAATACTTGTAAATACAACAATGGTGGAGCTTTGAATTAATAGAGCAACGGTACACTGTGAGATTAGTGAATATTTAATAGAGCAACGCGGGTACTGTGATGAACCGTGACAGGATCTTCCGGTGGAGAAGAGAGGCGAGGCAGTGAACAGCATAGTGTACGAAGCGCGAGAAAGAGTTAGAGATCCCGTCCATGGCTGTTTTGGAGTAATCAACGATCTCCACAAGAAAATAGAAGAGCTGCAATCCAAATTGGCAGCCGCAGAAGCAGGGCTGGCCGCTAACATGCAGAGTGTGCAACATGCTAATCTAATTTCGACCCTTTATTATCATGAAGCTTCCGGTGCTGCACATGAGTTTAACAACGCTTCACTGCATGATTTAGACGACGATGTTGATCCTCTCCAGCTATGGGAGCCACTCTGGACATAAACAAATAACGATTCACCGTTGCTTCATCCGACATGACATGAACGTCAACGAAAAAATAAGATATTTTTTGTTGAACATAGTCAATACAGGATTTTATATTTTATATTTTATTATTTGGAATGGACGAATGCATTGGTAGAAGTGATTAGCACTTTGGCGTCTTAGCCAAAGCGGGCGATATTGATTTTTAGATGGTAATGGGTGATTCAAAAAGTTATCATCCATTGGGTCTTTAATCTCCACAATCTGCAGTCTCTTTGTTTTACTTATTACTTATTAAATTGGATCTTTAATCTCCACAATCTGCAGTCTCTTTGTTTTACTTATTGGATTGGGAGAATCAGGAAGTTACTTTACTTGATTCTTTTCTTCACTTGCCTTTTCACACATATATCCGGAATATAACTATCAGGTCTTCATATTATTAAAGCAAAAACTTAGTATGGTGCCTGATTTGCTTTTTTTTTTAGAATTCATATCAATGTTGGAAAAATGTAATTACTCGCAGATCTCCACTTGGCTTCCAACCGACTCTATCAGAGTCTGTATAAGCCAAGATCTTGTCTGTCATTCTGACAGGAAGGAAAAGTCAACAAGTAGGCTACGTAAGTCAATCGAATTTATTTCAGAAGCTAAGTTGTTAGTTAGATAGTTATTGCAGTGTTTAATGGAATGTGCTGAAGCAATTTTCAGATTGCCTATAAATAGAAGATGCACATTGTAAATCAAGAGAGAGAGATATACAGATACAAATATACAGTTACGCAAACCAGCAGAGGACTCAAGGTGTGAAAGTGAAGTCGAAGCTCAAGCTTCTGTGAATGTGATTTAGTCGGAGAGCTGAAGCTCTGTGGACTGACGAGTTTGTAACAGACAAGTTTGTATTACTTTGTAATTCTGCATAGTTAATATATGAAATAGTTTGTGGTTGAATTCATGATTATTTGGCCGCATATATTTCCAGATTTACCTCTGTAAATGTCTTTTACAATTACTGATAAGTAAAAGAACAAGAACCCATAAAAATCTCACCGCCTGAAAGTTCAAGTTTTACGGCACTTTGGTCTACTCAAATCTTCCCTCATATTCGGGCATATGTATTTCTTAAGTTATTTGGATTTGTAAAAGTGGGTAGTTTACTTCATCTTACTCACAGGTAAAATCATTTGTAATTTCTTGAGTCCTTAGACTAAGAATCATATTCTGCACAAACTTGGTCGAAGCTCCCAACCTGGTCGAATGTCGATGCTACTAAGTTTGTGTCGGAGCTACCAACTTGTTCGTAGCTATTGATTTGTGTCGAAACTCCCAAACTTGGTTGAAGGTCGAAGCTCCAAATTTGGTCGAAGTAAAAAGGTGATCGCAGTAAAAATCCCGTCGGAGTGAAAAGTGAAATTATTTTTAAATATTGACTGAGCCCTAAACCCAAGTTTAGTAGGCTCGGTTTTAGGCTATCTGGTATCAGAGCGAGGTTTATACCAACGCAAGATTTTAGGAAAGAAATCTTGTCTTAAAAGGTGGAAATTAATTTTCTAAGGAAAGTTAATTAAAAAAAATTAAAAAATGGCTTCCACTTCGGGTTCATTGCAACCTCCAAGTTTTACAGGAAAGAATTATGAATATTGGTCTTTAACAATGAAGGCTTTATTCAGAGGTCAAGATGTCTGGGAGATAGTCCAGCATGGTTATGTAGAACCAGCAAACATAACAGCATATAACAATCTCACACAAGCTCAGAAAGATGCCTTGAGAAAACAGAGGAAGAGAGATGGAAAAGCTCTGTTTTTCATACATCAAGCTATGCATGAGAGCATACTCCCAAGAATAGCAGCAGCAATTAATGCCAAGGAAGCATGGGATACATTGGAGACTGCCTATCAAGGTTTGGGTAAGGTAAAGACATCCAAGCTGCAAATTCTGAGAAAAGATTTTGAATCTTTGTGCATGAAAGATTCAGAGAATGTAGACACATTCTACACCAGAGTTGTTGGATTGATAAACCAACTGAAATCTCATGGAGAACCCATATCAGATCAAAGGGTTGTTGAAAAAATTCTCAGAAGTCTTCCTCCAAGATTTGAAAGTCTGGTTGTGACCTTAGAGGAACACACAGACATGTCGACATTTTCCATTGATGAGTTGCAAGCTTCACTCATCAATCATGAACACAGAATCAGCAGATCACAGACATCATTGGAAGGTGCATTTGCAGCACAGTCGTCCATAAGCCGTGGTAGAGGCAGGGGGAGAAACAACTTCAGAGGAAAAGGAAGAAGTTCTTCAAGAGGAGGACAAGGCATAAGTCCTGCAAATGTCGGTGGCAGAGGAGATCATCAGAACCCAAGTCAGCCAAGTGGCCAGAGGTTTGATAATAAAAAAAATTCAATGTCATTACCGTAAGAAGTTTGGTAATTATGCATATGAATGCAGGAAGAAACAATATGATCAAGGAAGACAAAGCCCAAGTCAGTCAACCAGCACCAACACTTCGACAGGTGTAATGTTAATTGCATCAACATCTCCACTTGAATGCAATGCTGTTCAAGAAAGTCCACATGACATATGGTATTTAGACTCAGGATGCAGCAACCACATGACTGGTAATTTAAATCTGTTTTCCAGTCTAGATACTTCAATTAAAACTGATGTTACACTTGGAAACAATGCCCAAGTTACTGTCTTAGGAAAAGGCACAGTAGATATTCTAACCAAACAGGGGGAGAGTAAGTATATCCCTTATATCTATCATGTCGAAGGTTTGAAACATAATCTATTAAGCATTGGACAGTTGTTACAAAAGGGTTATAGAGTCTACATGGAAGATGAACACTGTGTGATCAAAGACAAACGTCCAAGCGAC